>OY856415.1:115189434-115681934 GCA_963693085.1 Alisma plantago-aquatica | reverse complement strand
AAGACAGAAGCTCTGCAGACTACATCAAGATTGTTCTTTGAAAAACTTCAGCTGAAGTATGAAAATAACGATAATAGATGAAAAAAGTTAAAAACGTTTTATATTGACTTTCTCCTTACGTTTCTACTAATTAATACGGAAATTTATATACTTCTTGAGTAAAATTAGGCACTCCTACAAATTTTTTATTTTTTATATGAAATTTTCAAAGCACCAATCAACAAATAATACACTATTAATACAGAATAAAGACATGTTCTTCTCAAAAATTTGAACAACATTACTCTCTAAAAAGATATTTACGTTAAAATATGAAATAACACACTATACATGAGAAAATAAGACTGTGTTCCATTTATTTTCTTCTTTTCTCACTTATTAATTGAATTAAATGACTGTCAAAACCTAACGTTTTGGATAAAAATTAATTGTACTGTAAAGAATTAAATCCACACCAAAATATCTACACTAAAATATGAAACAACACACAATACATAGGAAAATAAGATTGGGTTCCATATTTATTTTCTCCTTCTTTCCTCACTTATTAATTGACAGTCAAAACCATATGCCCAGACCAAAATATCTATGCTAAATATAAAACAACAGACGATACATAAGAATATAACTACAAATTCGTGTTCCTAATAGGATAAAGAGAGAAAAAAATTCAACTACAAAGAATTGAACCCAAACTGCTTACAAACAAAGCAAACACGCATACCAACTGCGCTAGCAACAACTTTTGCAAAGTTAACAGTAGTGACGCATCAAGAGTCATAACTAAATTCGTGCTATAACATGATAAAGGAGAAAAAATTGCAGCGCTGGAATCGAACACAGGCGGCTCACAAAGCATGCAGACACACATACCAGCGGCGCTAGCAGCAGCTTTTCTAGCATACAAATTTCTATTATCTTCTAGCATACAAATTTCTATTATCTTCCTTGTCTTAGCATATATATATTGTATTTTTAACTTTGAGGAACTATCCTCCAGGCATATTACCTAACGGACTATGATTCACACCGGGGTGGTTGTTAATGGGTTTTTTATAAGCTGCTCCAACTACATGGTCGAATGGACGACCAAGCTTGTGATCTATCCTTTGAGTTCTCATACAATTCGATTGTACTGAGCTGCTCTCTTACCCATAAGATCCTTGATTCCGCATGAGCAGTTGTGAGCACTGTGGGTGTCATACTGTAACCGAATTGGAATTTGGACCATTGCCGTTTGCAGGACCATCCACGTCTTCATCCGCCACAGCTAGCCTAACTGTTGTTGGCTGCGGGAAGATGATGGATAAAGTGTTGTCCAGTTTGTAGAGATCGTAGTCAAGCTGAACAACGATGAAATGGCAGCGTACCCCTGATTAATTATGTCCAAGATCAGCCTAGCTATTGGCTGGCAGTTGTTTGTTAACAACGGAGGCTTCATGCGAATTAGGAACGACGTACGTGACACATAGGCTCTCTCTAACGACTATGGGGTAGTACTACCATTTGATTCCAGAGTCTTAGTGAAAATTAGCAATTGAGAACTAAGTATCGCTAATGTAAAACGGCATATACTTTGTGATTGTGTTGACAACATGTATGCCAGGAATTAGTTTTCTGGGACCCTTACTAGTGCTACAGCTTGAGGGTGAACTAAGAATCAAAACTTTAGAAAAACCCATGTTCAGCCAAAGCTAAAGATGATGGACATATCCCATTGAACTAAATCAGGACTTATGCTATTGAACAAAAAAAATCAGGACTTAAAAAAAGGAATTAGACATGTGTTTCCAATCGTAATACGAGTCAAATCTAATAGGAAACAAGAAGTTGGTTCCCTTTGTGCATCATGGAGTTGGACTAGGAGTGAGACTGAGATTTGGATTAGGAGTCCTGGTTGCAACTACATGGATGGAGGCCTATAAATAGAGACCATGGGGGAGGCCATTGCGATCATCTCATCAGTTGTTCGTTGTTGGTGCCTTCTGTGGTAGAAGAGCCGTAGAACAAGAACAACAGGTGGAGCTCTCTTGTGGATAAGAGAGGGCCAACGACTTTGCCTTGAAACAAAGTAGCTGTTGGTAGTCGGCAACACAACAGAGGGAATTGACAGCGGAGGCGGATCCGAGAGCGGAAGACGCACATCAGTCAGTCGCGATTGTTGGTGTTGTGACTACGGCGGTTGTTTGTCCGGTCAGCGGAGGACACACACTCCCTCTCTCAGGCGGAGAGAGATTTCGGTTTGCAGCAGCGTGCCGAAATCCTAGTTGGAGGAGCCAACTAGAACGAGTATCGCAGGCAACGACGAGGTAGGCGACCTTGTCACCGGTGGAGATGATCGATCAACGATCGTAGTGGCAACAAGCAATCCCCAACAGTGACAACGACGTCGTGCAGAGATAAAGTTAAGAGAGAGATTTTGTACACCTTGAGTGTGATTCTCTTCTTCCTTATCTTTGTTCTCGTGTGGGGGAGAGCTACTCGGATTTAGGGGTGATTAAATCTGGACGGTGTGAGTTGTAATTCTTGATTACATAGTGTTTGTTGACCGGTATTGCCCCGTAGTTTTACTCTCCTTAACTTGGGGAGAGTTTTCCACGTTAAATCTCGCGCCTTGAGTCTTGCAGAGTATTGCCATTTTTTCCCAACACCTCCCCCATGGTCTCTATTTATAGGCCTCCATCCTTGTAGTTGTAACTAGGACTCCTAATCTAAATCCCAGTCTCATTCCTAGTCCAACTCCATGATGCACAAAGGGAACCATCTTCTTATTTCTTATTAGATTTGACTCGTATTAGGATTGACAACACATGTCTAATTCCTTTTTTAGTCTCAATCCAATTCGGATGTGGGCCGGACTCCTATTCCCAACAGGCTCTACATTAAATCTGCTTCCATTCTCAAAGCAATAACAGAAACCTGAGTGGATCGAATTCTTAAACGTCCTCAAAAAACAGTGACAACAACAACAACAACAAAAATGCAATCACCATTATAACTCCAAGATGATTCACTATCCTCATCCAGTTACACCTCGGTTTCAAGTTCGGTCACAACTACTTGAATCATTGTCATCCTTGGTCCCCATAGTTAGGTTTGAGCAATAGTACTTTGTTGTGGTCACGGTATTAAGTCAGGCTAACTGCGCATTGCGTTGAAGTATAAATTTGTATTTTCTTAAAAAGGCATGCTAGACATCCTTCTCTTCCTGGTACGCAAAGGATTTTGATTGTATCCTTGTCATTTTCGATTTTTAATAATCCTCCCGACCTTATTGATCAAGTTTATGTATTTTTATATAGATAATTTTTAAAGCAACAGAAACCATTCAATAAATTACGTTGTACATTGATCGTTACACATTCTTGGACAGTGACAGAATACCCACTTCTAAAAGATGTGCACATTGACTTCATCATTTTTGTATTTCACTGGTGAATACCCACTACCATCTCAACGTCATCAGTAGAATAACAATAAAACACTATTGAATTCAGCACTCAATTCGTCATGACTCTGTTGGAAGGATGCCTTGCTGATCCAGAGTGATAAGAAACACAAGTTAATCACCTACACAACTTTGGCTTCATATCTACAGCAGCCTTCGACTTAAATCGTGTTGGTTTCACTCTTCCTAGTTTCTGAAAATTTCATATTAGACCATGTGCAACATGTATGTCTCACAACTCACTGTCAACCTCCCGTTTCCATCTAAATGCAAGACTCTATTTTCTGGCATCCGTATATCAATCATGTTTTAGTTCATGCACTCAACGACAATAAACTGGATTTATGTTGCCATTGTGTGCTAGGTAATCTGAATTCAACGCTTCCACATGAATTTATCTAATCCATTTGATACGATACTCAATGAGAGTGTTTGCATAATAGGAGAAAAGATCGATGTGACAATGCGATGGAGATTTCTGGTACGCAAGGTGACTAACCTTCACTGTTGTTAATTGTGAGTTTGTAATGGATGGCGAAAACTAGAGCTAGATGGATTCACTATTTAAGAAAGATGAGAATTTCATTCACATTTTGATTTAGGAAACGATGCAACATTTTCATGCAAAGATAGCAAAGATGCAGATATCCCGTACATATTTCAAACATGTACACGTTTACTTGCCATAAAGCTTTTGTAGCTCCACTATTCTTTTATCTACATGAATGTGTGTTGTTTACAATTCTATACAAGCATAATTACACATGTAATCATTCTTCTCTTAAACATGCCTGTAGATTGCGTTTCCAATGACGTGCATATATAGATAAACTTGGATGGAATCTTCAAGCATTTTTTCATAGTATTTTCTAATAGGGAATGTTGACTAAAGCAGTGCTTATGGTATCATTTAGTTCCAAATTTGATCACTCTACATCCCTTCTTATATGGTAGTTGAATTTTCCACTAAAAATGAATTCACAGTGTTACCTGCCTTCATTTAGATAAAAATTGTTTATGTAGAAACCAAAAATTCACATTCTTTGTTATTTCAAAGATCATACATGTAAAATGTAAATTGTCATATATATATGGAAACTATATCTATTAATATTTAAATATATTAATTGTTTCATGTATACTTTCACTAGAAAAGGATTTAAAGAACTTAACAAAGTTCACATACAATACACTTCAAAACAAATATGTTTATTTAATTCATACAAACTTATATATGTGAATCCGCTTTCATGTCTTCAAGTATAACAAAATATTTTCACTAATGTCGAACGTATCTATTTCATATTAGAAATTTTATTCATGTTAGCGTTCCAATATGATTACTGATGGCTTTCTCAACTTAACTTTGCATACTTCAGGAAAATTTTTAAAACAACTTGCCACATCTGTCCATAAAAATAAATATGCCCAAATTTTTTATTTTATCAATATTTCAATTAAAATGTTTATTTTAAATAGTTCAAATATTTATTAAATACTAATTTTTTAGTTTTCTAAATTTTGATTGATGTTAATAATTATGCATACTTGAATCTTGTTTTCCATCTTCTAAGATCTTGGGCTTTCATATAAACACATGTTTACAAATCTTTAGAACTCTTGAACAAATGAAAGGTATTGAATATATTTTAATGATATTAACATTACTCTATACAATATACTTCAAATTGCTAACACATTCATTTTAATAAGTAATAATCAAATATATTCCTCAAAATGTCTTCCAAAAACTAATGAAACATGATAGATGTAACATGTAAACTTTCAAGTTATCGTGCATCTTGGGCATGATCAATTAATTCTTTTCGTAATCCCATATTTATATTTTTTATCAATTATTAATTATAGATTTTTAAATGTTCTAATGTTAATGGATTGTATATAACGAGTGACTATTTATTATGTAATCTTACATTTAGAAATTATATAATATACATACAAAATAGAGATAGTTCTTATAAAAAAATACTAAAATGGTATTTTATAAACTGAAAAGTAAAATGTTAAAGTACTTACTAGTGTGTGTGTGTGTATATATATATATATATATATATATATATATATATATATATATATATATATACTATAAAAAGAGTGAAATTTTCTTTTCAATTACAATCATGCCACTAACCAATCAAGTTGTAGTATTTTTGAAACACTACATCCTCCTTAATTCTCTCTCTTCTCTCCTTTTTTGAGGATTTTTCATGTATTTTAAACGCTATTTTTGTACACTAACCAACCACTCCCCACGCTTCCTCCCCCATTATCTCAGTGCATTCTCCCCCACTCTCTCCATGTCTCAGTAACCATCTCAATGTTTCACGATCTGCCACATATTTAAGTAACGTCTGCGATTCATGTTTAATAAAAAAATGTTGTAGTGAGCCACGTGTTGATTTTATCATAAATTCAAAACAACAATACTCTGTATTTCTAGAACAAGTAAACTGATTCCTCCACCACTCCAGTCATCTGGTTCAACTGCAGCCATCCACACTGACGTATATATCTTATGTGGATAGAATTTGTATGTAGTTATAGAAGATCTCAAACTTTACTCCTCTAACTACACATATGTTCCACCTAATAGAAGAAAAAAACTGCTCCATCATCCACTCCACACCGACAACATTGATCACCAACACAACGACCAAAACCACATATTGGAGGGATACTGCCGCGAGGTTCAAATGATGACTCATCATCGTGCTCCTCCACCATCTCCCAGTGCGTAGTGAAGATCAACTCTTGCGACAAGCAGTTGTCCATTTTAGGAGAGGAGGATTAGGGGGAGAGGAAATGGAAGAACTAGAATAAGAACACCTCCGTAGCGCACTGCCCTTATCATCCTGTCATGGTATGATTTTATATTTTCCATTTTTTTAGCCTTGTGTTTTTACTATAGATATACTTGAATGCTATCAATGTATAGTAGTAGAGCCTGAGCTAGAAAAACTGTATCAATATGTGAATCTATTGTTGATCTTACTAGTCGTAACCAACATGATGGTTAAGATCTACCTTTCATGGTTAGGCCGCCGAATTTTCTTACTCTACAGACTTGGGTCTCACAAGTAAACTACCATCTTCTAGAGCACGACCCATTTGTACTGATGTTTCTATACACAAATTTTTAATTTGCTTCTCACTTGCATTATGATTTATGATCACCTACATGATTTCCATGCTATTTATCCTTCAAAACTACCCACGACTACTGGTGAACATGATGCAACATCCCTTCCTAATCCCTGCACTACTACATAAATGGCTTATAACGTCACATTTACAACATCGGTTGTATACAAGAAATCGACGCCTACACCCTACAGTGTCGGTTGAATACACAAACTGACATCTATCTATGAAGAGCGGCCAGAAATGGGTATCGCTTTTTATTTAGCGTCGGTTCCTCAATAAGCAATCGACGCCTAAAATCAACCGCCAAATCCAAATTTTCCAGTGAAAAAAATTCCTCCAAAATTTAACATACGACGTCGGTTGTTAACAAATCAACTGACGACTAAAGGTTTTCGCGATCCAGAAATTGGGCCCATTTTTATCGTTAGTTTTCTTGCAATAACTAACGGCGATGTGTTTTCACATGTTGTCCCCACGAAAATTTTCACCCCCCTTTGGCGTCGGTTTTCTACGACAACGGATGACTGTGGTCATAATTTGAGAACATTTTTTTTGTCGGCATATGTAGATAGACGTCGGTTTTTCTAGTTGAAACCGACGACTATCATTGAACATAGGTGTCGGTTTGTTTGTGGTGACCGACATCTATTGTTATAAGCGTCGGTTGTTTTTAATAACCGACGCCTATTGTTAACTTAATAGCACTCGCGCGAAGTAGACTCTTCCCCTTTCTCTATTTCATTGCTGACTCCGCTTAGGTCTGGTGATTTGTGCGATTCCTACCACCGCTCACCGTCGCTGCTGCTATGCTCGCCGCCGCTGCTTTTGTGCTCGCCGTTGCCGCTACTCACCTGCTACGGCTGCCGCTCTGCTGTGCTCGTCGTCGTCGCTGCTGATGTACTCGCCGCCGCTGCTGCTACTGTGCTCTCCGCCACCGCTATCGCCGCCACTCATCTTCTTCCTCAAAAAGTACCCTTCTTCCTCCTCTCGTTACCCTTCTTCCTCCTCTCATTACCAAACAACTCGGGACAGGCATAACGTAGAGTGGGGTGGATTGAGAAGCAGCCTAGCATAGTTGTAGTGTTCGTTAGGCATTGGGTTTATGCTCACCGCCCCCTGCTTGATTTTTGATTTGTCTCGTTACCAAACAACGGCCTGGAACCGATAGATTCAGCAGTGGCGGAGCCACTCTAGGGCCACATGAGGCACATGCCTCACCTAGAATTTCAAAATTCAACCTGTGACACCTGAATATTATTTCCCCATCTTAATGTATACGAGATCGGAGACCAAGATAGTGAAGAGGCTAACAAGTATACATTTGTCTACAACTACTCACACATATAGAAACCGCCATCACGTAAAGGTTGGGTAGATCATGAGATTATGAAGAAGTAGATGTTGCAAAATCTTTGCTAAAAGACCCTTAATTCATTTCATATTCTGCATTTCGTTTCATGTCGTATTCTGCATTTCAGCATGTATACATGTATATATAGAAATACAAAATGTAAAATAAACCAACCTAATTTTATGGATCACGCGAGCATTTAGTTACACATTGTGAATCGGTTGTTTTATTGTCTTCGACTGTCCACAATATAGCCTTGTAGGTGATAAGTGAAGTTGTGTTGTTAGATAACATTGGTATCCGTTATGCTTTTGTTGAGTATGTTATGTTGTTAGTCTAACAAGCATTAATCAACTTAATCATCTAATGGTCCTATCCACTCAGTATGTCGATAATAAAGGCTTTGATTTTAGTCTTTTGAGCTGACATTACTTATAGGCTTGATTCCCAGAATTGGAAACATCTCATTTCCATTGGAGAGAGGTTGGATGATCTGTTTAGGAAACCCAAAAATAGAATAGGATACTTTGATTCAGTCAGTTTGGTTCTATGTGTCTGTATTACACAAAGCTTATGTTGGGAGTTCAGAGTCATGCGATTTGTCTGGTTTTGGACGGACTTGTGTTGAAAGTGATCTCGACTACCTTACCTACTAAAATGCAAGCTTATCTGTCACAATGATTGGAGGAACATAATTAGCATATCTTCTTGCCTACTATTTGTATCCCTGGAAAATAATGTTCTATGATGTGACAGAGTGAACTAGGTATGGATCCCAAGAAGATGGAGTGGGCATTAGGGGACATGACATATAGATGTTGAAAGTTTTTTGTTCTTTACTCTTTTAATGGTGAAACACAAGATCTTTCTGTTGCTTTTCTACCTTTCATGCACTAGATTTTAGTTCAAAGATGAGACAATATACATTATAAGTAATCTCTTTCAAAGAAGAATGTATGAATCTATATTTCAAATCAATGCATGGTGTTTCATGGTCTCTCTTCCTAATGAGTTCTATTACAAATATCTTTATATTAGGTTAAGGACATGTTTCTGTTGTGACATGTTGAGTTTTTTGCTATGTTATACCCACCATGATTTGTGTTATAAAATAATACATTGATTAATTTAGGAAGCATTGATATGTTGTTATGGCTGTCCACAAGTGTTTTTATAAGAAAATTGTGTGTTGAATGGGGTTGTGAACAAGGGACTGGTGTTATATTATGTTGGCCTAGAAACCCATCCAAGATTTACTCATTAGGAGTAAATCTTGGATAGTCCCCAGTTTGGGACTGTTCTTGAACACTTAATCTCACTTAGGATGTAAGTGTATAATGTGTATTGGGTTTTCAAGAAAATTTCGGCAGCATTACCCCGTTTGTTCTCTAAGTACATATGTACTTGGAGAACAGTGAGGAAATGCTGCCGAAATTTTCTTGAAAACCCAATACATATTATACACTTACTAGTGAGATTAGGTGTTCAAGAATGGGATAGGTGGTACACATTTATTATATGTAAACACCGTTTGAAGTATTAGCATTTGTTCCAATAGGTATGTAAATACATCACATGTATCATACCTAATAGGATAATCATTCTCTCACTACCTTTAGTGAAGATTGATTAATCATTTCTAAGATATTCATGTCTCTTACTGGTTCTCTAACCAAAAGAGTCTAGATTTATCCATCACATGGAAACTAGAAATGAATCTCTCATGATTGATGCTAATTTGATTCTTTGAGTTATCAATAACTTTAGGTATCACTTTATCTTATGCATATCAAATACCACAAGATAAACAAGGCATTGCCACAAAGATCATATCTTTAAGATTGAAACATCATCTTTATTGATTGCCATCATTGTCATACAATATGCAAAATAAAGTGTTTCTATCTATTGGCAAATATGAAATAGCAGTTCATAACTGTATTACATGCCTTTTAGGCTGAAAATAAACTAAAGTACTCATATATATGGCGGCAACACTTGCCCCATTGAGTTCTTTACACTTTACATTTTGGTATCATATACCTCGAAAGTGTTACAAGTTTACTTTTGATGACACCTTTAAGTAGAGACGTCTGTCGCCTCCTTCTTCTTTTGTTCTTCCAGATAGAGAGGATAATCCCTTTTCCAATGTCCTGGCTTTTGACAATGGTGGCAATTTCCTTTCTTGGTCACGCCTCCCTTGGCCTTGAGAGCAGAAGACGACTTGGGCTCCTGGCTAGCATCAGAACCCTTCTTAGCTTTTCCCTTGCCCTTGCGCTTGGACTTGCCTTTCTGGCTCATGATCACCATCAAAGACTTAGGCTTGTCCTTCTTCATCTGTATCTCGGCTGTCCTCAACATGCCCAACAACTCTGACAGTGGCCTATCAAAGTTGTTCATGTTGTAGTTCATCACAAACTGACTGTAGAATTCTGGAAACGATTGTAGTATCACGTCAGTAGCCTGTTGACCTAGGTGTCGCATATTGCCCATATTTTGATAATGACTTAACCATTCCACTCATATGTATCTAACATTTCTAATTGAGATCATTGCAGACATTAGATACAAGAAAAGAATCAATATTCACTCAAAGCTACTCTCCCGGCACATGCAAAACATGTGACTTTCACCCGCTTTGTAATATAGCCCTTAGAGGCTTAGAGCAATTTTTGTAATCACTTAAATTCATGTTTTGCATTGTATCTAAGATGGATAAAATGATTGGAACTCAAAAATCCATCATTTATACAGTTTTTGGAAATTCCAAAATACCCCTTAACAGGGATTTTGTCGGCCGAATTACAAACTCGGCCGATCCATGTATTGAGGAATTTTCTGGGCTGTCGGCCGAGTTTCAATGCCAGGAAACTCGGCCGATCCACTGGTCAGTCAAAACCAAAGGAAGACTGATCGGTCGAGTTTCCCCCTGGAAACTCGGCCGACAGATTCCCTGTTGGTTTTGTCACCTAGTGTGTCGGCCGAGTTGCCTTTATTGAAACTCGGCCGATCGAACTGTACTGGAATGCAGAAAAAGCAATTCCAACCGTTGGAGGAGTTGGTGGGACTCAAAATAGATCCGTTGCAAGTTGTAAAACGGCTAGTTTGTGCCACTTAACTCACCCAACCTCAAAGGGACACCCTCAACTATAAATAGGACCTCTTGGACTTCATTCCAAGGTTGCTCATTCACATATGCTTGGTCCTAGCCTTAGTTGAGTGGTTTCTAATCCTTTGAGCCCCTTTCTCTCTCTACCTTCAAAGCAAATTCGTGAGTATGAGTGAGTTAGGATCCCATGTATGAGAGCTATCATTTGTAATCTTGTAAAGCTCTCCTTTCCACTTCTCCCATCTCCATTCTCTATGAAGATTGATTGAAGTTTCTTCTCCGAGTGAAAGAGAAGAAGGTTGCTGTTCTTCCCCAAGTGAAGGAGAAGAAGGCTAGCTGCTCCAGGCCTCCGAGTGAAGGAGGAAGGTGCTAAAGCTCTCCAAGTGAAGGAGAGGTGCAAGGCAAAGCTCAAGCAAGATGGGTAATTCCTGCAAGGCTGAAGACTAGAGCAAGAGTAGGTAAGTCCTTTGAAGAAGGCTGAAGACTACTTGCTTGGTGGGTAAGTCCTTGGTGAGGTTGAAGATCTTGGCTTGATATATAAGTCCTTGGATGGTTGGTAGTTGTAGCTTGTAATCTTATTGTGTGATATATATAAGAGAACCAAGTTACAAATCCTAGAGCCTAACCAACTCTAGGTAGTGGACTGACATTGCTCCTAAGTTTAGGACATGGAACCACTCTAAACCACCTGTCCAAGTGCATGCTTTCCTTGTCTCTTATCCTTGCTTTGTATGCTAGTTTAGGACATCAAATTGCTGTTTTGAATTAAGTTCTGCACTTAATATAATTTGGTGGTCTAATCACTTTTGTGAAGTTTGTGAAGCTCTATTCAACCCCCCCTTCTAGAGCCCATTGATCCAACATAGCCAACTCTTGGCTCAGTGGAAATCCCAGTCTTTGCAGGTTCTCCACATACCCAATCATCTTGACTGTGTGAGGACCAACTGGATCTCCTTCTGTCATGACGCACTTGAACAACACCCTTGAGACATTGTATCTCTCTTGCCGTGCTTGATCTTCATACATGCCACTGAGATGCTGAATCATCTCAATGACACCCATGTTCTCATGTTGTCTCTGTTGGCTAAATGGACATCTATAAATCCCTTTGTTTTGATTATGACAAACATTTCATTCTTATTGATCTAACGAGCTACTTGAGTGTGCAGGATTAAAGGTGGATGACAAAGCAACTAGGGAAATCCATATGCTTACATGTTTATGTTTTCATGCAATGTAATCACTTTGTAAAAACTTGTACAAAAATATAATGTACAAGTACTTAGATTGCATGTAAATCAAGTGTTAGATTCTCCCTAGCTAAACACCACATTTAGATAAGTCATTCCCTTCAAATAGGATCACATATGCACACTCATACATATAATTAGTGCCTAAATTGCAACATTGAAACAGGATCAATCTCGGTCGACAAACTCCTCGACCGAGACACTCTCGGTCGACAATCTTCTCGACCGAGAAAGATCTAAAGTAGCTGTTAGACACAACAGACAAGTTAGTTGGCAGTTGGAGAAAGACGTTGCAAATCACTTGTTCCAGAGTGCCTGTCGGTCGACAAAAGTTCGACCGAGTAGGTGTCTCAGTCGACCATTCCTCGACCGAGATTGTCTCTGACAGCAACTGCAGAATTAATTAATTAGGCGTTGTTAAAGCAACAACTTTGTACCTAACGGCTAGTTAAGCACTTAGAAACCCCTAGAAGTTGTCTAGAACGTCCTTAAGCATCCTTAGGCCATTCCTATAAATAGGACAAGCCATAGGACACTCAAACACACTTGTTACACTTGAGAAATCCTTGAGCATACTTTGAGCAATCTGTTTGTGAGCAATTTGAGCTTTGTGACAATTGGCTACTTCTTTCCTTAGCTCATATTTCGTGTCCTATAGGCTAGTATCTCCTACCCACTGCAATCACAAGTCCACACACTTGATTAGGAGATCTATACGCTTGATCTAGGCAAATCAAGCCTTGGGCTACAAAGGATAAGTTGTAATTTCCTTTTTCTTTCTTGTTCTCTCTTACCGTTTGTACTCTCCTTGCTACTCCTAGGTTGGAGGCTGCTGATTGGAGAGGGTGAAGATCTTCTTGGTGAAGAAGGTGACTTTGAGCTACTTCAGAAGGCTGGTGCAACGGGAGGTTACTTCTAGAGAGGAAGGCTACTTCAAGGGGGAGCTTGGAGTTACTTCAAGAAGGCTACCTCAAAGTTGGTGCACCTACTTCAAGTGAAGGCTGTTCAAAGGGTGTAAAGGAAAGTATTGTATTTTGTATAAATCCTTGGGAAGGTAATAAAATAAATACTTTCAAAATCCCGGTTGGGTAAGCAACCGGGTAGTGGACTGACAACTTTAGTAGTTGCTAAAGTTGGAACCACTCTAAACACCTGTCTCCTTCTTCAAATTTTCAATTGTGGTTGTTTGAGTTCAATAAATTGTTAAAATTATTTAAAAATTCTATTCACCCCCCTCTAGTGTTTTTCAATTGGTATCAGAGCAGGCTTCAAGGAACCCTAACCAGGTCTTGAAGAATGGAGGGTAATGGTGATTACAATCACAACAAAAGGTGTTGCTTGGACAAAACTACAACATGTTGCAATTGGTGCTTAGGAACAAGCCACACAACAACTAGATGCCCATGGAGATCAAAGAAAGAAGATGAGAACAAAGACTGTCTCATTGCTACAACTAGCGAGGAAGAAGAAGAAGAGGTAAGTCTTTTTGATTTATCTAAAGAAGAACTAGTTGCTAGCCTTGAAGAAACACATATTAAATATGTTGAATGCAAGAAGAAATTAAAGAAATCTAATAAATCAAATGATGAACTACATGCTAAGCTTCTTGCTATTACATCCGAAAATGAAGATCTTAAAAAGATCATTGAAGATCATGATATTGAGATAAAATCTATAGAGGCAAATTGTAATCTACTTTCTTTAGAGAAGAATAATTTGCAAAGTCAAGTAAATGATCTTCAAAAACAACCCATTTTATGCAACCATCTAGATTATGATTCTATTGTCAAAGAAAGAAATTCATTGTCATCTAATCTAGATCAAGCAAAACTAGATATCAAGAAGAGAATGGAAGAGATTGTCAAGTTACAACAAAAAGTTAGTAATTTGAATAATAATGGCATTCTTGATCAAATCTTAGATAATTCCTATCATCAAATTGGGAGAAGAGGACTAGGTTACAAGCCTAAAGGAAAATCCTATCAACAACCTAGTTGGAGAAAGTCACAAACCCATCAATCTATATATGTACCTAAAGGAACATCTTTACCCAAGGACAACACAGAACACAACCATAGAAAAAGATATGAGGTTGACTCGATATGATGTCATTATTGTTTGCACCTTGGTCACTATTCTTTTTCATGCCCTTACAAGAGAAAAGATGTCGAGTTGGTTTGGGTTCCAAAACCTCCAAACTAAATGAACAGAATCAAGTTGAGATATGATCAAGGACCTTAGTTGCATATTTCTACGTCTATCTCAACTCAACATAATGTGATAACAAATAAATTTAAGTATCTAAATATTTAACTTGCATAGTTATGTTTTATTTGGAAGCAATTAACAGTTTCAGAAATATTGTTGGTCGAGAAACTGTCGACCGAGACACTTCCGGTCGAGAAATAGTCAACCGAGCATGTCACCGATTTCCAGTCTGTTGCAAAATTGCTGAATTTCTTTGAAATTGATGAAATTGCTATCTATTCATGATTAATGATTGGATATTTATTTTGGAAATCATCCCTACAAATTTAAAATTAATATTAGTTTATTCCCTAAATGATTTAAGTTAAAACCAAATTATGCTTAGAAAATTTTTATCATTATTCACATGATTTCCTTATTTTCTGGTCTATCCATATAGAAATTATGTGATTAAAATCATGTGATTATTTACTGTTATTATTACATCATGGATATGCTTTCACCATTTGGTACTGAGATTAGCTTGATAGATAATTGTCTACATGGATCCATGATTGACAAGTAAATGCTTTATTGGTAATATGTTATGCTTGCAACACATAAGATAAAATCTCTCAACTCATATCTTTAAAAGACTTGAGATATTTAGTGTTTTTCAATTGAGATATTTAGTGTTTTTCAATTGATATTTAGTGTGCCTTCAGTAAAGAATCTTATGAGGATACTAAACGACGTGAAATTTGATATTCATATTACTACAGCAAAGCCTATATTTTAAGAAAAGGACAAATGTTTTCATATTAAGTATTATGCTTCAACTTGATACTTAATCAAATCTTATGCAGATATTATACTTCATAATGTTCAAATTGAAAAATCTGCAAATCTGCCTCTTGGTTAAAATGAAATTTGACCAAGGGGCGCTATGGTCGTAGTCAAAATCGACCTAAAATAAGTTTTGACACAATAATTAATTGAATATCATTTTATTAAAAGCAAAATCAATTTATGATCACAAAATTGTCCCAATACTGTCAATAATAAAACAAAATATTACTCCCTTAGAAAATATATATATGCTCTACAAATTCAGTCTATCATTTGCATAAAAAAAATCAACTTAAAAAATTCGTACCCAGTACGTCTGTCGGTCGACAAATCTTCGACCGAAAACCTCTCGGTCTGCCCCCCTCTCTCGACCGACAGAATGTAGACAGACCTAGCATCGGACACACTTCCGGTCGACAATTGTTCGACTGAGACAGTGTCGGTCGACAATTGCTCGACCGAGAAAGAGCCGTTGGGATATGACCGTTGCAATCCGACCGTTACCGTTAACGGCCGACCGTTGCATGTCGACCGTTGGACGGCCGAAGTGGCGCGTCTGGAATATGACCGTTGCGGACGCTCGGTCGACAAATTGTCGACCGACCCGGTCACTGGATTGCTATGAAAGGAGCAAAAATGGGTCATTTCTTCACACCTTCTTATTCTTGTTTCCATAGGCTCTCTCTAGTGAATTCTTGTGCAAATCTTTAGTATCCTCATCCCCAAGACTTCCTTGCTTCTTCTCCACCTTCAAGCAACACAATGGCATCATCCTCTGCTCGTGGAAAGAAGAAGGTCGCTGGCAGGAAACAAAGGGAGGCTACTCCACCATTGACGATCATCAACGACATTGCCTTCGTCGACGGAGATGCTGGTGATCGTTATCTACGGCTCTCCTCCAAAGCTCCTCTTCCACGACGACCAGTTGAAGTTATGGACTTCCTCAACATCTTCGACTTGGAGGACCTTTTCGAAGTGAAAAAGTTAAAAGAATTCATCAACCCTTCTTTCCCTTCCTATTCCATCAAGGTAGTGAATGAATTTTATGCTAACCTCATCTCCCACTCTGAAAATGAAACCATCTTCTTCTATACTATGGTCAATGGGCATAGCTTCCGATTTACTGAAGGGGATATTCTTGACATGCTAGATATTGACATAGATGAATATCAAGACACCCTTGAACTTACCTCTGGAAACCCACTTAATCAATTTTCCCAAGATGACCATACCGTTAGTCTTAGTGACATCAAAAGGACCATTTTTCAATCCAATACAACCTGTCATGAAGATAGAGGCACATACTATGCTATAAATCTCAAACCAGCTGCTAGGATTGTAAACCTTATTGTTTCAACAAACATACATCCTAGAGCCAATAAGTCTGAAGTTCCTATTTTTCGTATGTGTCTAATATATGCCATTATCCAACGTATTCCCACAAATTTTATCCGCATCATTCTTAAAAACATGCTTGAGTTTTCTGGCAATCCTCCATATGCTGATTTTGTATGCCAAATTACTCAACATTTCCTTAAAACCCAACTTGAGGATATGGGATATACATGGGAGCGTAGACCACAAAAAATAAGTAAGAATACTGTAGAAAAAATGGGGATTGATTTCGGTCATAAGAGGGCTAGGGTAGAAGGAGAAACATCTACACAAGATATACCACCCCCACCTCCTCCTACCAACCTACCCTATGATCCCATCCAAAACACTCTAACCTATGTTGCTGGGTCACAATATCATCTTAGTAAACAACTAGATTATAACCATCATGCCATGACTTATCTAAACCAAAGAATGCAAACTCTTTCTCCAAACCAACCAGATGAATATCCTTATTCTTTAAATCCTGGCATGCTCAATCCATATAACCCATCTTACAACTACTATCAACCTCCACCTCCACCATCTACTGATCTCACGCATACTCAGTTTTCATCAATGCAACTACAAGATATTGCTGCTCATTTCTGATTTGATCGTGTTCCAACCTTATTGGAGGCATATGCCTTAACCAAGACAGGTGCTCTGGAGTGGCAAACATTGGTCCAGTATTATGGAGCTGAGCCTTTTCTTGGGAAAGACCCTGATGTTGATGTAATTCTTAAGTCTTTCCAGTGAGATGTGGAGTTGTATTAGTTGTAATGGAATCTTTGCAAAATTGTAATAAATGGGTTATCTTTACATGATTTGGTTATCTTTTCATGCTTGTAATGAAATTAGTTATCTTTATAATGGATTTTTTTTCATCATTTGAATTTGGATTATGAGACTATTGTAGAGCATACAAAATAAGGGGAGTAATAAATACAAATAAATAAAAAAGGATGAAAATCTTTGCAAATATCTAAAACTTAAAGTTATGGCTAAATTGACATCTATTGCAAAGCACTTATACCTTGGGATATCTATCTAAAGGGGAGCATATTATAAAATTAAGGGGGAGAAGTAATATCAAATATTCAACATGGATATCTTTTTGAAATGTCAAAGGGGGAGAAAAGAATATCAAAATAAAATAAAGATCAAAACTATAATGAAAAAGGCCAAGCACTTACTTGCAAAAGTCTAAAAGATACAAAAGGTAATCTAAAGGTATGAAACTCATATGGTTCATATTTCCTTTATTTATATTTTTGGAAATGTTTGTCATCTTCAAAAAGGGGGAGATTGTTGGCTAAATGGACATCTATAAATCCCTTTGTTTTGATTATGACAAACATTTCATTCTTATTGATCTAACGAGCTACTTGAGTGTGCAGGATTAAAGGTGGATGACAAAGCAACTAGGGAAATCCATATGCTTACATGTTTATGTTTTCATGCAATGTAATCACTTTGTAAAAACTTGTACAAAAATATAATGTACAAGTACTTAGATTGCATGTAAATCAAGCGTTAGATTCTCCCTAGCTAAACACCACATTTAGATAAGTCATTCCCTTCAAATAGGATCACATATGCACACTCATACATATAATTAGTGCCTAAATTGCAACATTGAAACATGATCAATCTCGGTCGACAAACTCCTCGACCGAGACACTCTCGGTCGACAATCTTCTCGACCGAGAAAGATCCAAAGTAGCTGTTAGACACAACAGACAAGTTAGTTGGCAGTTGGAGAAAGACGTTGCAAATCACTTGTTCCAGAGTGCCTGTCGGTTGACAAAAGTTCGACCGAGTAGGTGTCTCGGTCGACCATTCCTCGACCGAGATTGTCTCTGACAGCAACTGCAGAATTAATTAATTAGGCGTTGTTAAAGCAACAACTTTGTACCTAACGACTAGTTAAGCACTTAGAAACCCCTAGAAGTTGTCTAGAACGTCCTTAAGCATCCTTAGGTCATTCCTATAAATAGGACAAGCCATAGGACACTCAAACACACTTGTTACACTTGAGAAATCCTTGAGCATACTTTGAGCAATCTGTTTGTGAGCAATTTGAGCTTTGTGACAATTGGCTACTTCTTTCCTTAGCTCATATTTCGTGTCCTATAGGCTAGTATCTCCTACCCACTGCAATCACAAGTCCACACACTTGGTTAGGAGATCTATATGCTTGATCTAGGCAAATCAAGCCTTGGGCTACAAAGGATAAGTTGTAATTTCCTTTTTCTTTCTTGTTCT
Organism: Alisma plantago-aquatica; assembly: GCA_963693085.1. Classification (NCBI taxonomy): domain Eukaryota; kingdom Viridiplantae; phylum Streptophyta; class Magnoliopsida; order Alismatales; family Alismataceae; genus Alisma; species Alisma plantago-aquatica. The sequence continues at coordinate 115,662,933 of OY856415.1, read as the reverse complement.
CTCTTACCGTTTGTACTCTCCTTGCTACTCCTAGGTTGGAGGCTGCTGATTGGAGAGGGTGAAGATCTTCTTGGTGAAGAAGGTGACTTTGAGCTACTTCAGAAGGCTGGTTCAACGGGAGGTTACTTCTAGAGAGGAAGGCTACTTCAAGGGGGAGCTTGGAGTTACTTCAAGAAGGCTACCTCAAAGTTGGTGCACCTACTTCAAGTGAAGGCTGTTCAAAGGGTGTAAAGGAAAGTATTGTATTTTGTATAAATCCTTGGGAAGGTAATAAAATAAATACTTTCAAAATCCCGGTTGGGTAAGCAACCGGGTAGTGGACTGACAACTTTAGTAGTTGCTAAAGTTGGAACCACTCTAAACACCTGTCTCCTTCTTCAAATTTTCAATTGTGGTTGTTTGAGTTCAATAAATTGTTAAAATTATTTAAAAACTCTATTCACCCCCCCTCTAGTGTTTTTTAGTCTCTGCAACTCATGGTTCATAGAGCACAACATCAAGCACTTTGCATTAATGGCATCATCAACATGCTTCTTGTAAGCATCCCTTTCTGCCTTTGGTGCATTAGGAGTGGGTTCCTCTAAAATTGGAGTATCCAGGACATAGAGCTTTCACTCTTGAGTAAGAACAATTCTCAATGTCCTATACCAGTCATGGAAGTTTGTCCAATTTTGCTTGTCCTTTTCAAGGATGGATCGCAAAGAAAAGTGATTGTTGTTTTTGTCATTTGTACTACAAAAGGAAATATGCAATTTTAGTCCAAAACTCTTTTTGACTTGTTTGATTGATTTGAAAAGTTGACGATAAAATTAGGCCTTTAATTAATTATCGCTCCCACTATTTTAGTTCAAATTGATAGCCCTCACCATCAATTCGGAAGATTGCAGCGTACAACCTTCTAGTGGGCAAGATCCTGAAATCCTCTAAGTCATGGACCAGCTAGGGCTGTCACCCACAACATAGATCTCTCAGGTAGGCAACTCTTGCCAATTGCATCATATGCAACTCTTGATAAGATGTCATATGCAACTCCTTGCCATGATCATCTCCATGCCTCAAGGTACTAGATCCCATCTAGATCACCTTGTTAAGTCCGACCCAAAGCAAACACGATGAATATGCACCCTGCTAGGGCAGACCCACACATTCATCCTTCATACTTCTATGAGATAGACGGTGCACCACACTAGGGCGTGCCCACACTTGGTCGATCAAGCTTTTCACGTGTGTCGCATCTAGAAGGCATCTAAAACTTAATATTTAATGAGGGATTTGGTTTTTTTATATACATATACATATCCAATCACCACAATACATAGTACGTATCATATACATGCTATATCCCACAGAAAACATGCAAAATGATAAAAGCGGTGATTATGGCCATCCTAATGTGATTCCTCGAGCCAAGAGGAATCACAGTTATCTAGGTCTACATCACATGCAACGTGTACAAGATGAACTCTGTGCTATGCCTTCTGAGTAGATCAACTCATCACATGAATGATTTGCTCATTTTGGCCCGGTCGTCTGGGTACAACCAGTCGATCAGTTGGCTCCTCCAACCGGTCGGTTTGCCTGGTCGTCGTGCATCTCTTCATGGCCGCCACCCGCTCATCTCGCTCCTCGAACCGGTCATCAACTGATCGGCTCACTCCTTGAACTGATTGTCTGGAACGTCAACCGATCGGTTCACGCCTTGAACCGATCGTTTCAGCTGTCGTCTCGATGTTCTCCATTCTTTGACATAACAGGAAATAAAACTCTTTCCTATTTTACATTGTAAAAAGAGAAACCTCGAGTTACATTCGAGGGGAGCAAAGGTAGGAAAGAAGTCTCGAATTATTTCGAGTTACATCAGGAATATGAGAAGGAAGATCGGTGTGCAGACTGAGATGCAAGCAACCACATAAAACCATACATAGATAGGATTTATTAGCCATAACCACTCTATACATCCACCACAAAACTCGTTTAAGGGTGACGCGTATCGAGTGCATACATATCATAAATGTAATTTGGGATTTGTGGATTTAGGATTGGACATGCATAAAGCCAATTTTATTCGCATCGTATGCAATAAATAAAGGCGACAAACCAAAATCGATCATATCGATATTCCTAAAGTATAGGGCAGTTGACGTGGCTCTGATACCACTGTTGGGTTTTAGGGGAGGCAGAGAAGGCAGCGGAAACAAAAATGTTCACGCCCAAACCCAGAACAAGGAAACATGTCAACGTCTATACAATAGGAAAGGATGGTTTGTGGAATCATACCTTGTCCCGAGGCTTGCTCGACGACAATACCTCGCGGCTTGCACGGTCTTCACCTTCGGTCTTGGACGGTGTCTGTTCAGCTCCTGGTCGCACCGGGACTGACGACTCCTGGTCTCACCGGGACTGTCGGGATTGATAGTTGTCCTCCTGAGCGGCAGAAACCTCCCGCCACTGAAGTAGTCCACACGGACCACCTGGAACTCCAATCTCCTTGTCCCATAAGGAATTGGAAGGAGTCACACCCTCCTGTCAGCGTACTAGTTGCCAACACACTCTCCTGCCACTAGTCACAACTGTAGTTGTGTTTCCCTTGCTGTGCCTCCCTTATCGGGTAGCACTTGCTCGGGCTCTCTCTCGGTTACCAAAACCTGAGAGAACGACAACTTTGCAGAGCAACTGGTTGCACTGAGTTGTACTTTGAGAAGCCCCCAATACCCCTATATATAGGAGAGTCATGGGATAGGGTTCTCCATCCCGGGAAATATGGGACTGAAATTAGGAGTAGAAGGGTTTGAGATTTTCCACAAAAACAACCAACTCACAACCTGAACCGATCGTTTCATTTATGAAACGGTCGGTTGGGGACCTGAGCCGGTCGGTTGACACTCAACCGATCGGTTGGGACCCATGAAACGGTCGGTTCACTTTCTGAACCGGTCGGTTCACTTTCTGAACCGGTCGGTTCGTGGTCCTGATCAGTTCCCGATTGACTTTCCATCTTTTGTTTCTAATTGGTATCAAATACCAATCCTTGTTCTAATCAAATTGGGCAAGTAAAACAAAAAGAAATTTCTCACCAATCTGACTTTCCCAACTTGCTCGGTTGCAACAGTTGAACCGATCGTTTCAAAACTTGAAGCAATCGTTCACCCTATCCATGAGCCGATCGACTCACCACCTGAGCTGATCGGTTCATCACATGAGCCGATCGGTTGGGAGTGTAGATTGTGCAGAAATAGTAAATTGCAGTTTCAATCAATATTATACTCCAATCAATATGTCCAACACCTTGAACATTATGACTTTGAGCTATCAATTAATTGAGTGTTTAATTGAACTACTAAACTCCTTTAGTAATCAATCTAAACATTGTTTTTGGACAAAACTCCTCTTCCAGGTTAAATCCTATGTGTGTGACCCTACAGGTCCATTTCACATTGGCAGTGGAAGTCCATAACACTTATGACTTCACAAGCAAAGAGCGGTGCCTAGTAACACATCAGTGCTACCCAAGTGAAAAAGAAAGTTGGAGAACAACTTTCAATCCTACAATCTGTGAATGGTGTTACAGTGAATGTATAATTCCTTTGTCACTGATATCCCGAATGAACTCGAGGCATGGAACAATCATCATGTCAACGTTCATTCACTTTCTTGATTTCAGAGTAGATTGGAAGAGATATGTATGACATCAATATCACATACTGATTCACACATGCGTGCACGCCTTTCTCAATCCTACTCATCAAGTGGCCATGGATATCAAACTCCCTCAGGAGGGAAAATTCCCATATCTATCACTCACCCCTCAAAAGCCCCATGTGTCAAAGCCACCCAATCATCACCTTTATAACAACCCATGTTTCAAGACTACGTTTGATGATGCCAAAGTGTGCCCAACAACATGTGTTGAGTGTAGTGATTTCAGGTCAAAGAATCACACTCACCACCATCATTATGAGTACTGACTGTGACTACCATGTCATGGTTCCATGTGTCAAACTCACGGTGGGTCTGTCCGGTACACTTTTTCTCTAACAAGTACCTATGTGTTTGGTTTGATATCTCTATATCATGACTAATGAGATTCTGTCATCAACCAACACCACAATCTAGTCTTGTGTGTCATTGCTGTCTATCTACCTTTCACAATGACATCTGACTAGGGACATAACAAGAATGTACAAACTCTTAGCATCCGTATGATCTCATCGTTCAGGTCCTCAAGCTGAAGGCATACGTAATTGAGTACTGTCATTCTCTAGAAATTCAATCTGTTCTATCACTATCTCATATGACTGAACCAGAAAGAATTAGAAGCTTGCCTTTGATGTTTATCAAATCAATCTTAATGTATCCCACCAATCATCCCATGATTGGCTCTCAGGGCATACATACCAACAGACTCCCACTTACACTGCGAGCCAATCACCCTTGAATCATATTCATTGTGATCTTCAAACATGTCCCACATGTTACTGTGCTCTTGTGCCAACATAGTGAGTTATGGCAACACCTAGCCAAAGTCAGTATTAATTGCATATCTCTCATCTCTTCACTGTACGTCATACGTATGAGATGGATTTGCCGTAATATGCGATCCAGTATTCCTTTGCTAACCTTTAGCCACATTGCATGATCAAGGATTCCATACTTGTCATCAATGACCGGAATATCTATAAGTTCATCTCATGAACTTCCAGATCCATATAATATCCACTGCTGTTCTCTAACACACGGATACTCGACATTTCCTTTTAAACGGCTTTATTGGAACACTTCCAATTAACAACAAACTTTCAGTTTTATATATCCTATATATATTTTGAGATTAATTTTCTGTCCTTTTGGAAGTTCGCATCAATGTAACTCTTTACATTGAACTCTTCCTTATCTCCATAGAACTAGTACTTCTCAAGTACTTATCAAGTTCTCATGGTATTCCAGTAACCCTTACTGGAAATAGAGAGACATCCACTCGTCATGTCTCACATATGAGTTATCAGGATGAGCACATCATATTGCCATGTCCTACATACAAGATGATGAATGCATTTTATTCTTGTCATGTCGATACATGGAAGATAATGGGATGATTACATACATGATAGATCCATATCTATTCTTAGTGTTCCCATCCTTCATAAGAATTGGACGCTTGGCCTTGGGATACTAACTCCATGTAGCATGGACAAGTTTTCTCCCACTGAATCTGTGCATACTGAACACTTCAATACAGATTGCCAATGTATACTTTCTCTTTTCAGGTCAAGAGATTTTTTGAAAACTATCTCTATAGATCTCTATTCCTATCACATAGGAAACATCTCTATCTTCCTTAAAGATAATTTCCACTTTGGATTTCCATTCTAGAACATTTCCATTTCACATCATCATGTGGAATGTGAACACACTCCCACTAAATCACAGGTCCCTTCTTTATCTTTGACATATCATTCAAACCTTTTGACTATATCATCAAAGTAAAGATCCAATTCTGAGTTGCTTGTACTCAATCAATCACATTGATTAGTCCATTGTAACTTATAGACTTCATTTGCATTAGTGGATTCATAAACCTTATAGGTTGTGTCACGTACACATCCTTGTTTTATTCCTCATAGGAATGCAGTTTTAGTATCCATATGCTAAATGTCTTAGTCATTAAGTTGCAATCAACAAGCATCATCCTTCTCAAAATGTTATCCATGTATCTTAACACTTAAGATTCATTTGCACTTATGGATTTTATCCAATGGGTGCTACCATCAAGGTCATACCTTATGGTTCACATGGATGTCATTTAGGATGTAATGGTCATAAACCATAACTCAAAATTCACACTACTACAGAAAATGCTTTTTACAACGGGAGATAGACAACAGTTCTGATGATTGTGTTGTAGTTAGCATACTTATCACAACAAGCCCATTTTTGTGTTGTATATTGTATATTTTATACAACACAAGTCATTTACAACATGCCAAACCTGTTGTAGTATAGGGGGATACTACAACAACTACTAAAGTGTTGTAATAGGTTATAATATCACAACATATTCAAAACCGTTATAAAAGATGTTATTTACACAACATATTTTGACCTGTTGTAATAGTCACATGTTGTAATAGACCATCATTACACAACACAGACTCACCCGTTGTAGTATGTATTAATTATACAACATGCCTTTACATGTTGTATTTGGTATATGTTATAATAGACCACCATAATACAACATATTAAAACTCGTTGTTATATCCCAACATGAGACAACAGACTCCAACCTGTTGTTATATATTATAATTATACAACATGTTGTAACCTGTTGTAATATCCACACATAAAACATCGTTGTAATAGACCTCCATTACACAACGTAAACTAAACCATTGTAATATACTATTATTACACAACATGATATCACCTGTTGTACTAGCTACATATTGTAAAAGACCATAGTTAAACAACACGTCATATTCACATAATTCTCTGAAATTTTCAATTATTTGTGTATAATATGCAAATTTTTTATTAGATGTATGGTACACCTAAATTTCGTATTAAACCCGTATTTTTCCCGAATTTTACGAATTATTCGTGTTTTATTCGTCATTTATGCATTTTCACGTATTATCCCGAACAAAACAATTTATTTCCGAATTGTTTAAAAAAATACTCACTTAGCATTGTTTCATGTTTCAATATTTTCTAAAGACTATTTCCCCTCAATCACTACTATAAAACTCAACAAGGCCGAAAGATTTTTCCTCAAGTACATAATCCCTGACATGTGTATCAATTTTTCCGAAGGCTTATCCCTGACCCTTGTGATGCTATCCTTGATGAGTATATTAAATTTTCCCAAAGGCTTATCCCTGACCTTATGGAAATGTATCCCAGACTATTATTTAATTTACCCAAGGATTGCTCCTGACCCTCATTAACTTTTTTCCTATCCAATATTAACTATATTAAACCAACCATTATCTCTTTTACCACTACAAAAAAAATGTGATTTAGCTACAATTAGTTTGCTTACATTTTTATTATATGTAGCCTAAACGCACTATTTCCTACATGTCAACTATATGTAAGGAAAGCAATTATAGTTAAATGTATTGTGTATGATCTAGATACAATTTTTGTGTACAATTATATTCCCGCCACCATCATCCACCATTCTACGAAATTTGGCCGAATATTTCTTTGGCGTCATGCCTCCAAAATTTTAAACAAGATGTTCCCTCCCGTCACTCCCTTTTTCCCCTTTTCCCCTCCTCTTCCTCTACCGCATTTCCTCTTATCGGAAACCTTGGAGGCCAGGAAATGAAACCCTCAATGTAGAATGCCTTCATGGTGCAGATGCTGGGGAAGGTGATCTAATTTGTGGTGGAAAACTCCGAAGGAGGGGGCCAGACAATGCCCTAATCTTGATTAGAATCACAAAGCAAGATCATGTGATTGTGGTGTCCCCTAGATCCGAGCGCTTTGCCTATATTTTCACAATCATTGTGAGGGATCCAGGACCGACAGCGACGTTGGTGAGCGTGTCCATGTGGATGATCTTGAGGAGCCAGAGGAAGCTGAAGATGAGGCCAATTGTGGAGTAGAATGACATGATGGTTGCTACAGAGGAGAGCTACCATATGAGAACAAACCTGGGATCTAGGAGAGGACAATCTAGACGATGTCGAAGAGGAGCATGAACGGGTTGTCGGGATGAAGCATGAGCTGTGGTGGCATTTTGTGTGGAAGTAGTTTGCACCCACCACGGCCCTGCATTTGTGTGATTGTCAATATTTTAGTCGGTAACAGACGTACACAAGATTGGAATTTTTAGCTACAGAAAAAGCAACAGGAAAGATTGCACTTTTTTGTTTATGATGACTAAAGCTTCCTACTTGAAATACTACTTTGATCCCAACTATTTCTAGTTGATGGAGTGAAAAGGTAACATATGTCGTTTTGATTTAAAGAACTTACTTCAAGCTAATTTCCGTGGCTATGGTGTAACTAATGTTGGTGCCTAACAGGTCAAGATGTAGAAACCACCCACGCACCTAATATTGCACACCCCCTACATTCATTCATCCACACCCAGAAGCATCAAGTAATATAGATTGAACTGCACCACACATCCTTCTAAACCAAAAACAAACTCCACCCAATTACATCCTCTTATCCAATGTTGAACTAACTCAACACAACCAAACTTTCAACACCACTACTTACCCAAAAACCACCTACCTTCATTCTCCCATTCTCATTCCCTATTCCTTATTTAATGCTACATGTTCCCTCTTCTCCTCTGTACATTCCCAGTCTGGGTAGTGGATCCATTTCTGCTTAATATGGGAAGACAAATGATGGTTGAGAGCCTGACTTGAAATGTGGCTCCAAATCCCGCTTGAGCCCTGTACCAGATGAATAACATTAACCCCATGATCATGTATGGTGACCAGATTAATCATGACTAGCACACACAATACTTATTTTTATAATCTCTTATTTATAAATGTTAGGTGACAAATTGGAAAATCCCACATGCTAATGCATCAATTATCCAACTTGTCATTGTTTTTGTTATCCCATACATGACGACCTTTGCTCGTTGGCTTTGAAAATATAGGTTGTTCAATTGTTCCCCTATATTGAATCAATCAATTTTAAATTTATTAATGTATCACACCTCTTATGTAAATTGATGTACATAAAGGTTTGAGTGATTATCTTTCACATATATTAGGATATGAAGTTTATATAACACTCCAACACCTTTGAGCTATTGAAAAATGATCTATTTGTGAATGTTTTTATGTTGGCAAGGTAAACGATCTTTGAATTTGTTGTATGCTTTGTCTCTTGGCCCAAAAAATACTTATGTATGCTTTGTCTCTTATACCTTAAATACATTGTCAGTCATTTCTATGACCACAGGGCTACTGCTATATTCAGTACTTTCAATGTACTGAATCTCTTAGACTTTCAACTGAAAAGATTTGAATAATCATCATATTAGAGAGCCAATAAGTTTTTTAATGTAATTATAGTAGGCAATTCGAAAATGCTAGGGGTTGGAGGTGACTATGGTGTGGCTGTGGATTAGGGGTTTAAGGGATCTTGGCATAATTGTAAAAAAGCCTTGTGATGTAGATGTAGTATGCAATTCTAAAATGGCAGATAGGATGACATGGGTGTTGGTATCGAGAAGAGGTTGGAGCTTATGTGACTGTGGATGTGAAATTATCTAGTTTGTAGGTCAATGCTAAGAACAAGGTTATGTCCTCATTGTGATACTATGCTCTGGATTCATCATTATACATGCACCTGCCTCATTGTGTGGTAGTTCTAATTGGGAAGAGCTAGCTATGAACCAAATAAAAATCTTTTGCACATATATTAATAACTTGTCTATGGAAATTTGTAAGGAAACATTTTCCTTGTATCATGCTGAGGAATTTCTAATAGTGGTAAGACTTACCTTCAATGAAGTTGACGTATCACCTCAAAGAGGACATTCTACATTTTATAAATGAGATGTTGCACCTCAAAGAGGATATTCCACATGTTACAAATAGTTGAAGTAATGGATCTTATATTCCCATCTGACAATTTTTGCAGAAATCTAACTTTTTAGACCTCAAAATTTGAGTTGTGACTTTACTTTTAACTTATGGTATTTATTGTGGTCATTCATGTTTGTATTGTAAACATATAAATACTTCAAAATGCATAATGCTTATGCAAAGTTATATTTTTCACCTTCTACCTAGTCTGGTTTCTATTGAATATGCTCCTATGATGTGCTTGTTGTGGATAACATTGCAGCTAGCAGTGATTATTATGAACCTGTTGCCCAAATAAAGAATTCACACTGAAAGCCTGAAAGGTATGTTTCTTGATATGAATTTATCGGATTTTCCATTTTTTGGTAGGCTCAAATGTCAATGGGGACAAAGAGTTAACAAAATTTCAAGGACGTCTAAAATAAATAAAAAATGAGAAGCAGTAAGATAGAGAGACCAAAAGACCTAAATATGAATATATTGAGTCGACCCATCTACAGTAAAAAATCAAGGTGATTTATTTCAATAAAAATGCAAACTAATACTGAATTTCCTAATTCATTTTTTGTAGTTAATTTCTTCGTGTGGTAAAATTTTAAAAATAGATCCAATAAAAAAGCTAATGGAGAAGCATTCATTTATTTCCCTCATTACCCTGCTTGACATTGCTTCATGAGATGGTCATTGGCAGTTGTTGCTTGAAATGGAAAAGTTTAGCTGACTTTACTTACTATTTCATGTTATAGTATGATAATTTCTAATTATTTCTAGGGCTCTTATTAAATTATTCATGGTCCCTACTAACCATATTTGTATAGATATTTCTATCCATGCTATCATGTTTGTGAAATCCAAATAGGGGGGATATTACTGATTTAATCCTTGGTTGATTTTGGGAGGCAGAAAAGGAGGGTCCCTATTAACAAATTATTATTCGACATCCTTATTTTGACAGTATAAGCATGAGCTTATCAACTTTAACTGGTTTCTAGGTTTTCATTCCACTATTTCATCCTCTTATAATCATATTAGTAGACACTTGGGGTGTATATTTGTATACTACTTGTTTTCTTCCACTTGAAGAGAAGAATTGTTGATGATTTCTTAAATTACTATCAAGGTGACAACCAAAAATCTACGAAGAGTAGTTTATTTCACACATAAGGCTCCTTCAGGATGGAGATTATTAAAAATGTAGTTACTGGATGCAAGGCCCAGGCCATAGGACAAACAGTTGGGGATCTTGCATGGTGTCCTTTCTTTCCTATAACACTTGTTCTTTGGTTCATGTGGATAACTAGAGGTAGTAGTGTATATATATTAGGATAGAATCAGATGCCCTGAGAGGATTTGTCCCATAACTTTGTATGTGAGCTTTAGTTTTATCCATATATGCAGTAAATATGTCTGCTTGATTATCTATATTTCAAATTTAACCTATCTTCTTCTAGTTCGAAGGGAACATCCTACATTTCTGCAAGAGGGATACTACTATTGTTGATCTGCTTCTAGGGACACCTTACAACCAAAAGATTGCTAACTATTGTAAAAGCGGGCTCATCAAGTCATTTCAATTTGGGGCTCACTAGGATGAACAACAAGACATACCATGTGCTGAAGAGATTCACTATCAATGCACTAGGTCCTGGTTAAATTTGTGGACCTACAAAACTAGGGAAGCCCACTAATTTCTGATGCTAGATGGAAGGAGGATGACTCAGGTGATGTAAGTGCTCTATAATGCATTTACAGATGTGTACACGTTTACTTCAAAAAATACCACAAAATGATAGAATACTTGGCTTTTATAGGAATTTGCATTGGTATAAGATTAGACAATGAAGGAGATCCTCATACATTACGTAGATTGGTAGACGCAATAAGAAACTACATCAAAAGTAGTCCAGATGTTTGGATGTTTATTGGGGTTTTAGGTGAGAAATCTGAAGAATGGGCATTGTATTTGTCTCGATCATTGAGATTCAGTCCATTTTTAGGTTCAGTTTCCTGTAATTGCTCATTGTCATCAGTCTGAAATGCTAATCCACATAACTTGAATTTTTTTCCCAAGTGCCTTTATTCCTTTAGGACGAGCACTCAGCTCCTCTTTCTTTATGGTACTATCTTCAAGCAGCTGGAATCTTGCCCGATAGCAGTATAGAACAAAAGTACTTCAAGTAATCAATATTAACGTACACATGATCTTTGGAAAACAAACATAAAGAAGTACTAACTAGAGTATGATCGTCGAAAAAGTAAATTTTAATATAAAATACAAATGTATACATGAAGTTATTATTCCTTTTTAACATCAATCTATAATAAATGTGATGTAAAAAATGGCTTCAAGACTTCATGGACAACACGTAATATAAGGGGTAGTGCATGGTTTTTGAATGAACTTAATACACAACCAAAGTAGAAAGAGCATACTAAGAGGCCATTCAAACACAAATGGCATGGCTGAGAATTTAAACATTAAGCAATCATTCTGCCATGCATAGGATGCTTAACTAGCTCTCTAAACAGCTCAAAAAAGATACTTACTGAATCTTCTTAGGAGTTAGCACTATCTTGTTGTGTTGAGGTTTGTTTAAGACTGAATTCATGCATGTATCTTGTTGATGTGCCAAAATCAAATAATTGTGTTGTACTCCCTCCAAAAACATGGTTGTGCTCTTTGATTTCCAATATAGTTGCAGCTTCAGAAATATTCTGGATCCCTGGAGTCTTTTCACATGGATTTAGTATAATCTCTTAAACTGTGTGTATTCCTAAGTGTGGTTTAGCATAATCGTTTGGAAATTCTGTTCAGGCCTGGCCACTTGAGCTTCTTAAAATATGGTTCTTTCCATCATTTTCAGCCTTGTGAGGTTTTGTTCGTACATGGTCTTGGATGCTAGTGGTGCTTCAGATTCAGTTTTCTCCAGAATAGGAATCAATATGTGAATGCTCTTTCAAAATTCATAGCAGTCTATGGGCCTTACCACATAATGGCAACTGGGGCATATACCCCATCCATGACTTCAATCAGGTTAGGTATGTGGATCACTCAATTTTAGCTACAATATTTCATATACCAAATCATCATAAATAAGAATTTGAATGGAATGAACCTCCACTTTCAGTCGAGATGCCTTAGAAAATCCAATCTGGAGGTTTCCATAGTCAAAGGCAGTGAATACACACTGTTGTATTATTAAATTCAGAACTGCTTTCAACAGATATTCATTGATAGTTATTCGCTTACAGTTTTCATAGTTCTGAAATTACTTATTTCTGAGTTTCCCAATGAGTGATAAATAATTATTATAATTAATTATGTGTTGTTACATTGCATCAGAATATCTCAGGTGCGTTCTAATCACTACCCTCTATGAACGAGTAATGCATACCTCAGTGCATGCATAGTGTTACAGACCTCTTTTAGATGTTTTTGTTTTCTACAATTTTGGAGATCGTCATCGATGATCTAAGCAGGTAAATTCAGCACATGAACTGCATCCTTTCCACAAATAAGGTGACCATGACCAGCTATGTAACAGTTATGTAACGAAGGGAAGAGCAGCTGCAATCTTCAGTTGGGTATAGCTTTGGTCTCTTCAAAGCTGCACTTCCCTATCATAAATCCAACTGAACCTTAACCTTGGCGCCTTCTTAGCCCTCCCATGAGCCCTCTCTTCCATCCTCCTAATCCTCGGTGCCAGAGTACACACAAAATCCCGATCTCTGTTTCCTTCACCCGAAAGGCCACTAAGGTTCTCCACATCCCACCTCCCCACCAGAAAATCAAGGATGTCGGAGTAATCCTTAGCCGTGTAGATCCCCAGGCGTTGTGCAACGGACGAGAAGTGTTCGAACAGATTGTTGTCACGACCGTCGTACATGAGATGCGCTGGCATGGATATCTTCTTCTTCATCATGTATGCAAATGCCAGAACCGTACCGTCTGGATCGATCTCGAACAGTTTCTCCACGATCTTGGTGTAGGCCATTTCATGACGTTTCTCATCAGAAGCTATGGTGCCGCAAACCTGTGCCAGCTTTACATCTCCGTGCTCCTTGGCCAACCTAGCAGTGTTCCCATAAGAGATAAAGGATGCACGCTCCTGGAAGGAGGTATAGATGAAGCTAAGGTAGGGGATGTTCTCTATTCTAGGATCCATTCCTGACCCAATGAGATACTGAATGGTCTTCTCGACCTGCCTCATGTCAACTCTTCCAGTGAGATACATGTACTTGTTGAGAAGATCCCCATGCCTGTTCTCTTCAGCAGTCCACGCCCTAGTCCAAACAGCCCATGATGTGAGGCTAGCACCGGTCTCACCCCGAACCCCATCCAGAGTGTTAAGCATGGTCTAGTAAGTAGGCAGAGCCTCCTCGGTGATCATATCCCCAATCAAGCAGACAAAGTAGTCATCAGGTAACTCCCTGGACCGTGCTTTCAATTCCTTAACCTCTTCATAGAAGCTCTCAGCCGACGAATCCGGCAGGAAATCCTGGGGCTGCCAGTTCTTCTCAACTGGCTTTAGTAGGGTGAGTATGTTGTCTTCAGCCCAGTTCTCTAGTGACTTGAAGATCTCTATCGTCTGAGCAGGCATGAAGTGTGTGACATGAGGCATATTCACATATTCATTGTTCCTTATTAGTTAAAAGTATGATCAATTTAGTAATTTTTAAGAGAGATAATTTTCTCTGTGTAGCATCAAGCAATCTTTTGTCAAGTCTAACATTCTCCACCTAATCTATATGGTAATTTCTGGATGAATTACTAAGTGTTTAGCTGTAGCTCGAGCAGGTCTCTATAATTCTCTTGTTTGAGTTAGAACTTGTATTCCAATAGGATCTATTTACCAGTTTATGTCTTAGTTTAATGCTCCTTTTTGGGGTACACATGGCTGGTTTATGTTCTTAATCAACATCTTCTTCTTATCTTTGATCAATTACCTTCACAAACTCACTATGGGAGTTCTTTAACATGTGGTACACTTATTTGAATCATTTTCTGTGTTTACTTATTCTCTATCCCGGTTGCTGGGTTCTGAATTAGTACAGAGTGTTACCCAAACCAACAACTATAGATGGAATCCTTGATCTTTCCAAGTTATATTCAGTTTTTCTTTATTATTAAAATGACATCCATGACTATCACTTACTCCTAATTCTCGTAACGAGATCAGATTGTTGAATAGGCATGTATTGTTAGTGAGATACAATAGATATACTTTCAAATAAATTGTAAAGAAACTTTTTTGGAACAACTATGGGTGCCCCTAAGCACAGGTGATACATTTTTTTTGTTTAATACACTTTGATTTTATGATGCCTACTGTAAGAGGACATGTCCACAATTTAGGAAATTGGGAAGTTTAAGCTAGGCGTAATGACTTGGAGTTTATCTTAAGTGAAAAAAACGAGTTGTGTCTTGGCTATGCACTTATTTACTTATTAAACTAGGCACTTGAGATCCATAACATACAAAAGTACTAAACATGAGATGAAATGGCAATGTGTTCTGATCTGGGGGGGTTCGCTAACAAAAACTAACCATGGTTGAACCTCTACATTAGTTGCCAACAAGAACGGCTGAAACTCCAACTAATGCCCCAAGTTCACTAACTAAGGCCCCAAGTTTTTAACTAGTGAGTGTGCCCATACCATTCATTGTCATCTTCTGAAATCATTTTGTAGATTACTTAATGGTGCTTACTGCTGCTCCGAAGTATTAGGATCTGTGGGTTGTCGAATGCAGTTAAACCAGATAAGTATAATACTCAGTTGAAGAACAACACCAACAACACGTTTTAGAAAAACAGATTTGGTTGACTGGCTTGTGAAAATATGCACAAAATACTTGGGACACGGCTCAAACATTCTCAGGAGATCAAAAAAGTTTCAACAGAAGTAGAGCGCAAATCAGTCATGGGATAAGCATGTTTTTTTTCTTGAACTTTCATCCATTTGTCTTGTTGACTTCTTATTACTGAATTCTCAATTACCACAAAGGGTTGATAAGGAAATGTTTGCTTTGAAGTTTATAAGGGTTCTTCTTGGGTGCAAGTTCTTTGATGTTGTCATTCATTTATGGCATTATGCACTGTGCATATAGGTACAATCTAGTTGTTAAGTCCATGCTTCCTTGATGAGAAGCCATTTTTCCATAGAGCATGTAACCAACTAGGAGATCAAAAAGAATGTGAAAAAGTGGAATTTAGCATTATTATGAATTAATTAATCTTTCACCCTCCTTGTGCTCCACTCATGGTCACAAATTATTTTTATTGGCTTTATAATCATTGTTGACACTCAAATTCAAAATATGGTGACCAATGTGAATTTTATACACTTTGAAACCCCACATATTTGATTTATTTGTTACTTTGTCCAATTAAGTAAATTGATATATCAAACTTCATATGTTCGTTATCAAACTTTTTCTAAAGATTCTACACATTTTTGTGAAGCTACAGTCCAAATTTGAGAACAATTGGACATTCTTACGATTTTCTATGAAGTTTTGAAGTTTATGTGTTGAAAACCCATTTATTCCACTTTTATTTGCTCCTTTCTTGACTTATCCAAGTCATCTATCTGTGGCAAGGGATCGGGGGTGCCTCTCAGCCCTTGGATCTCCTACCCACGGATTAGGGCCGGATCCTATGGCCATGGAATCATCTTCTACCTCCGCAATCAGCGGGGAGAAGTAAATGAGGACCCGATTGAGAGATCTCGCGCTCTTGACTATGAATCAAAATTCTAAGTGAGCCAAGATGATCCTCTCACGATTTTGAATGGATCTATCCCTACTTTTGACCACTGTTCGTGCTCTACCCAGTTGCCAAAATGAGTTCATTGCATCTCCCTCTCACTGCGGCGGCCATGGCTTCCACCATGGACCTATCTAGCCCTAAACCTAGCCCCAACCCTATATAAACACCCCCGAGATCCGCAGAAAGTACACCTCTCTCAAGGCCACGATCTCGTGCACTCTCCCAACCCCGAGCACCCCTAATTTCCTTCCCGTCCTTCTCCTTCCTGTACGGCGCCGCCGCAAATCTTAGATCGGGTGCCCCTGCTACTCGCGTCCTCTTCCTATTTTTCTAGACCCCATCAAGTTAGCGGGGCCGAGGCAAGCTCGGTCGGCATCTTGTCTGACTTCCTCGCCCACTCCTTCTTCCAAAGCTGCTCCATGCCGGCGAGCCCCTCCACCCTGTTCTTGGGCTCGTGCAAGGCTCTGTGCATACAGGAGACAGAGCCCTGAACCGCCGACTCAGCGCAAGATCGGCCGGCCCAAATGACCAAGCTGAACCGGTGATTGAACCGTGAATCTGAGTTTGAACCGCCGACTCAGCGTAAGATCGGCCGGCCCAAATGACCACCTCGATTGCATGGTGCAATCGGGACCTCTCATATTGAATCGAACGATCATGGAATTTCCCAATTTAAGGTATTCCCTTTTTCCTCTCTACTCAAAAATCAATAAATTGGCCTGATCTTGTTTAAATCATATCTCTTGATTCTTAACTCCAAATATTATGTATAAATAGTCAATTTTGATCAAAAAAATCCAATGAACCTGTTAAAAATACTTTTGAACCCTGATTCTAAATGATTCTCACTGATATCCCTAGATCATACACTCTTGCTCATTTAATTTGTCATATGGCTCAATAATGACGTTTAATCTTTGAAAACTCTATATTTGGACTCTGATGATATTTTGTAACCTAGATCCGGTCTATTTGAATCATCTACTCTTGAGAGTGAATTATTAGTGATCTAGATCGATTTATTTGATTCAATCTTGATTATAATGAATAATGAGTAATCTTGATATTGATCTAAATCTTGCAAAAGCTTGGTATATTCTTGAACCATCAATATGATCCTAAATTCCAATTATACTAAGTATGATGATGATGATTTAGAAATTTGATGATGACTTGGATAATGATCATAAATTAGGGTTAAACATATGATCCTAGAAAACCTAGATAAGTCATTCACACTCGAATATATTGTATACTTGAAATAGTGTTGAACATATTGAAATATTAATTATAAGTGGATGACCTAACCCCAAGGTTGACCTAGGAAAGTGTAACCCTAATCTCGAATATTGAAACATGATCTCCAAATATCATGATCCTGACCCTTGATCCAAACTCTTATTTGCTAACAAGTTCTCACAATTATTTGGATAACAAATTAATATTTATTTTGTACAGTGTCCAAAGCAGCCGAACAATACAGATTGCGGGTATTATGTGCTGAAGTATATGAAAGACATCTTTGATACGAGAAATAGAAATATTCCTGAATGTGTAAGCTACTTAACATTATATTCTTTAAGTTTGTTCAAATTTCTAAATAAATTGAAAAAATCACAATATGTTGATATATTTGTCATATGATTGCAGTATTATTCGAAGTATATTGGTCGTTGCTTCAACCAAGAAGAAACCGATGACGTCCGAAACGAGTGGGCGACATGTGTTCTTGAGCACACATAAAATTATGTGACATGTGGGGGAGACATTTGTTCTTTAGCATAGACCAATGTGTGAAACTTTTTTAGTTAGTTTTCAGTTCGATTCTAGAGTGGATACTCAGTACTTTGTATTATTGAGTTGTTGTATGGATGATTTAATATTAATTAAATTTAGTACAAGTTTCTTTCAAGATTTGATGGAAATTTGGTTCAACTATGTGTTTGTTTGTGAAATGAAAAAGTATAATTGCATATTTATTATAATTTATTAATAATATGGTTAATTTGATCAATACAATTGGTTCGATATATGACCTGTCAAACTCTAATCAAAGACAACAGTTAATGATATGTTGTAAAATGTATGATTCTACAACAAATAACACATGTTGTGTTATCCACACCTATTACAACATGTTTGTCAGGAAAAAAATACACCTATTACAACAGGTGTTTCTAGTGAACTACAACATGCATATCCTGTTGTATAAATTGTGTATATTACAACAGACACACACCATGTTGTCTAAACAATCCTATTACAACGGTTAAATGTATGGAAAGACAACATACTCCAACTGTTGTATAAACATATATATTACAACAGGTGCACTGCATGTTATAATAGACCTACCTATTACAACGGGTGTGTTTAGTGAAAGACAACACGCTTCGACTGTTGTATAATATATATTACAACGGGTGAACCGCATGTTGTAAAAAATACCCCTATTACAACGGGTGTGTTTAGCGAAAGACAACATTGTTCAACTGTTGTATAATATATATTACAATAGGTGCACCACATGTTGTGTAAAATACCCATATTACAACATGCCATTCCTTAAAAGACAACATGTTTCAACTGTTGTATAAAATACATCTATTACAACATGCGATCACATGTTATGTAAAGCACCCCCCATAAGACCACGCGATCTAATACAACGGTTAACACCTGTTGTAAATTGAGAAAAGGAACTGTTGTAAAAAGCATTTTCTGTAGTAGTGTCAGTTCCTCATATTTATCTAGATAGTTGACTCATCACATGAACAACTCATCACATAGGTAAACGAGGTGTATCTGTCAAGGATATAAGAACTCACAACTCCTTGTGATTCTTAATGTCCTTTATTAGTGTAGGGTATTCTTTTATTAAGAAGAATTCAGTTGTTTGATAATCATTCTCTAACTCCTTAGAGTATGATTCCTTCTTGATTTAGAAATCACCATGCCTTAATCATGAGTTCACTATGATACACTATCATAATCACTCATAAGGATCTCAAACATTTGGTACAAGTATTTTATTCATTGATCTAATCAAGAATTTACACTTTACCAAATTTTTACTTCATCTATGATATTCTTGAACACTTCAAGATATTCATATTGGTATTTCTCTAAACACCATTTAAAGTATTAGCATTTGTTCCAATAGGTATGTAAATACATCACATGTATCATACCTAATAGGATAATCATTCTCTCACTACCTTTAGTGAAGATTGATTAATCATTTCCAAGATATTCATGTCTCTTACTGGTTCTCTAACCAAAAGAGTCTAGATTTATCCATCACATGGAAACTAGAAATGACTCTCTCATTATTGATGCTAATTTGATTGTTTGAGTTATCAATAACTTTAGGTATCACTTTATGTTATGCATATCAAATACCACAAGATAAACAAGGCATTGCCACAAAGATCATATCTTTAAGATTGAAACATCATCTTTATTGATTGCCATCATTGTCATACAATATGCAAAATAAAGTGTTTCTATCTATTGGAAAATATGAAATAGCAGTTCATAACTCTATTACATGCCTTTTAGGCTGAAAATAAACGAAAGTACTCCTGTCTATGGCGGCAACACTTTCCCCATTGAGTTCTTTACACTTTACATCTTGGTATCATATACCTCAAAAGTGTAACAAGTTTACTTTCATGACACCTTTAAGTAGAGACATATGTCGCCTCCTTCTTCTTTTGTTCTTCCAGATAGAGAGGACAATTCCTTTTCCAATGTCCTGGCTTTTGACAATGGTGGCAATTTCCTTTCTTGGTCACGCCTCCCTTGGCCTTGAGAGCTGAAGACGGCTTGGGCTCCTGGATAGCATCAGAACCTTTCTTAGCTTTGCCCTTGCCCTTGCGCTTGGACTTGCCTTTCTTGCTCATGATCACCATCACAGACTTAGGCTTGTCCTTCTTCATCTGTATCTCGGCTGTCCTCAACATGCCCAACAACTCTGACAGTGGCCTATCAAAGTTGTTCATGTTGTAGTTCATCACAAACTGACTGTAGGATTCTGGCAACAATTGCAGTATCACGTCAGTAGCCAACTCTTGGCTCAGTGGAAATGCCAGTCTTTGCAGGTTCTCCACATACCCAATCATCTTGTGTGTGTGAGGACCAACTGGATCTCCTTCTATCATGACACACTTGAACAGCGCCCTTGAGACATTGTATCTCTCTTGCCGTGCTTGATCTTCATACATGTTCCTGAGATGCTGAATCATCTCAATGAAACCCATGTTCTCATGTTGTCTCTGCAACTCATGGTTCATAGAGCACAACATCAAGCACTTTGCATCAATGACATCATCAGTATGCTTCTTGTAAGCATCCCTTTCTACCTTTGGTGCATTAGGAGCGGGTTCGTCTAGAATTGGAGTATCCAGGACATAAAGCTTTCACTCTTGAGTGAGAACAATTCTCAATGTCCTATACTAGTCGTGGAAGTTTGTCCCATTTAGCTTGTCCTTTTCAAGGATGGATTGCAAAGAAAAGTGATTGTTGTTTGTTGTCATTTGTACTACAAAAGGAAATATGCAATTTTAGTCCAAAACTCTTTTTGACTTGTTTGATTGATTTGAAAAGTTGACGATAAAATTAGACATTTAATTAATTATCGCTCCCACTATTTTAGTTCAAATTGATAGCCCTCACCATCAATTCAGAAGATTGCAGCGTACAACCTTCTAGTGGGCAAGATCCTGAAATCCTCTAAGTCATGGACCAGCTAGGGCTGTCACCCACAACATAGATCTCTCAGGTAGGAAACTCTTGCCAATTGCATCATATGCAACTCTTGATAAGATATCATATGAAACTCCTTTCCATGATCATCTCCATGCCTCAAGGTACTAGATCCCATCTAGATCACCTCGTTAAGTCCGACCCAAAGCAAACACGATGAATATGCACCCTGCTAGGGCAGACCCACACATTCATCCTTCACGCTTCCACGAGATAGACGGTGCACCACGCTAGGGCGTGCCCACACTTGGTCGATCAAGATTTTCACGTGTGTCTCATTTGGAAGGCATCTAAAACTTAATATTTAATGAGGGATTTGGTTTTTTTTTATATACATATACATATCCAATCACCACAATACATAGTACGTATCATATATATGCTATATCCCACAGAAAACATGTAAAATGATAAAAGTGATGATTATGGCCATCCTAATGTGATTCCTCGAGCCAAGAGGAATCACGGTCATCTAGGTCTACATCACATGCAACCTGTACAAGACGAACCATGTGCTATGCCTTCTGAGTAGATCAACTCATCACATGAATGATTTGCTCATTCTGGCCCAGTCGTCTGGGTGCCACCAGCCGATCGGTTGGCTCCTCCAACCAGTCAGTTCGCCTGGTCATTGTGCATCTCTTCATGGCCGCCACCCGCTCGTCTCGCTCCTCAAACTGGTCATCAATCGATCAGCTCACTCCTTGAACCGATTGTCTGGAACGTCAACCGATCGATTCACGCCTTGAACTGATCGTTTCAGCTGTTGTCTCGATGTCCTCCGTTCTTTTACATAATAGGAAATAAAATTATATCATATTTTACATTGTAAAAAGAGAAACCTCGAGTTACATTCGAGGGGAGCAAAGGTAGGAAAGAAGTCTCGAATTATTTCGAGTTACATGAGGAATAGGAGAAGGAAGATCGGTGCGCAGACTGATATGCAAGCAACCACATACAACCATACACTTATAGTGTTTATTGGCCATAACCACACTATACATCCACCACAAAACTCGTTTAAGGGCAACGCGTATCGAGTGCATACATATCATATATGTAATTTGGGATTTGTGGATTTAGGATTGGACATGCATAAAGCCAATTTTATTCTCATCGTATGCAATAAATAAAGGCGACAAACCAAAATTGATCATATCGATATTCCTAAAGTATAGAGCAGTTGACGTGGCTCTGATACCACTGTTGGGTTTTAGGGGAGGCAGTGGAAAAAAATTTTTTCTCCCCCAAACCCAGAACAAGGAAACGCGTTAATGTCTATACAATAGGAAAGGATGGTTTGTGGAATCATACCTTGTCCCGAGGCTTGCTCAGCGACAATACCTCGCGGCTTGCGTGGTCTTCACCTCCGGTCTTGGACGGTGTCTGTGCAGCTCCTGGTCACACCGGGAGTGACGACTCCTGGTCTCACCGAGACTGTCAGGATTGGCAGTTGTCCTCCTGAGCGGCAGAAACCTCCCACCTCTGAATTAGTCTGCATGGACCACATGGAACTCCAATCTCCTTGTCCCACATGGAATTGGAAGGAGTCGCACCCTCTTGTCAGCGTACTAGTCGCCAACACACTCTCCTTCCACCAGTCGCAACTGCAGTTGTCTTTCCCTTGTTGTGCCTCCCTTATCAGGTAGCACTTGCTCGGGCTCTCTCTCAGTTACCAAAACCAGAGAGAACGACAACTTTGCAGAGAAACTGGTTGCACTGAGTTGTACTTTGAGAAGCCCCCAATACTCCTATATATAGGAGAGTCATGGGACAGGGTTCTCCATCCCGGGCAATATGGGACTAAAAGCAGGAGTAGAAGGGTTTGAGATTTTCCACAAAAACAACCAACTCGCAACCTGAACCGATCGTTTCATTTCTGAAACAGTCGGTTGGGGACCTGAGCCGGTCGGTTGACACTCAACTAATCGGTTGGGACCCATGAAATGGTCGGTTCACTTTCTGAACCAGTCGGTTCGTGGTCTTGATCAGTTCCCGATTGACTTTCCATCTTTTGTTTCTAATTGGTATCAAATACCAATCCTTGTTCCAATCAAATTGGGCAAGTGAAACGAAAAGAAATTTCTCACCAATCCGACTTTCCCAACTTGCTCAGTTGCAACAGTTGAACCAATCATTTCAACACTTGAAGCAATCGTTCACCCTATCCATGAGCCGATCGACTCATCACCTGAGCCGATCGGTTCACCAAGCTCAGCCGATTGGTTCATCACATGAGCCGATCAGTTGGGAGTGCAGACTGTGCAAAAATAGTCAATTGCAGTTTCAATCAATCTGATACTCCAATCAATATGTCCAACACCTTGAACATTATGACTTTGAGCTATCAATTAATATAATTGAACTACTAAACTCCTTTAGTAATCAATCTAAACATTGTTTGTGGACAAAACTCCTCTTCCAGGTTAAATCCTATGTGTGTGACCCTGCAGGTCCATTTCACGTTGGCAGTGAAAGTCCATAACACTTATGACTTCACAAGCAAAGAGCGGTGCCTAGTCACACATCAGTACTACTCAAGTAAAAAAGAAAGTTGGAGAACAACTTTCAATCCTACAATCCATGAATGGTGTTACAGTGAATGTATAATTCCTTTGTCACTGATATCCCGAATGAACTCGAGGCATGGAACAGTCATCCTGTCAATGTTCATTCACTTTCTTGATCTCAGAGTAGATTGGAATAGATATGCATGACATCAATATCACATACTGATTCACACATGCGTGCATGCCTTTATCAATCCTACTCATCAAGTGGCCATGGATATCAAACTCCCTCAGGAGGGACAAATTCCATATCTATCACTCACCCCTCAAAAGCCCCATGTGTCAAAGCCACCCAATCATCACCTTTATAACAACCCATGTTTCAGGACTGCGTTTGATGATGTCAAAGTGTGCCCAATGACATGTGTTGAGTGTAGTGATTTCAGGTCAAAGAATCACACTCACCACCATCACTGTGAGTACTGACTGTGACTACCATGTCATGGTTCCATGTGTCAAACTCACAGTGGGTCTGTCCGGTACACTTGTTCTCTAACAAGTACCTATGTGTTTGGTTTGATATCTCTATATCATGACTAATGAGATTCTGTCATCAACCAACACCACAATCTAGTCTTGTGTGTCATTGTTGTCTATCTACCTTCCACAATGACATCTGACTAGGGACATAACAAGAATGTACAAACTCTTAGCATCCGTATGATCTCATCATTCAGGTCCTCAACCTGAAGGCATACGTCATTGAGTACTGTCATTCTCTAGACATTCAATCTATTCTATCACTATCTCATATGACTGAACCAGAAAGAATTGGAAGCTAGCCTTTGATGATTATCAAATCAATCTTAATGTATCCCACCAATCATCCCATGAATGGCTCTCAGGGCATACATACCAACAATGTAGGCATTGCAGTAACAACTTGAAAGTCAGCACTGGTGACGAAATCAAAATTCATGTCATGTGTAACGGGATTGTACAAGGCTAAATAGAATGGTACTGGCATGGAGAGATTTCAAACCTAAAATCAGTGGATGGTGATAGCAGTGCTTGTGTGGAAGAAGAAATTGCCTCTGATGACGTAGATGTGAACAAACCAGTTCTAGTAGACATCATTGATGCTATGTTGGATAGTTGTGGGGTAGAGCACACCGATCCACCTCCCATGTTTAGAAACATTGTGCCTGATACTGAGGTACTGTTATACACATGTTGTAACTTTACGAAGCTTAGCGCTGTTTTGAGATTGTATAAGCTGAAAGCTAATAATAGATGGAGCAATAAAAGCTTCACGTCATTGTTGTCTTTGTTGAAAGAAATTCTTCCTGAAGGAATCGAGCTGCCAATCTCAACATACCGGTTAAAGAAATTTTTGTGCCCAATGGGAATGGAGGCCAAGAATATACATGCATGCCCGAATGATTGTGTATTATTTCAAAAGGACTATGTGGATTTGAAAGATTGTCCAAAATGTGGTGCGTCAAGGTATAAATTGATGACTTCGAGGGAGTCCAAAATTGGTTCTCCTGCCAAGGTGATGTGGTATCTACCTATAATACCATGGTTTCAACGCTTATTTTCCAATCCGATAGATGTGAAGAATTTGAAGTGGCATGCAGATGTTAAGAAAAATAATGATGGGATCGTACGACATGCATCTGATTCCCCACAATGGAAGAAGATTGATTTATTGTACCCTAAATTTGGTGAAGAAGTCAGGAATCTAAGACTTGGGCTTTGTACAGATGGGATGAATCTATACGGGGCATTGAGCAGCCAACATAGCACTTGTCCAGTTATGTTTGTTATATACAATCTTCCTCCCTGGTTGTGTATGAAAAATAAGTACGTTATGCTGTCGTTGTTGATATCAGGCCCTAAATAACCTGGAAATGATATCGACATTTATCTTGAACCTATGATTGATGACTTGAAGAAACTCTAGGGTGAAGGTGTGATGACCTATGATGCCTCATGAAGAGAGACATTTTGTTTGCACGCTATGTTGTTTTGCACTGTGAATGATTTTCCAACATATGGGAATTTGTCTGGATATAGTGTCAAAGGATCTAAAGTGTGTCCTATATGTGAAGAGAACACCGATTCAATATGACTAAAACACGGAGGCAAGACTGTATATCTTGGTCATCGAAAGTTTCTTCCAAAATTCCATCTGTATCGTAGGTTGCGCAAAGCATTCAATGGATAGAATGAGGAACAGAGTGCACCTAAACCTATACCAGGGGAGGATGTTTATGAAAGAGTAAAAGACTTTTTCAATGAATTTGGTAAGAGATCACAATGTACGATGGCCACACGGAGTGAAAAATCTTTATTCAAGAAGAAGTCAATATTTTGGGATCTTCCTTATTGGAGTTCTTTGACAGTCAGACATTGTATCGATGTCATACACATTGAGAAAAATGTCTGTGATAGCGTCATCGGTACTCTGTTGAATATACCAGGTAAGACTAAAGACGAGATAAAATCTAGAATGGACCTATGTGAAATGGGAATAAGGACAGAATTAAGAGAAGTAGTTAGTAGTGATCGGAGAATATACTTACCTCCCGCTTGTTACACATTGTTTAGAAAGGAGAAGAAAGGTTTTTGTGAATGCTTGGTAAATGTTAAGGTGCCACAGGGTTACTCATCCAACATCCGTACATTGGTATCAATGAAAGATCTGAAGTTGATAGGTCTTAAATCTCATGATTGTCACACTCTAATGCAACAAATATTGCCCGTGGCAATTCAATCTATATTGCCAAAGTATGTAAGGTTTGCAATTACCAGACTTTGTTTCTTTTTCAACAATCTGTGCAGTAAAGTTATTGACCCCGATACTCTCGATAAATTGCAAAGAGAAGTGGTTGTTACCCTATGTTATCTTGAGATGTATTTTCCTCCTTCGTTCTTTGATATCATGGTACATCTTGTTGTCCACTTGACTAGGGAAGTGAAAATGTTGGGACCAGATTTCTTGCATTGGATGTATCCCTTTGAACGATACATGAGCATTTTTAAAGGTGATGTTTGAAACCGTTATCGGCCTGAAGGGAGTATTATTGAGGGTTATGTGGGGAGAGAGGTTATGGATTTTTGCAATGGCTTTCTGAGTGCTAATGACGCTCATGTTAATGATAAGAATATTGAGGAGCATTTTGGCAAGGGAATTTTGGGATCACGGATGAAAGTAATCAGCCGTGAGCAATTGGAACAAGGTCACTTGTATATTTTACACAACATCGACGAAGTGAGTGTTTATATCAAGGAACATACCAATTTCATCAACAGACAATATCCTTGAGCCAATTCAATGTGGCTTGCTAGAGAGCATAACAAGACATTTATTAAGTGGTTTGAAGATAAAGTCTTACATCAACTATCTCAAACACCAGATAATCTTACTGAAACTATCAAATTCCTCGCCTTTAAACCAAAATTGAATGTTATGTCTTATGAAGGGTTTGACATAAATGGATTCTCATATTACACAAAGCGTCAAGATGATAAGAGTGTCGTCGAAAACAGTGGGGTCACCCTTCAAGCGTCTTCATTGTTTTTTGCAAGTGCAAAGGATAAGAGTCCACGTGAAGCGAAAATGTCATATTACGGTTTCATTGAAGACATATGAGAGTTTGACTACGTAGATTTCAGAATTCTGCTCTTTAAATATAATTGGGTTGATAACACCAAAGGAGTTATAGTGGATGAATTGGGTTTCACATTAGTGAACTTTGAAAAGATTGGTGAGAAGGGTGAACCATTCATATTGGCATCATAGGCGAAACAAGTATTTTATATCGATGATCTTGGAAATGATAAATAGTCGGTTGTTCTTCATGGTAAAAGAACATTCATTGAAGATCCTATAGATGAAGAATAGTACTATGATAAGTATGATGACTCCAGTCCATTCTCAGTTAGGTTGCCAACACCACCAAACATTAAAGGTAATGATGACTTGTATGTGCACGGAGATCACAATGAAGGACTGTTAATTGATAAAAGATCGCAATATTAGAGGCAAGAATGTTTATATTTTTTATATGTTTTATTTTTCTAAATGTGAACTTTACAATGCTTTATTATCTTCTAGTTATGTCAAATGCTAAATGTTTAATTTTTTAATGACACTTTCAGATGGTTGAGCATGATCATGATGACTGTGATGATGATTACCGTGAGGGTGAGGATATCAATGCGCCGCCTCACAATGTAAGTTTTAAAAATATATACTATATTTCTATCTATATGTTCATTTATAGTTATATCCTGCAAGTGTGTTTTTTTTGTCAAATTTTAGGTTGGTGATGTACCCCCTGAAGAAATTGGGGCACTTGATGAGCAACAAAAAAAATTGAGAAAGTGAGGGGCATCACAATGATGAACAAGTTACTACAGCAAAGGGACAATGGACCCAAACTGGCTGTGGATTTCAATCATGCAGGAAATCCAATTGGAGTGAACCACAACTCATTTATTTCATATCTTGGGGTTCTTACTCGCAGCCATTGTAGTCCTAACTTATAATCCTAGAATAAAGTTCCTAAGGGAAAGAAAGACTTAGTATGGAAGGAACTATGCGTGAGTTATTATTATTTACAATTCTATTTTTGTAGATTACTAATTTTTAGGATACTAGTTAATAACAGTTCTATTTTGCAGAGTATATTTTATCTGGATGAAAAGCTGCATTGTAAATGCATGATGCAACGCTGTGGGAGGGTCCTAAGGAACTATAGAACAAATCTCACATGAGATTACATACGCAATGCTGAGAAGAGGTTCTTGATTGATTTCCAATTCTAGACATTGATCACTTTTTGACTAACTCTACACTAAAAAAGTAAATTTAGGATGACTTTTCCAATTCAAGATTAACGTTTAGTGTTACTAACCAAATCAATGTGCTTACTAACAAGGCTATCGGTGATGATCAAAGAGCAAGGCGTACACTGAATGTGCATGACCAAACAATGGGTCCAAGAGGCTATGCAGGCGTTCGCCAAAGACTACAGGCTGAGTCTACTGCTCAGTCTGTTGCTACTTAGGAGACTGTAGAGTCCTCTACAATTGGTCCCACACCTCTTCCTCACCATGCTATGTGGATAGCTGGGAGGCAAAACAAGAAGGAAGATATAACGAAGCCCACAACTGTTGAGATGGTTGCAAAAATGGTAAAATTCAACTCTTAGAGCAATCGATCAATATTGATTATTGTTATGTTTACTTACCAATTTCTATTGATGACGATTAGCGGGAGTTGCACGAGCAGAGGAAGGAAGGCAAGTTCATCCCTGAGGGCACAAGGGATGAATTGACAGTTGCTCTAGGTAACCCAGAGCATCCTGGACGTGTTAGGGGTGCAGGCGCTGGTGTGGGCATCAAAGCGTTCTTTGGGCCATCACAACGCAAACCTGTCCCAAAAGTGGGACTTTCACTAGCTGAGTTAACTTATTCTTTTTTTAGAATGTTATTGTGAAAGAGAATTCAATAATAAAAAACTAGTGTTTCTTTTGTCCATGGATAGGTAGATCAGTTAATTGATAGGAGAGTCGAGGAAGCACTTGATAGGAGAGTCGAGGAAGCACTTGATAAGAGACTCAATGAAGCAATTAGCAAGTGGCAAGCGTCTCATACTGCCACTCAGACAATATCTATGGCGGGCCGCTCTTCTCCTACTACAGAGGTTGGGAGTAATCCTGTAGACCCACCACCTAGTACATTTGCTGTAAATATTTTTATGACATATATAATAGCTAGTCTTTTCAAGATGATATGTTTATGTATATATGTATATAACATTCTTTACGTAAATTTGTAGGGGTTGAAGCCATGCCGTCTAAAAAGTCAAGAATATATCATTGCAGAGGCACAAGCTTACCAAGCCCTTCCCGGGGACATATGTCATGGGACTCCAGTACCAGCTGGTGTCGTTCATGTGAGCCCGATACGTGTACTCCCCGATTGGAGGGATCTTCCACTTCCATATGCCCACCCAGATTCTGAAACTCTTGGTGAGACAGAAGGTGGAGTGATAATGTGGCCCAAATCGGATGTCGTCTATACTAATATTGTATGGTAAATTTATATTACGTTAATTTGTTAGTGTGTATATATGAGTCAATTGATCTGAAATTATATATACAGATCAAAAGGAAGACACCCGCTACATCTCAGCCTCCACCTCCACCTCTACCTCCTAAAGTACCAAGCTGGCTTCCAAGGGACCTACACGCCTCGTTAGGTCCTAATTGTAGGGGTATGGCAGTATGGATAGGCAAACATGATTCAAATTGCCCTATAAATGTTACTATTTCGGAGGATGTTGTAGATCAATCATACGATAACAATCTATTTATATAAGTTTTGCATACATATTAATGCATACATAATACAAGTTTTGCATACGCATTAATGTATACGTATTAATGCAGGTCAATCATACGATAACAAGCTATTTATACAAGATATTTTGGAGTTGTTTCGTTATGATTGGCTGAACACATCTATGATAGAGCAGTGGATATGGTGAGATCTTATTTGTACATCCATATACCTTATTTTATATACGGTGATCTGATTTCTTATATATTAATGCATACATAATACATGTTTTGCAGTCACTTACACACGATATGTACAAATTTTGTATTTTCCCATGTGAGGTTTTTGGTTCGATCTTTGATTAGTCTTGTAGATACAAATCCTTCTTCAGTTACTTCATACTGCTGTGCTGATTTTGAATATTTTGGTAAAAATAAGAAGACGGTGATAATAGTTTCATTCAATGTCGAGTAAGTTTACTTTGCTTATAATTTGGACTTAAGAAAATTACATTTTTATCGTGGATTTTGAGTTATTAATTTTTAACTTTCTTACATGTAGTGGTAGGCATTTGGAGTTACTAGTTATTGTCCCCAAGACGTTCACTGTCTATTATCTAGATCCTGTGGGGAAGGAATTGAATACATTATATGGACACACAATGAAAATGCTATTATTCCCGTGGGAAATATTTCATATTTTTATATCTGTTAACATATGTTATTACATTACTATTTAATTATGCAATTTAATGTCATTAACATGTAGGGCTTTACAAGAGTTTAAAAAAGCTGGAGGAAAGGTCCCTAGGAAAAAGAATCAGCCACTACTTTGGGAGAATGTGAAAGTAATTTCTCGAATCCAATGTATATATTATTTATGTGAACTATACTTATTTGTATTTTTGAATATTTTGTATGTTTCAATTTATAGTGTGTTACACAAGACAACAGTTGGGCATGTGCCTACTATGTGATGTGATTTATGTACCTAATCATCAAACATGCCGTAATAGAAATCGATACTATACATAAGGTATTATATATAGTCTCATTAGATAATATAAAATATATAAATCTTATTATATATTATAAATTATATATATATATGCCATTCTCTTTACAAGTGTTTAAAATTGACTTCAGTACATGTGAAAAGTTATTAGATGTACATACTCCCTATATGAGGGAGGAATTAGATGTTGTAAGAGAAGAATGGCCAAACGTCCTACAAGTAGTGGAAATTTTTAAATATAATTGGGGTTCTGATGACAATGATGACGATGATGAATAAAGAATGATATTTCTAAACTTTGTTCTCATAATTATTTTTGTGTGAATGTGAATGACTTTTTCTGAATTATCATGTGTGAATGTGAATGACTTTTTCTGATCAATTACATGAATGTTTCTATATGTGTCTGAATGTGAAAAGAGATGAAATGAATGGAACTGAATGTGAATGTAAATGGCTTTGCAGATTTCTATATGTATCTGATCAATACATGTGTTTGAATGTGAATGACTTTGCAAGTTTGTGGCCTGTTGTTGGCTGATATCAATGGATGTTGTAAACCTGCAGTTCAGAACTGAACTGTAGGTTCTGCATCCTGCTGACTAGCCATACAACAGGTCTGCAAACTGATAAGAAAAAAAATCAGAACATAGACGTCGGTTATTTGTATAAAACCGACACCAAAGACATACAACGTCGGTTATTAGTAAAAAAATCGACGTCTTTGTGCCCTCGCTGGCTTGGTGGGGGGAAGGGTAATGTCGTTGGTTTATGTTTAATAACCGACGTCTTTAACTATGATATAGTGTTGGTTTTCTTTACTAACCGACGCTTATAGTCCCCTTGTTGGTGTGTTTTTAGTGGCGGGAAGGGTTATGACGTCGGTTTTTGTTTATTTACCGACGTCTTTGATCATGATATAATGTCAGTTTTCGTTAAGAACCGACGCTTATAGTTTCCTTGCTGGCACGTTTTTAGTGGCGGGAAGAGTTATGGCGTCGGTTAGAAACCGACGCTGAAGATGTCAACTTTTAGCGGCGCCCACTTGGGTGTCGCTTGGAAACCGACGCTAAATCCTCTAAATAACCGACACCAAAAACCTTTTCTGCAGTAGTTTGGCAAACACCACCTCTTCCTCTCTTTCCTTAGCAACGACTTTGTCAAAACCATACGGTAGTTTTGCATCTTTTCATATATTTTCACATCAAGATAACAAATAAGATCCTTGTTCTCTCGGTAGCCTACTTCTACGTATGTAAAAGAAACCAGACGTTTCTATCAATATGAATAAGTAAACTTGTACTCATAAATGACTACGGATACATAATTTCACGTGATTTAATACAGGGTTTTCCACACTAGGAGTCAACCACATCAGACTGTGCATCGTATGATGCATTTTTTTACTAAGAACAGTCTTGTTTAATTGATTTTCAACGAACTTTTCCAGATTTACCTTGTTATCTCACCACTATCTTATATCATAATACTTTTTGGCCGATTTCTGCAACAAATAAAAAGGTATATATAATTATAGTGATTTAATGGTTACTGGGAAGGTCAGAGCGAAACATTAGGGGCATGTGCTTCTTTATATCGAGGGGTGAGTTGACTCATGTAGCAGCAAGAGCCCTATAACAACAAGTGATTTGATGAGTAAGCCAATGAATCTGCTAATCAATAAGCGCATGTCATTTTTCTGTCTCATTAAAACTGAATGTCAACTAGGTCATATATAATTGATTTGTGCTCCACATGATGCCCTTGTTAAAGATAATAGAAGCTGAGTTCATCTTTTGGAAAACTAGAGAACCTTCAAAGGCAATGAAACTAAGAAAAGAAGAGGTTCAGGGGTGTTTACAAACTATTCTATTTATACAGATAATATTTAGTGGTCATAAACATACGTATCTAGATTTCTTTATCCAGCCTCCTCGATATACAATTTTGCTTTAGTATTAGAATTCAGTAAACCATTGTTCAAAATGAGACGATGTAGCAATGACATGATAGAATTTTTTGTATTTAGATTCTCTACGTGGATGCATGTCTTCTTCTTTGTAATCTTTTTATTATAAATAGGTCCTTTTTTCCGTTAGTGTATATAATAGACTTGAATTCTTATCCTTGGGCAATTAAGGATACGGATATAACATATTTTATTTCTTTAGTCTTATGCATGCTTGTAGCGTCCATGTTTGTTCTACGTATTAGACAAATGTGTATAGTTCATACAGTTTATGCATGTGAGTTATTATGTCTATAAGTTTCGTCGTATAAAAAGATCTTACTTTAGAGAATATGAGTTTTTAGACCACTCTGCCAAAAAAAATTGTGGATGACAGAATGATCAAAGCCTGTGCTGCTGAGCATCCTCTAACCTAAATGAGGTGTAAGTGAATATATATGAGTTTCTGAAGGTCTGGTCACAATGTTGCCAACTACCGTTGAATGAAGTTAGAAGCTTAGATCCTATTTTGAACAGTTTAACACATACAAATTCAGAAAATGAATGTTGATTGTGTCATCTATGTGTAATTTTGTGGGTGGATTATTTGTCTTAGTTTAAGTTTTCCTCATTTCAAGACTTTGACCACCAAGCATGCTCCATTAAACATTTGAAATAATTAATCTATATTAGAGTATTGTTCAATGTCTCAATAAAATTATGATGAGAGGACTAAACCACAATTATATTTCATACAAATGTTATTTTTCACTTCAGTATAATTAGTTTTTAAGTTATTTCCTACCCAACAATGAAGTACAAACAATGAAGTATGAACGTCACATTTTTAGGTGTGGTATTGAGCTTTCCCAAGACAAAAAAAGTTTTAAATTAGTTTACTTGTTTCTAACTAAAATTCAAATATTTAACTTCTTTGTATGCAAATGTTGTATTTACTAATTAAAAGTTTGAAATTTACTTCTATGAAAATTTTATAGCTTAATCATATGCATACATATTTCGTACAGTTTTGTTTCTTAGAAGTCATACATGATGCAACGTTGTAGGTACAAGTGAACATGGCCGTTGTAGAAATTTTAGAGGCCCCGGGACAAAGATAAAAAACGGGCCTTCTGTATACTCTTATTTTGCAAATTTAAATAAATACAAGTTTAGTTATAATTGTCAAACTGTCATATAAAAAAATAGTAGCATCAATGCAAACAGATTTAGATTGCAACTTCTTACTTACTGTATTAACAATACATAAAATATAATGCCAAATAAGACCACCCTACAACAAGAGATGTTTACAAAAAAAATGTGGGCCCCCATCTTTGTTGGGCCCATGGCCGTCGCCTAGGTTGGCCACCCTAATGGGCCGGCCCTGCAAGTGAAGAATATATTTTTCTTTCACAAAGCAAGAGATGCAAAGTCAACATTGAAGCTTGAGGGAGTATTCTATAACAAAATTATATGTTAATGTTTTAAATGCAGCTTTTGGACTTAGCGAGAATGGCTGAATTATTTTTTGAAGTATATAGAATCCCACTTGAATGGATGTTCTTCACATTTTCTAGCTTGGATTTGTTTTATAAATTATCTAATTAAATCATTATCATATTTTTTTTATTTTCTAATACTTCATCTTTTTGATAAAAAAACTATTGGTACATTATGTGTCACAACAGATGACTTTTCTATGTGTAATAGTACTAAAGGCACACTATTTTGTAAAAGTAGTGATGACTGTTGCGTAATTTCAAACGTACATCAAATCTAATCTAAAATATTTAATGTTATCATATTTTAAGTGATAATATTTGCTTATATTTGAAATTTCAGAAATCATAATATATTTTGGATTAACTTATTAAATGAAAAACATGTAGAATACACAAAAAAATGTAATTAACTTAGTGTTTCATCGTATTCAGTGAGTTTTATTGAAATTATTTAATCTACAATTTTTTGAACAAATATGTACCTTATTTTGACTCAAGATATAGAATGAGCTAATGCACTTCGATATTTGTTAGAAAAATGTTTAGTATGATAGTTTCATTTAAAATAAATATATATCAACAAAAATAGATCATATGATCCTGTCAATCATTACATATGATTCATAAAGTTCATTGTCATCATCATCATAACCAGCACTAACACTATCATTATTAGCTACATTATTTTCATATCCTCGAAGCTCCATTTGTAACCATATTGAGGTCATTAACATAAATTGTTATTCTTCATTCAAACCTATTACAGGTCTTATTCTCATTAAGATGTAAGGAACATACATTTTCTTTATAAACTCCCCCAAAGTAATTTTATTTTCCTCTTATTTAATTGTACATAACTCGAAAGCGTTAATTTGAATTTATGTCATTCATATTCAAAACACTATAGTCATTTGTTATTTTATGCATGTTGAACTTACCTTACAACATGTTTATAGAAAAAATAAAAACTATCTCTTATTTTGATATTTTTATACTTTTATTTTGCATAAAAAAAATTTAGTGACAATTATATAAGTAAAAAGTAGTGATAGTATAATAAAATAAAATCTTATACTTATTGCTTCAACTAAAAATACAAGTGTGTTATTAATATTTGATATTCAATACAACGGGGCGAGTATAATGTTTACGTGCTTATGCACATGTGTGTTCACTAGTATGTGTGTGTGTGTCTATATATATATATATATATATATATATATATATATATATATATATATATATATATATATATATATATATATATACTATAAAAAAGCGAATGTTTCCTACTATTTACAACACTGCCATTTCTACACACGACAAAAACATCCAACCAATCAAATAGAAGCATTTTTAAAATGTTGGTCTCTGATTGATTCTCTCTCCTCCGACGTTTTTTCTGAAGTTTTAATGTTTTTTATTGTACAATTATTATCTATGCAGTTGCCCACGATCCACGTTCTTCGTTTAGATTTAAAACTCACGTCGCCAAGTTCCCCCATCCATATTGCTATTATATCCATCACTCTCCACCACGTCGTAACAACTTTCCGAAACATGTAGCAAACTTCACACTAAATAACTGATCAACATCTCCTATTTTAAAGGTTTTGTCTACGTTCTCAATGATTTTCTCACTGTTTGTTTTTATATTTAATATTATGTCCAATGTGACTGCCAATGCCTGTGTGATCTGTACAACGTGAGCAATAAAGAGTGAGTTTCACTAGTTGTTTTTTATATTTAATATTTCCATCTAACATTACCTCTATGTGATAAATACAACATGATTAATAATAAGTGAATTGGTCTACTAATGATACAATGTAATTATTTTTTTCTTTGAAAATAATTGACCGAACACCTATTTGAATTTAAAAAAATCATGTACCACGGTGAACTCTTTCTCTGTTCTCCTTATATCTCAGATATTATGTTGATTTCCTAAAATCATTTTGCATTGAAAAAACCATTCCGCTAAATGCACATTTTAAACTGGCTACTATGTCATCTTGACCATAGTAATTGTGGGCCATTGCTGAATTAGCACCTTCTCTCAAGTTTTGGATTTTCTAAAAATAACTTTATATTGAAAAAAATCTAACTTGTTTTTGATAAAAATCTAACTAAATACATGCTTCCTTGAAAAATAAAAACTATCATCTTGACTCATCGTAACCGTTGTGACTGGTCATTGCTCATCTGAAGAATCAACCTCCATCTCTCCTTATTTCTCAGGTTGTTGGCTTTATAGAATTACTTTGAATTGAGAACAATCCCCCACTAAAAATACGTTCTCCTAAAATAGCAACTATATCACCATGACTCAACTGTTTCTTGGTTGTGTCACGAGTGAAAAGGATTCAACTATATAGTAAAAAAAGGATTTAATTATATTGCCACGAAAAGGTGTTCCCGCACAATATCAGAGAAGTTCACATCCGATTTCTGATGCTTGACTTACCATGGTGGAATAAAGCAGAAATATATATCTTCATACTAAGGAGTTGGTAAATAGAAGGCAAGTCTTGGAAAAATATTAGCTTCCATATCTAGTCCATCCACATCCTTCTTGTTGTAAGTTGGTGACCTCCACTAGCCCGTCTCCTTCCATCTATTGTTGCTTTCTTATTAGTGAAGTTTGAATCTGAAAACATATTATTACTACTCTTTTAGCTCTACGCTGCTTCACTGTTTAAATTTTGATGCTTCATGGCCATGGTGAAATAAACCAAATATCTAAATCTAAATCTTCATCCCATAGAGGTTCACAGTTGAAAGCAAGTCCTTGCAGAACTTTAACATCCAAACTAACACATTTACAACATTTAATATTGCAGGTTGACGATGACTCTTCCCCTGTCCGAGCAACCCACTGCTTTCTTTAACTATGCCATTATAGAAGCCAATCCTTGGATCTCCAAAAATGCCACCCCAACTCAAGCAAAACAAAAGGGAAAAGTGGTTTGCAAATAAATCATTTTTCTTCTTAAGTTTTGTCCACCAAAGCATATGACTAAGACACCAGGGAGGCATATATCCTCTGTGAGTTCATTTATTTTTCTTCATCGACATATGTAACTTTGTCATGTCTCTGTTGATCTCATAAGATACAATAATATTTATCATTGTACTCTCATTTATGTTGGTTTTTGTTACTTAAGTCTTTTCCATATTTAATCTATTTAGGCAAGGAAAGTTTCCTTTAATTTTTTTTTGTCAATTTAAATTACATCATCCATATCCTTAACTGATGTCATACTTTTTGGCATATGACCACAATGAGTTTTGTACATAAATATTCATCTCCATACAGTCTATGACGTCCCAACTCAAACAAGCATACCAGAAGAACCTGATGGGGTGTCCGGGCACAACCATGTGCAGGGGAATGTCAAGAAGTATTTTGACTCAACTGACTTTGATTTTGCCTTTTGTAGGGAGATTTGAAGGAAGACTTTGATCATTGACCCCTATGCACCCTTTTGTCATCAAGTGGAGGAAATTATCAAGGTGTTAAGTATTCTATTGATCATTTCATATGCCATCCACTTTGACACTGTCCTTTTTGCCATTCAGATTTGCAGACAAGTGTATCAAACTCATTCTCTATGAAAGGCAAGTGGTTTGTGACAGGGAGGACCATATAAGAGAAATATAGATATGTCTCCACCATGCCGTCCACAAATGAAGGACTTTATGTGGTAATCTGTTCTTCTAAAAAACTTCACGGGGAGATAGGAAATAGAACTCATTTGGTATAGATAAATTGAATTCCTCTTTTAATTATACTTATTATATGAAAGGATGCTCATGGCTTCTCACAATGTAAATCTCATCTATTTCTCTACAAATGGTTATGATTATTTTTGGAAATAATTTATTGAAACTCTCTCAGTTAATTCCTCCCTTATCGTGTTTATAGAGTTTATACACTTGCAATCACTATTGACATTCACAATGATATTGACAAGTCATCTCTCTTTTCGCTGACATGTGGATGTTTGTAATTTTATGCATGTAGATGTAGATGTTAACAATGTAGAATTATGATTTTGATAAAGATGTCTTATATTCAATTAATAATAAAGATGAAATATGAACAATGGTCTTTCTACCAAATTTTTGCATATGTAATCCGTTGTGTATATCTAAAGAGTGGTAGTGTTTAATTGACCAGTATGGTTTACACTAAGGTATGTGTATATACATGCTAACTTTTTATGGATGTGAGTTATTAGTAAATTCCTGGATGGAGAGCATGACTATAAACTTAATTATAGATCATATAATTTGACAAATATACAACATGGATGTCTTAATGTTGTAGCTTTCTTCACTTGTAACAACTAGATTCGTAAATACTACTAATTTTTACCTCTCATTCACAATTAAGTTAAGATAATCGTTTAAGACTTTTACGTCAATTTTTTTTATTCATGTCCTAAAGTCTTTTATAAACCTATACTTCTCTAGTTTCTCATCGTCACATTATTAATTGTGTGAAAGGAAAATCCACTCTATCATGAAATCAAGAAAAATAATTTTAGTTATTTTTATAGATCTACCTTATGGATACTCAATAATTTTTATAAACTTTTTGATAAAATCCGTGTAAGTAGTATTTTCAAATTTGCATATAATTAAATAAAATAGATTACATGTAGTTATGGTTTCTTCTTCTTCCCATTAGTAAAACTATTACAATATTTTTTACAGTAGCATATAATGAGAGAAAAAGACATGACAAATATCTAAATATAAAATACAATCACTAATTTAAATGACAAACACATTAGAGTTTACGTAATGAAAAATAGCATACAATAGGAAAAAATATAAATAATATTGTTATTAGTTTGAATAAAATGATTTTGTAACATGGACGCCGGAACATCCAACTCATGAAACACTTGATAGGGTACACCCTATGAATAACAAATTTAACAAAATGACTGTCGCTTTATGAATTTACTTGATTTTATTAGTTTCAATGTGATATTTTCAAAATGTTGTATACCCTTCTCATACATAAATACATTGCGGCTATTATCTTTCTTATTGTTTTCTTTCTTATCTTGCAACAAATTTGACTAAATTTCTATATGTATCCAAATGATGCAGAACCCTAAATATATTTTCACTTTCTTATCATATATAAAACATTAATCATAAAATATAATATCAATTCTAGCCTTATACTTCAGGTGACATGTTGCATACTTATTCAATATTCTTGAAACTTTCAGATGATAATGTTGAATTATGAATGTTTACCACATTTTTCTTAAACATATAGATATTGTTCCTAGATCACTACATGTAAAAAAATAATTTGTATGGATATATATAATTAAATCACAAAATGATAACACATTTTGAATTTATGTAAATATTTTTCTATATCGGCTAATAGCACATCAAAAAATACTTCAAAAAACACATTATTTAGAACCAGAGATATGTGTATCATTTTTCTTTCTGTTGTATTTTATTATTTTGTAGAAATATAGAATTTAGATAAAATGTTATAAATGATGTTTAGCTAGACTATTTTAATAATGCATAACCTCCCTAACCCCCTCTCCCTCCTCACATTTATGGCATTTTCTCCTTATTTTCTCAATTTTCTATCTTTTATTCATTATCTCAACATTATCTGCTTACATGGTGGTTACACTATTGTGTCTCCAACATTCCATTATCGTAGAGACACATCATTCATTCTCAAACATAATTTTCTCTATCTATTCTTCTTCTTTTCTCTCCTCCATTAGTGGTTACATGCAATTACCCATTCAAATTGTGTCACTTCTTTCTCTATTTTTCTCCTTATACCTATTAATTTTTACTAACTCTCTTATCTCCTTCCTCTGTAATGACCTCCTTATATAATTGATACTACCAACTGATCCACATCTAGTCTTGTTAAAATGATTACCTTTTCCACAACCATTTTGATCTATTTCAAACAACAATTGTTGTATGCATTAAATCATATCTATTAATATTATGGAGTGTGTGTTTAATATTCTAAAAATATGTTGTGTAATATTATAACAAGTGTATAGTTTTATTTTTTTATAAATAGATATATTTATTTTATTTTTCCTTTGTATAACTATCTAATATAAGTGTAACCTTTTTAACATGACACGTCCATGTATACATGTGTATTTAATAGTATATATATATATATATATATATATATATATATATATATATATATATATATATATATATATATATATATATATATATATATAAAGAGAGTTGAGTTACAATACACTTGACTGTATAAGGGCTCCTATACACCATAGTTTATATACGTTAGATCAAGATCTGAAAGGGAGAAAATCAGAACAATGCACAACGACACCGTATGTTAACAACATCTCCCTAACACATTTTTAATTTCCATTCACGGGACCTCTCTTCTCGTTTCTTGTGCCCTTCCACTCTCTTTTATCCTTCCTTTTCCCATACCTCTCTCTCTGCTTGTTCTTTGTTTTCCTTCTTCTTCCTCTACTCTTCTTCCTCTCACCTTCTTCCTCTCCTATTCTTCCTCTACGCTTCTTCCTCTTCCCTTCTTCCTCTCTGATTCTTCTTCTACATGTTGTTTGGGTGCAGTGTTTGCTCCGTTGCACCCAAACAACATCCATGCAGGGCAGTCTTGTGATGCATGCCAGACCAACATGCTCGTGATGCATGCACGATCTTGACGGTTGTGCTCAACCAATCCACACAGCTCCATAGCAACAAGTAACAACAACGTCATCCCATACTCCACCACATCTCCACAACTAGAACATACCCATCATACATTTAGAATGTGGCCATGACCTTCCTGAACTTGCTCTCCCTATCTGAATATATCTTCAATAGATAATACTTGGAACCAGTGTTCCGGAAATCAGTATGTGCGGCCACATATACGGCCACTTAAGTGGTTCAGACAGGGGACCGCCCTGCATATATCAAAGCAGATCAATAATCGGATCATGCCTAATTATGTGGCCGATTACCCGCTTATGTGGCCGCTTAATCACCGCTTTTCCAAACTGAAAGGAATAGAATATGTATATGGTATTATTGCTGTCTCGTATTTCTTTTTTATACAATATTACTACTCCCTTGCTTCTTATTTTCACTTTTTGTATGATATTACTGTTGTCTTTTATTTCTTTGTTCACAAATTCCCTTTCTTCTTCTATTTCCCCTTCCATCTTCTTTCTTTGATATCGCAACAATAAACAAATCATTTCCATTTCCCCTTTTCTTATTAAGTCCATCATGCTGCTCTTCTCATTTCCTTGCTCTTATTTTCTCTTCTTCATACTGCCTATTGAATTCCTCTAATGCTATTGAATTGGTCTCCATCTATTCTTTCATTTTCTTCATTCTCTTTGATAAGAGCAATAGGTTTCTTCTCCAATCTTATTTCCCTTCTCATCTTCATACTCAAAATTATTATAATTTCAATTCTTCTCCATACATTCATCTTCTTGTTCTTCCAATTCTTATTGACTAGTTGTTAATTGTTAACGTGTTTAAAGTATACCATACTAATATATGAAATTGTTTGGCACTATCATCATTTTATATTGTAATTTGATAGTTGCATAGTTCATATAATATAATTATTTTATAGTTTCCTCTATTTATTTATTTATTTATGTTTATTGATTATGGCAAACTTTACATTTCATAACATAAGAATGGTTGTTTAACTTGTGTTAATCAAATTGATGTCATGTCATGCTTTGCCAACACTCCAAATGAAGTTTTGCTTCTTATTGTCCTCATATGTAATTGTTCAATGTAAAATATAATTATATATGATTAATATATAAATTTATATTGATATATAATTAATTTATTAAAAAAATCCAAAACCGCATATACTCCGGTATATACTCCTGCATACCGCATATACTCTATTCAATACCCCGTCCGTACACCGAATACCGCTTTTCTGAACACTGCTTGGAGCTACTACATTTAAATCAGATAGCTAGCAGTAGCAGCTAAAGTAACCACATATTGTAGTATCAAGGCAAGAGGAAGCTAGGATGAATCCTGAGCAGATCCTTAGTAGAACTGAATGAGAAATTACCAATGAGCACTTCGTAATTTGAAGCTCACAACGAACAACTTGCGTCAGCAAATACAGCTTGAGTGCGACACTCAACTTTTTCTTTTTGGATGATAGAAGTTGGCCTCTTCCTTGCATTTTGTTGAGCGGGATCGAAGAATACAAAGTTGATGGGAGTCCCATAGGATCTTCTTGCATCTGGCCAACACTTCATTGGCACAAGTCTTACCGGTTCCACTTGCAGTTGTTGTCATCTGTAGAGGAGTAAGCAGAATCTGAAAAAAAAGCCATCATTACAACTACTAACTTGCATTATCTCCGCTGACATGCATGAGGAGCAGCTATAGAGAATGTCAAAATGCAGATTTTTAAGTAGTAGGTTCATTCAGATTGGTTTGCATCTATAAAAATAACTACGTAAGTGTCAGGTTTTTATTGGTACAAGTCATGCATGTCATAAATCAAGCTTATTATTGATGTGCTATAATCACACGTAGTTACAAATGAAGTCGGTAATGGTACTTAATCTTTACAATATAATATGATAAGCAATGGTAATCCTTAAAATATATTTTGTTTGGAATTTTTGTATCTTGATTTAACATATCGTTTGATTTGGTTCTAATAGATAAAAGTGTATATGTAGGATGGACGTGCAAGCTGATTTCATACACTCAATTTCTTTACTGAACATCATGTATGTATAACCTTATTCATATCTCTATTTTGAAAATTTTAGTGACAATTTAGGATACTAAAATAGATTTGAGCTGATAACGACTAGACCATGAGAAAGTTTAGTGAGAAGTCTTAGTTGAGACAATAGACGAACAATATACGCTGGCCCAAACTATGTCAGCTTGTTGCAGATGCTCATAGTAGGAACCGGA
This sequence comes from Alisma plantago-aquatica, assembly GCA_963693085.1. Lineage (NCBI taxonomy): Eukaryota > Viridiplantae > Streptophyta > Magnoliopsida > Alismatales > Alismataceae > Alisma > Alisma plantago-aquatica. Next base: position 115,619,511 of record OY856415.1, on the reverse strand, counting down.
TGACCTAGTTGATACGAAGACCATCATATCCTCAGGAGGTGTTGCAGGTAAGTTGATATATGATTGGCCTTGTACTACATCATGCAACACCTATTGGAGTGCCTCTACTACAGGTATACCAGTCTGGCCAGATAGTGTGTGTACGCACCGGCCAGAACGACGTGAAACAGCTAGTGGTTAGACAGGGTGATGCCAGAGATGTAGAGGCGAAGGTAGAACAGTGAAAGAGGAAGATTTAGCATACGAGAGGGTACAAGGAGGTGACAGTGAGGGTGAAGATTCCAACATATAAGACTAGAGGGTATAAGGAGGTGACGGTGAGGTTGCGAAGTCCAACAACATGGAGCATGATGTAGGGGAAGTAGTTTGAATGGCCACGATCATGAATGGCCTCCGTATGATGGGTACATTCTAGCAACAGATCATGTGGTGGAGGAAGGGATGATGTTGTTGTTACTTGTTGTTGTGGAGCTATGTGCATTGGTTGAGCACAACTGTCAAGATCGTGCCTGCATCACGAGCTTGTTGGGCTGGCTGGATGAGAAAACTCCTTCTTGGTTGGAGTCTAGGTGCGTGAGGGCGATGGCGTCGCGATGGAGTCTGGATGTTGGGTGCGTCTGGCTGTCAGGTGCACATCAGTCGTCTGGTTCACGACGGCCGCCCTGCTCTGCTTGGATGTTGTTCAGGTGCAGCGGAGCAAACAAGAGATAGAAGAAGAATCGGAGAGGAAGAAGTACAGAGGAAGAAGGTGAGAGGAAGAAGCGCAGAGGAAGAAGATGGAAAACGAAGAACAAGCAGAGAGAGGAACGGGAGAAGGAAAGTAGAGAGAGGAGAGGGCACAAGAAACAATAAGAGAGGTCCCATGAATGGAAATTAAAAACGTGTTAGGGAGACGCCGTTAATGCAGGGTGTTGCTGTACATTGTTATGATTTTCTCTCTTTCATCTGGATCTTGATCTAACGGATATAAACTGAGGTGTATAGGAGCCCATATATATATATATATATATACATATATATATATATATATATATATATGTGTGTGTGTGTGTGTGTGTGTGTGTGTGATCATTCTAGTTGGCCGCCGCTTTGTTTCAATGCATTGAGGGATCTCATTTGAACTATTGATACCAAATTTTTCGTGTTCGTACTGCATTATGTATGTCTATACAAAGCTTGTTTGCGCTTATTCCAAACTCTTGTTCTATCGGGTGTTAATGATGTTTCAGTTGGTCATTCCCATTACATTCTCATGAGATAGATGGTTGCTTCTTCACATTAGACTTCTTAGAAGCTCGTCAATTTCTAACCTCCAAATTCTATATCTGCAAGGTTGATGTTTCATCTGAAACTTATCTTCATCAATCTATTTTTATTTCATCTTCTTCGAGTTTCATGTGTTGACATGGCTTTTCTACTGATCTACTTGGATTCTTCCTTGATGGTACCACTCATTCCCATCAAGATTCCAAGATTCATGAGCCAAACTTGGAACAAGTATGACAGTCATTAGCACCTCTTCCAGCTTCTATTTGTGCCATATTATGCACATTTGTGGTCTTCTCTGCTAATTCTATTTGTCTACACTTCTCAGACGATTTGAAGATACCTCTATTTCTACATTGACATTGTGCCTATGCGTTCATGTTGTGTTATGTATGTGGAATGCGTTGACTATGTGCTTATACCACTCACACATTCCTCTCCAATGAAGATGTCATATTCGTGGTATTTTTTGATCATCTGCTCCAGTTTGATGGTTGTGAGTTTCATTTTGGCATTGGATTCCATTTATCATATGTTCCTCATTCCAGATGCATGTCAAAAGATCTTCTCAAAAGCTTAAGTATTTTTTGCTTATAAAATACAACTCAAAAGGTGGCATCATCAGATTTTTTTTGGAGAGTCATGTTTAAAGGGGAGTGAAAATTTGTATGGAAAGTGATATTTTTTAATTTCTCATATCATCTAATTGAATCTAGTAAGTCCAAGTTGGATATGTGTTTCACCCATATTCCAGATTGAAAGGGAGTGCTAGAATTATTGTATTTTAGTTTATGATGTCATATGGACCTACTTTTCTTGGCCCATTAGGGATCATTCTTCTTCCCTTGTACTTGTCTCCTTTCCTATATATAGGATAAGAGTGTTCCTTTTACCAATAAGAAAATATCCCATTAACCTCCCATCTTATTTTTCACAGAAAAATCACTACAAAACTCAAAATTTTAGATCCAAACTTCAAAGAGTTTGACTGTTACACTAGTTTCAAGATTTCGGTATAAGAAGGCCAAAACCAAGCATAGATGATCCACCTTCACATATACGATAGTGTTCATTAACAATTCAAAAGCATAAAAGCTAAGGAAAAACCTCAAAATCATTATAGATCATCTCATAAATAGTAAGCTAAGGCATGTAGGTTGATTTCCTATCATTACTCATTAGGTACTAGTGTGTCATAAATATGTCATCTTAAAGAACATTCTCATATCTATTTTGAACTTCAACCCATGCATGTTTAAGAGAGCCCTTAATTGACATATGAAATATGCTTAGGATATTAAAGGAGACATGAAAATTTCTTATTCCTATTGTACTCAACCTAAACAACCCATGCAATGTCATGTTTCATCAAAATATTGATTTTAGGTCAAGATTATGATTATGCATGTAAAATGTAGAATGCATTAAAAAGTTATCTCATTCGGATCAAAGAACGTAAAAATAAGATCCAAAAAAAAAGTACAAAAATTAGCATCAAAGATTTGAGATTTATCTCTCAAAGCTCCTTTCCCAACAACTAGGTGTATCTAGAGCAAAGAGAGAAGAAAGGAATGTCATTTAACTACATGTACAAGTTCTCAACATGGAACGTGATAGATTTAGGCTAAGGTCAAAAAAGGGAAGAAAAATAAGAAGATAATGAGAAAGGAAGATCTTACGTGTAGGGATCAAGAAATTAGGTTTGTTTGGGTTTTTCCTAGAGAAGCTTGACCTAAGGCATGCAACAACATGCATCCACATGCTACATGCTCTCAACAACTTTGCAAGCTCATCGATCTCTAGAAATCCCATAGGTCTATAGTGGTTATGAGCTTCATTCTCCACCAACAAAAAGTGAAAAGCAAAGGGTTTTCCACATGAGTGTGGGGGATAGATCCTTATAGATAGGCTAAAAAAAAGTAGTACAAACAAACTACGTGTAGATTTTCCATCAGTTAAGGGGATAGGTCCTCATAATTTTGCAATCATCTATATTTTTATTGGTCCCTACTATTGTGGTCTTGTCTCTTCTTAAATAAGAACTCTCCTTGATCAAATATTGTTGACTTCTCACTGGTTTGTATATAATGGTGGATCCAAGGTCAAGAGGGGGGCATGACCCCCTTAAAAATATTAAATTAATATTCTTATGTAAGTCAATGTGTTTGTATACACATATATATAATATATATTTATTGGTTCTTTATATATCACAAACAATCAAATAGCATGTTGGATCGGTTTTAGCATTACAGGGCATCCAGTTTGAGCGACCTGGGACCCGACACTCTTAATTTTGGTTTTTACAAATAGATCATAAGTTTTCATAGTTGTCGCCTCTATAAATTATATTTATAAACACATTACATTGAAAATGGAAGACTAGCCTATCAGATCAGCACATGGGTCATAGCACTATTAATTTCTTATGACCTGAGTTTGATTCCTGTTGTTACACTCTAGCATTTGTCAAAAAAAAATTTGCCCCCCCCACGATAAAATTTGGATCCTCTCTTGTTTGTATAGAAGCATGGCTTTCCATCGGTTAGCAATTTGTCATCATCAGTTGTACAACCAATAATATCGTCGATTCATGCATTCATGTTTTCATCTAACAACCAAAAAATTCCATGGTCAACCAATAATAACTCTTTGTCGGTTTACAAAGGGAATCATGTGGGATGGCATTTAATTTCTCTCAATGAGTCACAAAGGATCATATGCAATCACTTTTCTTATTTATTCTCTTTGTTGGTTGATCAACCAATATTTTTGTTTATTAGAAGTTGATGGAGTTCCCACAACACAATTCCATGAATTTTATCAATTGCCAGACTTCCTAACCCATAAGTTGACCAGGCTAAGTTCCATTGGCCATCCACAACAACTACCTACAATATACTAGTCTAGTATCAGGAATGAGTTCCCCATCAACCAAATTCAAAAGCATCAAATCTGAAATAAAATATGCAAAACTATGAGTAATGGTGTGTATCACAGGAATATGTATAGAAACTTCATTTACACCCTCCATCATGGTGAAATTTCATATAAGCCTAAAAATGTACATAAAGATTTAAAATAGAGCAAATAAAGTGCAAAATGGATCAAATCAAAGTTGCAACTTTATCAACTGATTCTTAAAATATAACAACATTTCTAGAAGGTAATTTATCACTTGATTGAGATATTCATTATGTTTATGAAAGTTTTTAGGCCAGGGGCCTTGCAACCATAAATCTCTAACAAGAATTTTTTCCCTGAAGTTCTATGTGAACAAAGATGGGTACTTCCTATCCATATCATCTTATCACTCCCACATGGATTTGTCTACACCATGATGATGTGATGATGCCTTCACTGAAATATATCCTTCTTCCTCACTTATAAATACACCATTCTAAGATCAAATTGAGCCTTCAACATACAATACGTCATCATCCAAATAAATTTTCATTGGTTGTATGCTCTGTTCTATATCTGGGTGGAATTTCATCAACATAGAAATGTGGAACACATTGTTCTTAACTTTGGCAGTAAATCCATTATGTATGACACTTTCCAACTAGAACTGTGATAGGGTAAGGTCCTATAAACCTACATCTAAATTACCCCTCTTCACAAACCTCAAGACACCCTTCCAAGGGGAGGCTTTGAGATACACAGTCCCAAACTTTGAATTTTAACTATGAATGAAGACTTTATGCATATGATTTTTGTTTGGTATGTGATATCTTCAAATGTTGCTTGATAACCTTTATCTTCTATGTAGTGTGCCAACCAGATTAGGACCAACTAACTCATATTTACTTGTCTCATACCAGTACGATTGGGATGGGAATGTGGAATATAGTGCAATTCTTGTTGTGGTTGTCTTGGCTGCAAGCGGCACGTAGGGGATGTAGGTCTGTGCATGCACTCTCGCCTCATGTAAATGGACTCCACCGGGAAGTTCAGATAGTGAGAGAGTGAAACAAGTTTGACACATAGTTCTCAGATCGGTTAAAGAAACCATGGTCCCGGGTGGCTTTCGCTTGACCAACCCCAGGGAAACTCCGAATACAGGCCGTCATCGTTTGTACAGACAGACTTTTTGGGTGCTAAGTAGGTAAAGAATACATATGTTGAGCCACTAAAGAAGTAATAACTCCTAAAGAAGCTAAATCAAGACCTAATTGAAAATGAAACACATATGGTGAACAGTCAAAGCGAGGGATGGAAACTGGTCACTAAAAAAGAAGGTCATCAATGGGCTAGGTTGGCACAAGTCATCGAGGGGGGTGGGAAAGGATTTTCCCCATTGGAAACTTCATCAATCAAAGGTTGTTGCGTCCTTTTCATGACTTCTCCATCAGATTCTAATCAATGTGATGTACAATGCATTCGGTACAAAGCCTCATCAGTGCCATATCCAAACTCATATGATAACTATTATTAAAGGAAAACTTGATCATTCTGATGTGAATATACCAATTCCTAAGAAATAGAATCACACAAGTTCACAACATATTTTATAACATTTGTATGGTCCTCTCAGAATGACTATCTACCTATGGATGGAAAGTTGTACTAAATATCAACTATGTGCCCAAAGTTGTATTCAGACTATCCCAAAACCATCCCATGAATTGGGGTCATGTGTCAAATTTTATCATTGTAGGAACACTATGAAGACAAACCACTCATTGATACGAATCTATGTAAATTGTTGTACAATGTAGGTAGTCTTGACCAACAAAGACTGAGTTGATTTTGTCAAGTAATCAATGACTTCCTAGATGGAATGACGACCCTTGGCTGTACTCGGAAGGCTGACCACAAAGTTCATGGAAAATGATCATGTTTCCAATTTGGAATCTACAAGGGTTGTAACGTCCCTATAGTATTTTGACACTCTGAGTTGACTTGTTGATAAATTGCACACTTGACTGCAGAGTTTGCTACATCATGAAACAATATTGGTGACCAACACAAGTTCCTAATATTATGATGCATCTTTGTATTCCCAGATGCATCACTTATAGTGATGGAATGAGCCTCCCCAAGTACAATCTCCCTCAAACTACCAATTCCAGGAACCACCATCAGTTGTGAAAGCACATTGGTCCATCATTTGTATCATCAAATTCATCATGCGTCCTACTGTAGAAAGATGATTTGATGTTTTTCATCATGATATCATCCTTCTATAAATATCAGATATATTGCATCCAAGTAAGCTTAACATGTCATTGTGCCAAAAAGGAGACCTCCAACGGTAAGTTCGTTGGGTTTTAGGGGAGACAGAGAAGGCAATGGAAACAAAAAATTTCTTCTCCCAAACCCAGAATAAAGGAATCACGTCAATGTCTATACAATAGGAAGGATGGTTTGTAGAGGCGTACCTAGTCCCGAGGTTTGCTCGGCGACGTTACCTCGTGGCTTGCACGGTCTTCACCTCTAGTCTTGGATGGTGTCTGTGCAGCTCCTGGTCTCACCAGGACTGTCAGGATTGACAGCTATCCTTCGAGTGGCGGAAGTCTCTCGCCTCTACAGTCGTCCACATAGACTGCCTAGAACTCCAATCTCCTTGTCCCACAAAGAATAAGAAGGAGTCGTACCCTCCTGTCGATGAACTAGTCACTGACACACTCTCCTACAACCAGTTGCCTTTCTACAGTTGTCCTTCCCTTACTATGCCTCCCTTATCGGGTAGCACTTGCTCAGGCTCTATCGGTTACCAAAACCAGAGAGAACAACAACTTTGCAGAGCAATTGGTGTTCAGAGTTGTCCTTTGAGAAGCCCCCAATATCCCTATATATATAGGAGGATCATGGGACAGGGTTCTCTATCCCGGGCATTGCGGGATTAAAGCAGGAGTAGAAGGGTTCGAAATTTTCCACAAAGCAACCAACTACGCCAGCTGAACCGACCATTTCATCCCTGAAACGATCGGTTGGTGACCTCAGCCGATCGATTCACACCTGAACCGATCGTTTGGGACCCCTGAGCCGATCAGTTCAAGCATGAGCTGATCGCTTCGTGGTCCTGGTCCAATTCAAATTGACTTTCATATTTGTTTCTGATTAATCAAATATTAATCCTTGTCCAAATCGAATTTGCACAAGTGAAACAAATTGCATTTGTAAAATAGTCTTATGACTTTCCAAACAATCTCGATTGGTCCATGAATAGATCGGTACAACAATTGAGCCAATCGTCTCATGACATATGAGCCGATCGTCTCACCAGTTGAGCCGATCGGTTCACCAACCTGAGCCGATCGTTTCAACCCTTGAACCAATCGGTTGGAAGTGCAGACTGTGCAAAAATTAGTCAATCGCAGTTTCAATCAATCTGATACTCTAATCAATTGGTCCAACACCTTCAACACTATGATTTTGAGATATCAATCAACTGAATGTTTAATTGAACTTCTAAACTCATTTAGTAATCAATCTAAACATCATTTGTGGATAAACTCCTCTTCTAGGTTAAATCCTATGTCTGTGACCCTGCAGGTCCATTTCACGTTGGCAGTGCAAGTCCATAACACTTATGACTTCACAAGCAAAGAGTGGTACCTAGTCGCACATCAGTGCTACCCAAGTAAAATAGAAAGTTGGAGAACAACTTTCAATCCTACAATCTATGAATGGTGTTACAAAAAATGTATAATTCCTTTGTCACTAATATCCTGAATGAACTCAAGACATGGTACAATCATCCTTTCAATGCTCATCCATTTCCTTGATCTTAGAGCATACTGGGTGAGATGTGTGTGACATCAATATCACATATTGATTCACACATGAATGCACATGTCTTTCTCAATCCTACTCATCAAGTGGCCATGGACATAAAACTCCCTCAGGAGGGACAAATCCCATATCTATCACTCACCCCTCAAAAGGCCCATGTGTCAAAGCCACCCAATCATCACCTTTATAACAACCCATGTTTCAGGACTGCGTTTGATGATGTCAAAGTGTACCCAACGACATGTGTTGAGTGTAGTGATTTCAGGTCAAAGAATCACATTCACCACCATCACTGTGAGAGCTGACTGTGACTACCAAATCATGGTTCCATGTGTCACTCTCATGGTGGGTCTATCTGATACACTTGGTCTCTAATAAGTACCTATGTGCTTGGTTTGATATCACTATATCATGACTAATGATATTCTATCATCAACCAACACACAATCTAGTCTTTAGTGTTATTGATGTCTATGGTTATTTCCACAATAACAACTGACTAGGGACTAATAAAGAATGTATACTCTAAACATCCGTATGATCTCATCATTTAGGTCCTTAACCTAAAAGCATACATTATTGAGTAAAACAATTCTTTAGACATCTATCATGTTACACTATCATCTCAGAAACAGTTAAAACATATAGATCGGAAATTGCCTTTAATGTTATTCAAATCATTTACAAAGTATCCCATTACAATCATCACATGACTTGCTCTATGGGCATACATACCAACAGACTCCCACTTACACTTAGAGCCAGTCACCTAGGAACCTCAGTCCTTGTGACCTAGCATGACCATCATGCTTCTGCTGAGAAAGGGCCTTAGTCAGTGGATCAGCTATGTTGTCCTCAGTTGGTACTTTGCAAATCTTCACATCTACGTACTCATTGTACGATCTCTCATATGAGATGGAAGCGCCACAGTATGTGCTTGGACTGCTGATGTGATCTGGGATCCTTAGCTAGAGCAATGATTCAACCCTATTTTAGGGCTTTATCTTGTGTCATTTTGCATTTCAGCCACATCTATACTTGTTAGATTACATGTTATTTCCCCCAATATGCTTATTTCTATCAAATGCACTTATGGAGGCTTTTTGCATGTTTTATAGGTACTTTTTCCACTACTTGATGGCATGGAAAGAGGATGGTCCAATCCAGGGTTTCCTCAGGCTTGGAGGAGCCCAAAATGAGGCCAAAACCACTTCCAACCTACCCCAAGTGGTCAAAGAATGTTTTGAAGAAATAACCTCCATGGATGATCAAGTTCAAGGCTCAAATGCATGGGAGAGACACCACCACGGCCGTGGTGATCCCCCATGGCCGTGGTGGACATGCCCCAAGTACAAAAAATCAGTAGAACTCCCAGAAATTGATGAAAATGACCAAAACGACTGTGGGGATCAACACGACCGTGGCCATATGTACCCACCATGACCGTGGTGATCCCCCACGACCGTGGCCATCCATGCACACCTCCCTGTGATCTCCACATTCTAATAAACCCACGACCATTCCCATACACCACGGCCGTGGTCTACCCTACCCACCATGACCGTGGTGACCCACCACGGCCGTGCTACTCACAAAATCCACCTAGTTTTCACTAATTTCCCCATTTTGCCCCTAATTTAACCCTAGACCTCCTAGAGCCCTATATAAGCCCTAGTGGCGGCTGAGGGTCAGGGGGTTGGCTGCTTACAACCTCATTTTCACCCCCTTGTCACCTCCACTCCATTCCACTTCACCTCCACCTCAAATCCACTCCATTTCACCATTTCCACCACATAACCCCCCATATCTAAGCCTTCCATCCACTTCCCACCACCATTTTACACCATTCCATCCAAGAAGAAGGAGGAGGACGACCTTGCAGCTGCTGGAGAGGAGTCCTTCATCTACACCGATCTCCATGGCTACTTCTTCCTCTATCTTCTCTCTTTTTGTATTTTCCATGTTTATGAGTAGCTAGGCCCCTTAGGTGGGCTGTTTGGGGGAAATTATGTTACTTTGATACCATGTTGGGGGAAAATGACATGTAAACTTTGTAATTTCATTTGTTAATGATTATATTCTATTTCTATCTCATTCTCCATGGATTGCTTATTGGTTTGTGTGTGAAATCACCTAGGAATTTAGGCAAATTGCTTATATGTGTGAATTTTGGGATTTGCCCCTAGGTCCAATTCTTGGATCCCTAGGTTGCCTCCCATCTTCTTACATCCTAATCAATCTCCCTAAACCTAGGTGAGAGATCTAAGTAGCTAGATTAGATAATTCTAGTACAATTAGCATGGAGCCTTCTCAAGGCTAGAATGTGGGGGAATTGGGGTCCAAAACCCTAATTTCACCTCCCCATTACTACCCTCGACCCCTAATTGCCCTAGGAATGTATAATATAGAAACCTAGACTTGATTAGACTCTAATTGGATTGAACCTAACCCCTAACCCAATTGAGCCTCGTAAGGGTAGTAGGGGGTGTTTGGGACTAGTTCCCCTATACACAACCTAGCATATCCATGGCCAGTTAGTAGCCTACGTTAATTCATTAGACTCTAACTTGTTGTTTGGTTTGGATAATCTAAATGGAATCATAATTTTCATATGTCACCCGCCAACTTAAGTGATAAGTTCATACCCCTAAACAACCCACACATCTCTTTACTGCTTAAAACCCTAGTTTTGTACTCGCTTAGCTTAGTTAGTTCTTTTCTTGCTTAGTTAGCTTCTTGCCTTGCTCTTGCCTTGTTTATGCTAGTTTAGTTCTTTCATTGTTCTTTTGCTTCTTTGTTTCTTGCCTTAGTGTAAATTGCCTTTTCCTACCTAGCTTAATCCTTTCTTGCTTGTTTAGCCTTAATCAAACCTAGGGTTAACATAGATTTCATTCTCGCCTTTAATTGCTTGCTTGTTTATCCTTAGTTTAATAATCAAAACAACCTTTAAACCCTTAACCCCAGTCTCCGTAGTAGGAACCTAGCTAAACTAACCTAGCTCTAGTGCCCCCTCTTTTCCCTGCGGATCGACCCTATACTTGCCACCTTCCTATACTACGACACGACCCTGTGCGCTTGCGGGTGTAGTTGTTTTAGTAGACGTAGGTAGCTAGTTTAGGTTTATAAATTTTGAAAGCAAAAACCCATCACGTGCGTTCTGACCTCGTGGGGCACATCTAGTCGGGTCAAATCGGATAGTGTGTTGCACCTCTAGCGGAAACGCACCAAGCTTTCTAGCGTTGTTGCCGGGGATTAGAGGCGCTCGGCCTAGCTAGTTAGTTTTGCTTTGACTTTTCCTACTACGCTCATCATTGCTATTCTTTATTCATTTTTCTTTGCATTTCTGGTGTATATTGGTTTGCTAACTTGTTCTCTTTTGTTTGGTTGTGCTTTGTGCATGTGACAAGCCATTCGGGAGGAAACAAGATGGAAGACCAAAATGCACCTCACAAGCCGCTTCAAGACTACTTCATGCCTAGCAACTACAAATCGCCAATTGCTAGCAGGGTTGATCAAATGCCAGGGGAGCAATTCTCTATTCCTCCAGGTCCTCTTGGGCTCTTGCCCATCTTCTACGGCTTAGAGAGTGAGAACCCCTACAAGCACTTGGACTCCTTTCTTGAAGTATGATCCACATTCAGGACGCCGACGGCTAGTGATGATACAATCCGGTTGACCTTGTTCTCTTTCTCCCCCAAAGATAGAGCTAAAGACTGGTATGACTCAAGAAAGGACATTATGAGTTGGGAAACGATGAAGAATGCCTTCTTGAGACAATTATACTCTATATCAAGGTTGACACAAATGCGGTGTTCCGTGACAAGTTTTAGTCAAATGGGAAATGAGCAGTTTCATAATGCATGGGAGAGATTCAAGAAGCTATTGAGAGAGTGTCCTCACCATGAGATTCCTTTGTGGCAGCTAGTTCAATCATTTTACTCTGGTTTGTCTCTAAAGCACCAAGACATAGTAGACTCTTCTTGTGGAGGAGTTTTCATGGCTAGGCCCCCTGAGGAGATATGGCCTTTGTTTGAGCAGTTGGCTGAAGGATCAAGAATTCGAGCTTCTAGCATGATGAATGAAAGGGGGTATGCCTTTGGTGAGACACCTCCTACTCATGATGACTCAAGCCCGCAAGTGATGAAGATTCTTGGTGACATGGTGAACTTCATGAAGAACCAAGTGACAAATGCTCCTTGCCACCCGGTCAATTCTATTGAGTTTTATGGGGAAGAAAAGAAGACACCTCACTCCTATAGCTACCAGGAACCACAAAGTCCCACATATAGCTCAAGGTCTGAGGAAGAGGTTCTTTCTAGATTGAGAGTGTTTGATGATGTTCAAAGAGATGTTGCAAGGTTAGAAGAGAGAATAGAGCAAATATCTTCTATAATCGCTCTCCAAGAGGAAAAATTGTCTTCAAGACCCATCGTGAGCCACCATGAAGAAAGTGGACCCATGCCCTCTTAACAAGTTTTCTACAGTCCACCCCCATGCAAGTGCATCCCATTCACTCCTTCCAAGGCTATCCCCAGACTTACACTCCTCCACCACCTCCCTCACCTCAAATTTCACAAAATTTCACTTTCCAGCCCCAATTCTCTCCTCCTCCTCAATTCTCTTCTCCACCTCAATTTCAACCCCAAGTGCCACCTCCACCTCCTCCACAGTCACAACATGCTCCCCCTCCCCATCATGAGCAAGGTAGTGCTGTGACAGTTCTAAGGAGTGGGAAAACTCTTGAGCAGCCCGCAAGTCAAAGAAAGGTTGATAAAGCAAAGCAAAGGCAGCCAAGTGGTGATACTGTGATTGATTTTGCTGAAGATGATGTTGTGATACTGCATGTTGAGTTTGGGATTCCATGTGATCCGCCACATATCCCTTTTGCAGGTCCTACCATCCCTAGTGTTCCGCCTCATGTTAATGTAAGTGCGGAAAAAACTAGTGATCCTCCATTTGTAGAAGCACTAGATGAGCCATCAGAATTGAAAAGGAGGTAAAAGCACAATGTTGATATTCTTGAGGTGTTTTGCCAAGTAAAGGTGAACATTCCACTATTGGATGCTATCAAGCAAATCCCATCATATGCCAAGTTCCTCAAGAACCTATGCACTGTGAAAAGAAGGTCAACGGGGAGGACTACAAAGAAGGTGAGATTGACTGAACAAGTGAGCTCCATCATACAACACTCACTTCCTATGAAGAGAAAAGACCCAGGAGCCCCACTCATACCTAGTTACATAGGGGGACATAGCATAGACATGTCCTTACTTGATTTGGGATCTAGTGTGAATTTGATGCCATATCATGTCTATGTTGAGCTAGGCTTAGGCAAGTTGAAGTTGGCACATTGCACTCTCTAGTTGGCGGATAGATCCATAAAAGTGACTAGAGGTAGAGTGGATGATGTCTTGGTGATGATAGACAAAGAAAAAGGTGCGGTGTTCCCAGCAGATTTCATTGTACTTGATATGGAGCCGGAGGATAGGAAGATTCCCATCATCTTGGGGAGGCCGTTCTTATCTACAGCTGATGTCGACATTCATGTACGCAGTGGCACTATGATAGTCTCATTCATGGACATGAAGATCAACATCAACATGTATAAGACCCCAACCCGGCGAGTCCGAGATAGGGATATTGGACATGATCACTTCACAAGTCCAAATGGGCATTTGAGAGAAGGACATCAAGGTGAAGAAGTTAATGATGATTATTGTGATCAAAGGGATGAGGAAAACAGATTGAGTGCAAAGGAAGGATGCATATTTTGCAAGAATGGACACATGAGAATGCCAAATGGATGAATTTTGAAGAATCACCAAGAAGCCTAGCTGAAGGCAAGGAACTCAGTGCTTGTGGGAGGAAACCCACCTAGGTTTGGGAATTTTTGACCCAATCTACGTTTTTGATACTTTTGCTTTGTTTTTACATTTTTCCAAGAAAGCACACACACACTCATATTTGATATTTTTTGTATAGTTTTGATATGTGCAGGTGAGAACAGAGTGAAATGAAGAAGAATAGATGAAATTTTGACAAAGAGTAAATAGAATATCAACTTGAGATCAATTTTGATGTTTGAACAAGATTTGAGTGCCATACTGCTGTTACAGTGCCCAACACGGCCGTGGTGGTGCACCCACATTCAACAAGGAAATAGTTAGAAATTCAGAAAATCAAACAAGTATAGAACCAGGGCAGCACGGCCGTGCAAGGCAGCATGGCCATGGTACATGAAGACACCACGGCCGTGCCGCGCACCACGACCATGCTGCGCACCACGGCCGTGCAACAGCCCGATTCCAGCAACTTAAAATCAATTTTTGCAAAACTTCTATTCACTTGCTCATTTCTCCGAAGGACAGAACGGCCGTGCTCCGTGCCCTAGCGACCGTGCATCACTCTGCCCGCCTATTCCAACCCTCGAATCCCCACCAAATCACCCCCAAACCACTCCCAATCATTCCCCTACCATTTCCACTACCTTAATCTCTAGATTCCACCATTTTCCATCAACAAACGCACCACTCTCTCTCCATTCCGCCCCAACAGCCCTGTTCTTCGAAGAAATCCAAAATTTTCTAATTCCACTTCCTTTTTCGAGCAAAAATGAAGAAGTTTGCAAAGAGAGCAGTAAAGCAGACCAGGGGCGTCATTTCTTATCAAAGGAAACCAAGGAACAACCACCCTCAGTTGACGGAGGCCGATTTGGATGCCATAGTGAATCCTACCATTGAAGAAGCCTCCAAACAACCACACCAAGGGGCACCATCTTAGTCGCAACCACCGACGTCTGCCTCCCGACACTCTGTCTCATATGAGAGACCTTCCGCCTCAGCTGTGCGGCCATCAGTTTCAGCCGCACGACCGTCCGTCTCCTCCGCAACACCGCCACAGCCCGAGCCGCGTCCACGACCACATCGACGGCTCGTGCTAGCTGATGAAGATGATACTGATATGCCTGAAGTTGAGCAGCAACCAAGCCCGCCACAACGCCCGTTTTCACAGCCAGAGGTTACTACAGGAAGGGTAAAGGAGCCCAAGCACCCTGGGTGCCTGACATGTAGAGTGCTAGCTACTCAATACGCATACCAAGCGTCAATGGAGGCAATGGGATTCTTTGTCTATTTTCAAGAATTGATGGAAAAATTGGGGCTATTTGAGATATTGACGTTGCAGCAGGAATCATACATCGAGTTAATGCAACAGTTCTTCGCCACGCTAGAGAAAGCAACAAATGATGGCGAGAATGCAATTAAGGTAACGATTGGGGATAAGAGGTGGAAAATAACCTCAGAGATGCTCAATCAGATTTTTGCCCCAAGTGGAGAGATGGCTGCCCTCCTAGATGGAGGAAGGACAGAAAATGACTCTAGTTCGACGTATCCAGCCATGTGGAAGTGCTTCACCAGCCAAAGTACATTTGTAGTAGGGAAATCAAAGACAAGTGGTATTCACAATCCATTTCTCCGCTATATTCAGAAGGTGTTGGCAAACACCATCTTTGGCAGGTACGAAAATCAAGGCAGCTACACCAACAAAGATCTTTTTGTGCTTGGTTGGATGACAAAAGAGAGACATGTGAACCTGGGGGAGTTATTGATTGATCACATGAGGACAATCCCGTCCAAGAACACAAATCCTTTTGTAATGGGAGGGATTGTAACATCGATTGCCACTGCCTTGGGGCATGAAATGACATGATATACAAAGGCAGAGGGTGGCAAGTTGGTTGATTTGCACTACCTGGCTCGCTCATCCATGATTATGGTTACGGATCAGAAGATCTTTTATCAAATCAACCCACCCTACCCAGGAGTCGCATTAGAGTTGCCATACCATACTCCTCCCCTCATGTCACAGTTTGGACCAACGCCAGATTTTCTACAAAAGTTGAGGAGGTACGAGGAGGAGAACCCCAAAGGAGAGGCAATCCCTGAGGTGAGGTTTGCAGGGGGTCTAGGAGAGCCTTCACAGGCGGCAGAGGAGAGGCGGACGACAGAGGAGAGAGTGGCAAGACGGGTGAGGCAAAGAGAAGAAAGAATAGGAGCGTCAGAGCCACAACAACCTTCAGTGAATGTATATGACATGGGTACCATTCATGCACAGCTGGAGAACGTTCAGGTGACACAGGAGAGGATTTTATAGGCACAGGAGGACATTCAGAGGACTCAGGATGCCATGTGGTTGGACCACCAGCAGATGCATTATCAGGTCAACCACCTTTATCAGTTCCAAAATGCACAGGCCCAGAGGAACCCGCAGTGGGGTGAAGATTGGTGGGGTTCTTTGTCAGCATTCCAGGACAACTATCCGCCTCCACAATCTGACTATTGGGGCACCTACTACAGGCAGGGAGGAGCAAATCCACCACCTCTGCAGTGATCATCTACCCTATCACCCTAGACTTTATTGTCATGCTGAGGACAACATGGTTCAAAAGTTTGGGGTGGTAGGGCGCTATGCCCTCATTCTTCTTTCACTCATTTTTTTGCATCTCATCTGCTATTTTACTTTTTGTCTGTTGTTTTTCATTTCTTTTGCTTGTCCTGCTATCTAGTCTAGAATTTTACTGCTTTGCACACCTGCATTCCACGTAGTTTTCCATGCATTGCATATCATGTAGATTTTTGGTAATTCTTGCATGTTATAGCTAGTATTTGCTTGTTTGCTGTTTTAAGTTCAATAATATAGGCTTAGATGTGATTGGAGGCAACTTGGCACCATTTTGGCCAATTTTTCCCAAATTTGGAATTTCTTGTCTAAAAATTGTGTTTTGACCCAATCTCTACCGTTTTGAATTAAAATGTTGACCTTTGACAAATGCAAGTGAATCACCATTGTTTGTTGCTAAGTGGTATCAATGTTTGACTTTTTACATGGGCATCACCTCTCTTAGGATTATGATTGAATTGGGTGAATTGTGAAATTGAGCAAGCTTTGAACGCTTAGTGTTTGTGGAATTGCTTGTTTGATATATCAATTTCATTTTGTTCATTCATGTGGTGTGATATCTTGGATGAAGTGTTGGATTAATTCTCATGAAGGATGTCTTATGTGGAAAATCATACCAATGAACCCTCTTTGACCCGACTATTCTTCCACCATCTTCATACCCCTCTGCCTCATAAAAAGATGCCCTAGTGCACATAATCAGCCTTGGCCACCTCCAAAAGTTTGGGGTGGCCATATCTTTATCTCCCCGCTTCACTCTATCCACCATATGCCCTATCTACACCAAGGGCAAGAAAAAGAAAAGAAAAAGAAAAGAAAAATAAAATAAAAGGATGCTCCTGTTTAAGAGCATTCAAATAAAGAAAAGATAAGTGTGTAAAACACACCAAAAATCTTACCGCAACCCTTTCTTCCACTTTCATACCCATTGAGCTAGGAAACATCAAACTTAGCTCATTTTACCCTTTTCCGCAGCCACGTGGGTCATCTGCTGTGATTTGAGATATAAGATTGAATGCATGAATGTGAAACAACACTCCTAGTCATTCTTGATTAACGCCACCATGAAACGGTTTACCCAGAACTTAATGGAACAAATATGGATAACTTGTGTATTCTATTTGCTATATTTTAAGTTCATATGTTTTGTTCTCTTTTCATGATTGGATTGTGAAAGCAGGAGAGGAGAGAGGTGAAATGCATGTACTTAGTCATCTTTGAGCCCATTCAGCAACAATCGTCTTTTACATTGCATTTGTCACTTCTTTTTGTGAAAGTTTGTAGAGAGATTGAGTTGGAGCATACTTGAGGACAAGTATGTTTCAAGTTTGGGGTGGTGATTCAACCCTATTTTAGGGCTTTATCTTGTGTCATTTTGCATTTCAGCCACATCTATACTTGTTAGATTACATGTTATTTCCCCCAATATGCTTATTTCTATCAAATGCACTTATGGAGGCTTTTTGCATGTTTTATAGGTACTTTGTCCACTACCTGATGACATGGAAAGAGTATGGTCCAATCCAGGGTTTCCTCAGGCTTGGAGGAGCCCAAAATGAGGCCAATACCACTTCCAACCTACCCCAAGTGGTCAAAGAATGTTTTGAAGCAATACCCTCCATAGATGATCAAGTTCAAGGCTCAAATGCATGGGAGAGACACCACCACGACCGTGGTGATCCCCCATGGCCGTGGTGGACATGTCCCAAGTACAAAAAATTAGTAAAACTCCCAGAAATTGATGAAAATGGCCAAAATGACCGTGGGGATCAACACGACCGTGGCCATAGGTACCCACCACGACCGTGGTGATCCCCCACGGCCATGGCCATCCATGCACACCTCCCTGTGATCTCCACATTCTAATAAACCCACGACCGTGCCCATCCACCACGGCCGTGGTCTACCCTACCCACCACGGTCGTGCTACTCACAAAATCCACCTAGTTTTCACTACTTTCCCCATTTTGCCCCTAACTTAACCCTAGACCCCCTAGATCCCTATATAAGACCTAGTGGCAGCTGAGGGTCGGGGGGTTGGCTGCTTAGAACCTCATTTTCATCCCCTTGTCACCTCCACTCCATTCCACTTCACCTCCACCTCAAATCCACTCCATTTCACCATTTCCACCACATAACCCCCATATCTAAGCCTTCCATCCACTTCCCACCACCATTTTACACCATTCCATCCAAGAAGAAGGAGGAGGATGACCTTGCAGCTGCTGGAGAGGAGGAGTCCTTCATCTACACCGAGCTCCATGGCTACTTCTTCCTCTATCTTCTCTCTTTTTATATTTTCCATGTTTATGAGTAGCTAGGCCCCTTGGGTGGGCTGTTTGGGGGAAATTATGTTACTTTGATACCATGTTGGGGGAAAATGACATGTAAACTTTGTAATTTCATTTGTTAATGATTATATTCTATTTCTATCTCATTCTCCATGGATTGCTTATTGGTTTGTGTGTGAAATCACCTAGGAATTTAGGCAAATTGCTTATATGTGTGAATTTTGGGATTTTCCCCTAGGTCCAATTCTTGGATCCCTAGGTTGCCTCCCATCTTCCTACATCCTAATCAATCTCCCTAAACCTAGGTGAGAGATCTAAGTAGCTAGATTAGATAATTCTAGTGCAATTAGCATGGAGCCTTCTCAAGGCTAGAATGTGGGGGAATTCGGGTCCAAAACCCTAATTTCACCTCCCCATTACTACCCTCGGCCCCTAATTGCCCTAGGAATGTCTAATATAGAAACCTAGACTTGATTAGACTCTAATTGGATTTAACCTAACCCCTAACCCAATTGAGCCTCGTAAGGGTAGTAGGGGGTGTTATGGACTAGTTCCCCTATACACAACCTAGCATATCCATGGCCAGTTAGTAGCCTACGTTAATCCATTAGACTCTAACTTGTTTTTTGGTTTGGATAATCTAAATGGAATCATAATGTTCATATGTCACCCCCCAACTTAAGTGATAAGTTCATACCCCTAAACAACCCACACATCTCTTTACTTCTTAAAACCCTAGTTTTGTACTCGCTTAGCTTAGTTAGTTCTTTTCTTGCTTAGTTAGCTTCTTGCCTTGCTCTTGCCTTGTTTA
Source organism: Alisma plantago-aquatica (assembly GCA_963693085.1). Taxonomy (NCBI): domain Eukaryota; kingdom Viridiplantae; phylum Streptophyta; class Magnoliopsida; order Alismatales; family Alismataceae; genus Alisma; species Alisma plantago-aquatica. Next base: position 115,599,945 of record OY856415.1, on the reverse strand, counting down.
TGCTAGTTTAGTTCTTTAATTGTTCTTTTGCTTCTCTATTGCTTGCCTTAGTGTAAATTGCCTTTTCCTATCTAGCTTAATCCTTTCTTGCTTGTTTAGCCTTAATCTAACCTAGGGTTAACATAGATTTCATTCTCGCCTTTAATTGCTTGCTTGTTTATCCTTAGTTTAACAATCAAAACAACCTTTAAACCCTTAACCCTAGTCTCTACAGTAGGAACCTAGCCAAACTAACCTAGCTCTAGTGCCCCCTCTTTTCCCTGTGGATCGACCCAATACTTTCCACCTTCCTATACTAGGACACGACCCCGTGCACTTGCGGGTGTAGCTGTTTTAGTAGACATAGGTAGCTAGTTTAGGTTTATAAATTTTGAAAGCAAAAACCCATCACGTGCGTTTCGACCTCGTGGGACGCATCTAGTCAGGTCAAATCGGCTAGTGTGTTGCACCTCTAGAGGAAACGCACCAAGCAATAGCTCCATTATTGTCACAATAAAGCTCAATTGCATCACAGCTACTGGGAACTACACCAAGTTCAGAGATGAACTTCCTGATCCACACAGCTTCCTTTGCTGCATGTGAAGCAGTAATATACTCGACCTCTATAGTAGAATCAGCAACTGTTTCTTTCTTGGAACTCTTCCAGCTTACAACTCCATTGTTTAGGCAAAACACAAATCCTGATTGTGATCTGTAATCATCTTTGTCAGTTTGGAAGCTTGCATCGGTGTAACCCTTTACAACCAGTTCTTCCTCACCGCCGTATATAAGGAATTGATCCTTAGTCCTTCGCAAGTACTTGAGGATGTTCTTTAAGGTTGTCCAGTGAGCATCCCCAAGATCTGACTGGTACATGCTCATCATGCTAAGAGCATATGAGACATCTGGGTGTGTGCACAACATAGCGTACATGATGGATCCAATGGCTGATGCATATGGGATCCCATTCATACGCTCCCTCTCTTCACAAGATTGGGGACATTGAGCTCTAGAGATGGTGACTCCATGTAGCATGGGGATGTTGCCTCTCTTTGAGTTCTCCATGCTGAACTGCTTCAACACCTTGTCAATGTACGTGCTTTGATTTAGTCTGAAGCCTTTTAGATCTATCTCTATAGATCTTGATTCCTAAAATGTAGGATGCTTTTCCTAATTCCTTCATTGAGAAAGTATTCCCAAGCCAAGTCTTTACCTTCTCTGAGGCTGAGACATCATTCCCCATCAATAGTATGTCATCTACATACAATATAAGGAATGTGGTCATGCTCCCACTAACCTTCTTATACACACAAGGTTCATCTTCATTTTTAATAAAGCCAAACACTTTGACTTCCTCATCAAATTGAAGATTCCAACTCCGAGATGCTTGCTTCAATCCATAGATTGATCTTTGTAGCTTACATACTTTATTAGCATTCTTTGGATCTATAAAACCTTCAGGTTGTGTCATGTACACATCCTCATTTATATTCCCATTAAGGAATGCAGTTTTAACACCCATTTGCCAAATCTCATAGTCATAGTAATCCGCAATAGCAAGCATGATCATGATGGACTTAATCATGGCAACTGGAGAAAAAGTTTCATCATAGTCAACACCTTGAACTTGTCGGAAACCCATTGCAACCAATCTGCCTTTATAAGTTTGCACATTGCCATCCATGTCGGTCTTCTGCTTAAAGACCCACTTGCACCCTATGGGTTTTACCCCTTTAGGTGGTTCCACCAAAGTCCATACTTTGTTGGAGTACATGGATTCCATCTCAGATACCATGGCCTCAAGCCATTTCTCAGAATATGGTCCCTCCATAACCTCTAGATAGGTAGTTGGATCATCATCTATGATCAACTTACTTCCTTCCTGAGTCACAAGATATCCAAACCTCTCAGGTTCAAGGCGTGTCCTACTAGATCTATGAGGTCCTTGTGTTACTTGAGAAGATTGAGATTCCACAACACCTTGTGAATCTCTATGTTCCTCTTGTACATCTACTGGTTCAATGTTTTCTTGTTGGGCTTGAACCTCTTTAAGCTCTATTTTCCTCCCACTGCTTCCTTTGGAAATATATTCCTTTTCTAGGAACACAGCATCCCTGGCAACACACACTTTGTTGTCAGTTGGGTGGTATAAGTAATATCCCTTGGTCTCCTTAGGATATCCAACAAAATAACATTTATCAGATCTAGGGAATAGCTTGTCAGGAAACATTTTCTTGACATATGCCTCACACCGCCAAATCCTCATAAAAAACATATTGGGATGTTTCCCAGTCCATATCTCATATGGTGTCTTTTGAACTGATATAGATGGTACTCGGTTAAGTGTAAACGTGGCGGTTTCAAGAGCATGACCCCAGAAGGAAATCGAAAGATAAAAAACTCATCATTGATCGCACCATATCCAGTAAAGTGTGATTCCTTCTTTTAGACACACCATTATGTTGTGGTGTTCCAGGAAGAGTCCATTATGATACAATACCACAGGCTCGTAGAAGGTCCTCAAACTCCTGGATCAAGTATTCTCCACCTCGATCGGATCGAAGTGCTTTAATACTTTTACCAAGTTGGTTATATACTTCATTCATGAAATCCTTGAACCTTTCCAGTGTTTCTGACTTATGTTTCATCAGGTACACATAGCCATACCTACTGAAGTCATCAGTGAAGGTAATGAAGTATTGATACCCATTTCTGGCATTAGTTCTAAAAGACCCACATACATCAGTATGTATGAGTCCTAATAGATCACTAGCTCTCTCACCTTTACTTGAAAAGGGAGTCGTGGTCATCTTGCCCAACAAACAAGATTCACATGTCTCTATTGATTCATAATCAAAAGAGTCTAGATAATCATCTTTATGGAGTCTAGAGATGCACTTCTCATTTATGTGCCCTAGATGAAAATGCCAAAGAAATGTTTTGTTTGAGTTGTTGAGTTTTTGCCTTTTGATGTTTACGTTGTATACACTTGTCTCTAGATCTATCAAGTATAGACCATAAGACATTGGGGCATTTCCATAAAAGATCCCATCTTTTGAAATGGAACACTTTCCATTCTTAATAAGAAATTCAAAACCATCCTTGTCTAAACAAGAAACGGAAATGATATTTCTATTTATGGTAGGTACATAATAGCAGTTCTTCAACTCTATTATTAGCCCACTAGGTAGAGTTAACTCATAGGTTCCTATGACACTGGAGGCAACTCTTGCACCATTGGAAACACGTAGTTCAACCTCACCTTTCCCCAAAGGCCTACTTCTCTTAAGATCCTTCACATTTGAACAAATGTGAGATCCACATCCGGTATCAAGTACCCATGACAAAGAAGTAGTAAAGTTAATCTCTATCACGTATATACCAGAAGTAGAGATCTCTATCTCTCGCTTTTTCTTCCATCGTTCCTTCCATCCTCTCCATGTTTTGAGCGCAAAAGATTCTGACATTGGTTTGGTGAGAGAACCCTTCTCTCCCTCACCTTTGTCCTTAGACTTTGTTCCATTGATCTCCATCAATGAACTATCCTTTTTCTTGGGCACACATAGAGTGGATTCAAAGGCTACCGGTATATCTCGATTGTGCAGAATACTTCTCACAATCCCTAACCAGTTATGGAATTTATTCTCAATTAATTTGCCCATTTTAAAAGATGATTATTTTGCCATTATACAAGAGAAAATTGCATTTGTCAAAAATCCTTTTGATTTTATTTGATTTGAATAAAAATTGGACAATAGTTAATTAGGCCTTTAATTAATTACCGCTCCCACTATTTTGATTCAAATTGACAGCCCTCACAATCAATTCGGAATATTTCTACGTACAATCTCCTAGTGGGTCAAGATCCATATTTCATCAAGTCATGAGTCAGCTTTGGCTGATCGCCCATAATCTTGACTATTTAGGTAGGCCATCATGCCAATTGCATCACATGCAACTCTTGATGAATGAACATGCACAACACCTTGCCATGAACATTCCTTACCTTTGGGCTTAGACGCTCTAAGAATTACCAGTTAAGTCTAACCCAAAAGATGACATGGTGAACATGCACCCTGCTTTGGCAGAACCTACATGTTTACCCTTCACACTTCCATGAGATAGACGGCGCACCAAGCTTTGGTGTAACCTATGCTTAGTCGATCAAGTTTTTCATGTGTGCCGCTAATAGAAGGCATGAAAGACTTAATATTTAGATGAGGGATTTGGTTTTTATAGGTACATATACATATCCAATCAACATAATATAGTAAGCATCATATACATGCTATATCCCACAGAAAACATGTGAAATGATAAAAGCAATGATTATGGCCATCCTAATGTGATTCCTCAATCCAAGAGGAATCACGGTCATCTAGGTTCACATCACATACAACCTGTACAAGTCATACTTTGTGCTTTGCCTTTCTGGGTTTGATCAACTCATCTCCATGATTGATCGACTCGCCATCAGACCGGTCGGTTGGGTGCCACCAGCCCATCGACTGGCACCTCCAGCCGATCGGTTCACTGGTCATCGTGCATCTCCTCAAGTCGCCATTTTCTCATCTTGATCATCGAACCGGTCATCAAAAAGTCCACCGTTCTTTGACATAACAGGAAATAAAAAATCTATCATATTTTACATTTGTAAAAGGAAACCCCGAGTTACATTTGGGGGGAGCAAAGGTAGGAAAGAAATCTCAAGTTATCTCGAGTTACATCAGGAATAGGAGATAGGGAATCAGTGTGCAGACTGAGATGCAAGCAACTACATTCAACCAAGCACACATACATAGGGTTTATTGTCCATAACCATGCTATACATCCACCACAAAACTCGTTTAAGGGTGACGCATATCGAGTGCATTTATATTACATATCATATATGTACATTAGGATTTGTGGATTTAGGATTAGACATTCATAAAGCTAATTTTATTCGCATCGTATGCAATAAATAAAGGTGACAAACCAAAATCAATCACATCGATAATCCTAAAGTATAGAGCAATTGAAGTGGCTATGATACCACTGTTGGGTTTTAGGGGAGACAGAGAAGGCAGCGGAAACAAAAATTTTCTTCTCCCAAACCCAGAATAAAGGAATCACGTCAACGTCTATCAAATAGGAAGTATGGTTTGTAGAGGCGTACCTTGTCCCGAGGCTTGCTCGGCGATGTTACCTCGTGGCTTGCGCAGTCTTCACCTCCGATCTTGGACGGTGTCTGTGCAACTCCTGGTCTCACCAGGACTGTCAGGATTGATAGTTGTCCTTCAAGCGGCAGAAGTGTCAGGATTGATAGTTGTCCTTCAAGCGGCAGAAGTCTCCCGCCTCTACATCGTCCACACGGACTTCCTAGAACTCCGATATCCTTGTCCCACAAGGAATCAAAAGGAGTTGTACCCTCCTGTCGAAGTACTAGTCACTGATACACTCTCCTATAACCAGTTGCCTTTCTGTAGTTGTCTTTCCCTTGTTGTGCCTCCCTCATCGGGTAGCACTTGCTCCGGCTCTCTTAGTTACCAAAACCAGAGAGAACGATAACTTTGCAGAACAACTGGTGTTCTGAGTTTTTGTTTGAGAAGCCCCCAATACCCCTATATATATAGGAGGGTCATGGGACAGGGTTCTCTATCCCCGACATTGTGGGATTAAAGAAGGAGTAGAAGGGTTAGAAATTTTCCACAAAGCAACCAACTATGCCAGCTGAACCGATCATTTCATCCCTGAAACGGTCGGTTGGTGACCTCAGATGATCGGTTCATACCTGAACCGATCATTTGGGACCCCTGAGCCGGTCGGTTCAAGCATGAGCTGATTGCTTCGTGGTCCTGGTCCAACTCAAATTGACTTTCATATTTGTTTCCGATTAATCAAATATTAATCCTTGTCCAAATCGAATTTGCACAAGTGAAACAAATTTTATCTGCAAAATAGTCTTGTGACTTTCCAAACAATCTCAGTTGGTCCATGAATTGACCGGTTCAATAAGTGAGTCGATCATATCATGACATATGAGTCGATCGTCTCACCAGTTGAGCCGACGGTTCACCAACCTGAGTCGATCGTTTCAAACCTTGAGCCGATCAGTTGGAAGTGCAGACTATGCAAAAATTAGTCAATCGCAGTTTCAATCAATCTAATACTCTAATCAATTGGTCCAACACCTTAAACATTATGATTTTGAGCTATCAATCAACTGAATGTTTAATTGAACTACTAAACTCCTTTAGTAATCAATCTAAATATCATTTGTGGATAAACTCCTCTTCCAGGTTAAATCTTATGTGTGTGACCCTATTGGTCCATTTCACGTTTGTAGTGCAAGTCCATAACACTTATGAATTCACAAGCAAAGAGTGGTGACTAGTCACACATCAGTGCTACCCAAGTGAAATAGAAAGTTGGAGAACAACTTTCAATCCTACAATTCGTGAATGGTGCTACAGTGAATGTATAATTCCTTTGTCACTAATAACCTGAATGAACTCAAGGCATGGTACAATCATCCTTTCAACGTTCATCCATTTCCTTGATCCAGAGCAGACTTGGTGAGATGTGTGTGACATCAATATCACATATTGATTCACACATGCATGTGCATGCCTTTCTCAATCCTACTCATCAAGTGGCCATGGACATCCAACTCCCTCAGGAGGGACAAATCCCATATCTATCACTCACCCCTCAAAAGCCCCATGTGTCAAAGCCACCCAATCATCACCTTTATAACAACCCATGTTTCAGGACTACGTTTGATGATGTTAAAGTGTACCCAACAACATGTGTTGAGTGTAGTGATTTCAGGTCGAAGAATCACATTCACCACCATCACTGTGAGAGCTGACTGTGACTACCAAATCATGGTTCCATGTGTCACTCTCACGGTGGGTCTGTCCGGTACACTTGTTCTCTAACAAGTACCTATGTGCTTGGTTTGATATCACTATATCATGACTAATGAGATTCTATCATCAACCAACACACAATCTAGTCTTTAGTGTTATTGATGTCTATGGTTATTTCCACAATAACAACCGACTAGGGACTAATCAAGAATGTATACTCTTAACATCCGTATGATCTCATCGTTTATGTCCTTAACCTAAAAGCATACGTTATCGAGTAAAACAATTCTTTAGACATCTATCATGTTACACTATCATCTCAGAAACAGTTAAAACATATAGATCGGAAATTGCCTTTATTATTATTCAAATCATTTACAAAGTATCCCATTACAATCATCACATGACTTGCTCTATGGGCATACATACCAACAAAGTTCATCTGCCAAAATGACACCAACACATTCCTCTTGTAGCAAGTCATACAGTACGTGTGTACTTTATATATAGACAAAGAAAACTATGACTATTTGCTAATCACATCAGCCACCACATTTCCTTTCCCAGTTGATAATGTATCATACAGTCATAATATTTGATCAACTCCATCCATCTCATATTCAAATCCTTCTTCAAAAATATATACTAGAGATTCTTATGATATATGAACATTTAACACTTCTCTTTATAAAAATAGTATCTCTAAATATTTAAATCCATGACCAAATGTGCTAACTTAAAATTATGAATCGAGTAGGTCATCATGCTTCTTAAGTTTTATAGAAGCAAGAGAAATAACATTCTTATCCTGCATTAGCACCCATTCCAACCATTCTTTGTAGCATAGAAAAAATGTTGTAGCCTTTCCATGGCTCTAGAAAAATTAACACTAGAGTGGATGTCAACTTATCCTTTAGAAAATGGAAAGAGCACTATATTTTCTAGTCCAAAACAAATGGTGGCTAGTAAAGGAAAATCTACCAAACTGAAATTCTTAATGAACCTCCTATAGTAACCATCTAAACGTATGATGCCTTAGACCTGTATCAATGTCTTAGGATTCTTCCACTCCTGCATTGTTTCCACCTTCTTGGTCTAATGAACTGAAATCTAGATATATTCTCAATTTGGCCTTTTTTTCAAGCTTTTCCTATCTTTTATATCCTTTTTGACCTTGATGTTGAATTTGTAGAATTATTAGTGGTTTAGGTGACTTTGATCACCATTTATGCCAATGTTTGGGTTTATGCACAAATACATAACTAATTGTTTTTAATAAGGGCCTAATTGCAAATTTATTGCTTATGTGAGATAATGACAAAATGAATTCGTTTTAGAACATTCCTTAGCCTTTTGGATCAAGGAAAAGAAAAAGGAATGAATAATAATGCTTTAAACATGTTAATGTGATATTGAAATATTTAATATGAGAAATAGTGATAATATTGGATAGTGGGATTAAATTCATAAAAGGAAGACTAGTTGTTTAAAAATTACTTGAGATTCATTTTCCTTGGGTTTAGTTTGACTTGGAGACCAAGTTTAATAATTTTAGAATAATAATAACTGTATCTCTTTTTAAAAAGAAAAGGTGGGTTTTCTTCAAAATATGAAATAAAATATTTAATGACTCCAAAAGTGGGAACTAATCTTAGATTCATAATCTACATATTACAATTAGCCTATGGGAAAAAATTTCAACTAAATTGGATAATCATTAATTTTCCAATGTGCTTAGGAAAGCGAAAGTGTAAATAAAGCCTAAAATGTTAAATAATATGATAAATAGCTTTATGGGATAAAATTAATGGCCAAGTTGTGTTCTAAATGTTTTGGTTTGCTTAAGGGTGAAGTTCCACTTTAATTAATGATTTCTAGATATTTCTAATATGTTAAGAAAGAGAAAATATGAATTTATTTAAAAGAATTGAATAAAATATTAAAAGTCCTTAAAAGTGAAAATAATGGCACATTCAGATTCTACATTTTGAAATTGGTCTAGGTGTAAAATTTGGATTTATTTACCAATTGTTTGGGCCCTCAAATGAATTAGGAAAGGAAAACATATTAGAAATATCTAATATTCTAGTTATTTGATCGATGCATTGAATTTTCCTAAAGTTCAGCCCATTTCTTTGTGTCATGTAGGTTCTTTCTCTTGCCAAACATAAACCCATTTTGGGACGTTGGATTTCTGAATTGGATGCTCACTCTTTGTCTCCCTCCTCTCGGGCACTAGTTCACACACAGGAGGAAACCAGTTCTTCTCCTCCAATTTCTTTTCTTAGTTTCTACTCCTTCCTTTCTGTTTCCAGCTACATTTCCTTCTCCCCATACTTCCTTATTCCTTTGTGAATCCATTGAGCCTATAAATACTAGGGTTCCTTGGCCTCATCTCCAGTCGGCAACCACCACCTACCTTCCCCTATTATTACCCTATTTCCGCCCTCTTTTCCTTCTTCTCATAGTTCTAGGCCATCAGACAACTAGGGGATTCATCCCTGACCTCCATGGAGATCCTAGGTTAGTTTGGCTTCATTTGACCCTTAGCATCTTCTCACAACTCCAATCCTCCCTTTGGCCCTGGCCGAGTTAGTCTCCCTTACTCAAGACTTCATGAGTCTTGTGAAGCATTCAATGGAGTTCCTTATGCCATCTCGGAGCCTAAGGCATTGCCAATTTGACCCAGTTTGAGGTATGGTGATTTCCCCTCTTTTGCTCTTCTCATTTGCAGTTCTACAATGGATCTAGGTCTCTAACCTTTCAACCTTCACTAGTCTTAGTTTGGTTTCGGATGCCTTTGCGTTGAAATTCTAAGATTTACTCGATGTTGGTTCTTCGGTGTCCTATACTGGTTTCCATTTTCCATGAGTTCACTCCTTCTGCTTCCATGGTGACAGGAACTGATGGGTACACCAGCTATCCGAGGACCCATGATCAGGGTCGATGAATATGTGGGAGTATGAGGAACGCCTCTGTGCTTTTAGTTTTCTAGCTTCAGGTAGAATGATCGAATTTGAGTCAGTGCCATGGAGCCTATAACTGTGTGTTCTCACGTGGGGGTGAAGGATATTACAAAGAAGATGACCTCCTATCGTTTTTGTAACAACCCCGCCTCCCGATAACCCCCAATTAAGGGAGACCCAAAGGTCAGAGCTATTATTCAATTAATAGGATCAAAGGTTCGACAAATAATCAATAATAATTATGAAATTCTACTAACTAACTGGAATTTGGTATAGAATTAAAACTTTACTTACCTTTGAAAACTTTGGAAATCTCTCTATCCAGAGCTGGAATTATTCTATCTAATCCTCCTTGCACATTATTTCTTATTACCACAATGTGTCACTTTACTGTTTTTTCTTTCAATTGTTGTTCCTAAAACGCTGACAAACAAAATGTCGGTCAGTATAAATATACTGGTATGTGGGAACAACCAAAAGTTTGCACATATGGATAACAATCTAATTATCACAATCAAGTTAATTAACCAACCAATTTACATTTTCAAGTATGACATTCTCCACCACTTTTTCCCTAACCCTGGCATGCCCACCGTAGGGTTTCCTTTGCTAATGACATAAGGCCACCTTCTCAATCCCGAGCATGGTGCCTAGGGTCACCACTCACGGTGCCTTCTAGCCATGCAATATCATAGGCCACCTTCTCATTCCCGAGCTTGGTGCCTGGGGTCACCACTCAAGGTGTCCATTGGTCTACCCATCTGGGCCTGACCTTTGGCATCATCCATCAGGGTGGCATGTAGGTGCGAGAATACATACTTATATTATTAATGTGATAATCATAGTGACTTTATAGTTTGCAAGTATGAAACTCCAAACTGATAAGTTGCATTCAATGTGATTAACCATTTGGAAAATCCTCTAGAAACTAAGGCGGTTATTCATAATTAACCACATACCTGATCTGACGATTTGAACAGAAATATCCATGCAAATAAGAATCCAAGCAAGCAAGCATTTTCAACAAGATCCTAAAATAATCATGTAATTCCCTTTTTATTATTCATGTCATCAAGATCCATTAAACCTAGCTCGCTTCCTAGGGTTTCACTTTTAGGGTTTCTTCTGCAATTAGGGTTTCCCTTCATCTTTTACTATATCAAACCCTAATTTTATACCATTACTCACAAACCCTTATTATTTTATCTATTCTTCAACATTAAGGTTATCTTAACGACATATAACCCTATTCTCATATTTAAAGGCACCATTAACCATCAATTAATTTATTAAGCTTCTTTTACATCAAAGCTACTATTTTTATCCTTTTTAATCCATGACAAAGTCATTATACTCATTTATCATCAATTTGTAATTCATTATTCTCTAATACTCATATGAATGTTATTTATCATTAATTCTACCTTTTATTCTTGAGAAAATCCTAATTACTACATTTAGGGTATTTATCCACAAATTAGGAACTTTAATACTCAAAATAGCTTATAGTCATGAAAACTCAGTTCTATACATGAAATCCAATAATTAAAGCCATTAATAGTCCTAATTACCAACATTAGGGTTTCAAGGCCCAGAAAAGCCTATTTATGCATATAAACTCTAAATTAAACTAATTATATGCAAAGTTCATCTTTTTCGATCTTAATGATCCTTCTCATCAGTAACAGGTTAATATCAACTCTAAATACTCATTTAACCCTTTCTAATTCGTTAATCATCAAATGTTAGGGTTTTTCATTGATTAAACTATTAAAGATAGCATCTTTATATACTTTTTTAATTTCAATCAAAATCAGGCTCCAATTATATTTTTAATCGATTCCCCTCATTTTTTTGAGCAAAATTCATGTATAAAGCGCATCTATCCCAGCTACGGTTATTGAGATATGAATTTAACAAAATCAACTTACTGTGAGCCAATGGGGGGCTACCATGTAGGCGCCTTCCACGCAACGTGCTTTGTTGATTTTGGAAACATGACGAAAGGACGACTCTACCCTTGGTAAGTTGGGTCGGATCTTCATGCCCGGAGGGGCATAATTGTCCAAACTCCAAAGCAATCGTCTTCCTCGACGCGTGACCTAGCTGCCAATACAGCCAGGTTGAGATGCGGCCCGACCGCCCTCCATCCAGCCTCCGACATCCTCCAAGACGCCTCCTTCACTTCTGCTACTCCCCGCGTAGGTGAGGGTGCTCTCGCCAAGCTGCCAAAATGGCCAGGCACTGACCCAAATGGTACACGGCCATGACCAACCTGTCGTACACCTGCAGCCAACCTGCAGGCGTTGCGCGCTGGTTGAGGGCAGGGAAAAGAGGCCAAACTCCCGTAGTTTGTCGGGAGGACATCAGAACTTTATCAGGGTGATTCTGCAGCCCCTCATCACATCCGCCCTTGCTCCCACTCTCTACCCGGTTGGCCGAGTGCAAGGTCACAAGACCTACGCTCCACGACTGTGTTGCAGGTCCTTCTGCAGTGCCGCGCAATGGTGGAAGCAGGGTGGTGATGGAAGCTCCCTCTACGGTCATCGTGGGGTCATTTTGCTTCCCTCAAAACAGCTAATGGCTTCCTCATTGCCCCGTGGTCAAGCAAACCGTTTCGTTAGGGTTTGTATACTAAGAAGAAGAAGAGGAAGAAGAAGAAGAAGAAAGGAGTGTACATGGGTTCTCTCCCTCCTGGACTCAGCCCAGAGTTCTTTCTCCTTTTATAGAGGGGGTAATGAAGCCTTAAGATGGCTATCCTCGAGTTGCCAAGTCCCTTTCTTATTAGGACGTTGTATTCCTTCATGAAAAATCAACCTTTTCTCTCTAAACCAACTTCCTTGATATTCGTTTTTCTTTAGATATTATAATTTTGAAATTAACTTTTTTTATACTCTTAGTACTTTCCCTTTATTCTAATGGCATGAACTTCTATTTTCATTTAATAGGAAAATACTTTCATTTTATTAATATCACAAAATTCATTAATAATGTATCACATTATTCTCTTATTTTGCAAATTTGGTATTTTCTCTTTCCTCTTTCTTCATTGGGACTCCTTGAATCCCAAGAAACTTTATTATTTCGAAATCCTTTTTATTGGATACTCATTATCCTTCTAGATGCATCTAAATGCATTATTCTTCATTATCATGTGTATTTCTTATTAAAATATTTCTTTTTGAGGATTTCTCTTTATTTCTATTTTATTTTCCTCATTAGTATTCCTTTTATCATTAGGAATCCTTGGAATACGAAATTCCACTAAGGATAATTCAATTATACCTCTTTTCACTTGTTTTCCACCTTTTACCATTATTTTCAATTCTTTCTTAACAAGGAAATACTTAATTGGTCTTTTCTTTTCTTATTGCATTCTCCATGCAACTTTGGACTCCTTGGGACCCAAGGAAGCCAAGAGGCACGAAATCCAACTTTGGATTAAGTTCCTTGCCTTCTAGAGGTTTCCACATCTTTCTTTTCTCGATTTCTAAATTAATTGAATCTCCTTGCAATTGGGCCCAAAAGCCAATAAATCCCACAACACAATCATCAAGGCTATTGTAAATGAAAACCATTCATTCCAAACAAATTATATCATTTGTTGTTCTCACCAAATGAACCCAAAATTGGGGTTGCAACATCCTTCCCCTATTATAAGAATTTTGCCCTCAAAATTCCATCAAGCAAACAAACAAATAGGATAAGCCTTTCATATGTCCATCATGGCTCCCATGTGGCTTCACCCTTTCCATGGTGCTTCCCAAGAACCTTCATCATCTCATATTATTCCATTTGAGCTCTCTCTTACCTTGGTATATCGTACCCTCATAGGTGACTCAGGACATTTCAGCCTCAAAAGCTGATTAGGTTCAGGGCTCAACACATGGCTTGGGTACCTCACATAGTGCTCTAGATCGGACTTATGTAACACATTATACATCATGTTATCCTGAGGGGTAAGGATAAACACAACCATCACCACCAATCCATCTCAAATGGACCCCTATATCGGGGACTCAACTTTCTCAGCTATAGCTTAGAGGGGTCGGATTTTCACATCACCTATTTTCCTACAATGAACTGCATGTCAGTCTGCTTTACATTAGCTCACGACTCATGTCGTCTCTGGGCTCTCTCTCTCGTAGCCATTGCACGATCAAAGAGACTTCATCTGCACTCACTGTGGTTCTTTTCTGACCTTCGTGAGGCCTCCTTCACCAACATCATATTAATGAAGTGGTGACTGACACACCCTCCTTCTTGCATCCAGATAAAGGCTATGGTGGTTAACATCACATCTTAAGAACTGCCTCTTTGTATCACCCTGAACAAGCACACTTGCTCTCATCGGACCCTCTAGTCTGGATCATACTAACCATTAGTTAGGGGCGATAGGCGATACTGACACTAAGTTCTTCATGTACCTACTTCCACCTTATGGAAGTGAACCTTTAGGTCATACTCAAGAAATTTTGAACTCGTATCATGGTGTAGTTGAACCATCCCTCTCTCTTATGTAGTTCAACAGAATCTATCTCTTGACAATACTCCTTTCTTTCTCATGTTATCCAGGTAAGGTGATCTACCACAACCCATATTGCATCTTGACCTTCCTTGGTCTAGGGAAGGCTTACCACCACATCTGTAGTGATGTATTCCCATTCCCTCTCAGGGATTCTTTATCCTCTACATCAAAGTACTGGGTAATTACTGGTGTTCATCCTTCACCTACTATCATGCTCGGCAACATACTACATGCAATTTCATCTTAAGCACCCAAAGTGCTACTGTCACTTACTATCTTTGTAGTATCACGGTGTATGGTGATCTTAAAACCATGATCCCCTGTATGTCATGATTCCTCAAGATCGATTCCTCAGAAACCCTAAACCACCCTCATCAGGGTTTTATTACCTTCTTATTCAAAGAAGGGTATCTGAGGTTCTATCACCATCCTTTCACTACATCAAGGACTTAACTAGTTAACCAAACAACCATTATCTTATTACATCTGAGTGATAGACAAAACACATCTTCTTTCCAAACTTAGGGTTAGCCAAACAACCTCAACTTCTTCTAGCCTCTAGCTAAACTAGGCATCTAGATCTCAACCAGAGCATTCATTACCACTTCTTATCCTTAGGTGTTAGGTAACATACACCTCCATGTATTATACTTATCATCTCATCTCAAACTCTAAGTCTATCTTCATCAAGAAGCTCAGATCTCATCCTCATTGTGATCAAACTCAACTTTGGTTAACTTGCAAATTCCACATAGCTCCTGATAAAACATCCTCATAAGCTGACTACACTACTTTCTTTAGTGTTTGCGAACCATCCATGTATCATTCACTCCACCAGGGTATGTTATCGTCTCTGTAGCAACGTCTCAACTCACACCATCCTTATCCTTGGTGTATGACATGTGTACTGTCCTATCTCTCACTCTCATAACAAGAGGAAATAAGCATTTGGCTGTAGTCCTAATACAGAGTTCTTCCTGTTCCAAGAGTAGAGATGGTACATCCCATCTTGCCAGTACACCTTTAAATCTGATTTGAACATGCAACTTATGCCTCTACATCACAAACATCATGATATAAACATTTCTTCCATGTAAAACTAGTCTCAAACCTACTTGGTCCAAACACAATCCTTGGTCGTCTCCTCTAGGTCTATAGGGTGCCGGCACTTTTGGGGTCATCCCTCTTCCCTTATGCATCCAGAGAGTGCCCTACTCATCTGCCCGTTGGGTCCCATGAGTTCATGAAGGTGATCAATCTCCTAACCCATGGCCCTCAGACAATGATAGTTGTTACCTCCCGACCCTATGGTCATGTGCAACTAGGGTATTAGGCAACTCCTACTTCCATCGGTCTTATCCCTACCTGACCCTAGGATAGACTTAGGATTCCATTATAGTACACATCCAACCTAGAACCTTACCCAATCCTTCATTATATCTCTCTACATTCTTGGGCTGTCTTTCATCCTTTCATAGGGGTCATGGTGACCTGCCTACCTTGGTCAGGCCCCATACTGGTTACATCCATGGTAACACATCCACATGCACGTAGAGATGGTTGTCTATGGGTCTGCAGGTTCATTCTCGTGCCATGTACTTTTCACTTAGCTTCTCAAGATCCTATGAAACTTCTTTAGGTTACCTCAAAACCAGCAAAACTGGTATACACCCTACCAAAGGGTTCCTCTCCCAGGATGGGAGGAAACTACCACCCTTGACAACAAGGTCACAACCGTCCTTAGGGTTTACCTTCACATGAGCATGCTTAGCCCTAGCAAGCTACTAAGGCACAAACAGACACCTACAAAACCTTGCTAGGTCACACTTGCTCTCTTTCCTCAACATTAGATCAACTTAGTCGTGAGGGGTTCATCAGACATACCCTTAACTTATAGGGTTTCCTTTACCTCTACACATGAGGAGTACCATGCTTGAAACTATAGACACTCAACTCTCATCATGAGCATTGGGTATACTGCTTCCCTTCTTAGGCCTAGGAACCCTAGATTCTCCTTTGGGTATCCAATTGCATGCTCAATCTCTTAACCACGAATCAAGCATGTCCAAGGTATGTCATGTACTCCCATGATCCTTTCATATGAGCAACACCTCATAGTTGAGTCCTCCTCACAGACAACCAACTAGGTATAAGGCCTCACAACCTGTTACTAAACCTTTCTAGGTCTAAAGAACTCTTCTACCTATCTCAGGAGGAAAACACCTATACCATAGGCACAGAGGTATCAGCAGACTCATCCTCTCTCTAGGGTTTGGTTCCTCTCATGGAAACCAAGACATCATTAGCCTCCAAGGGTCAAGCATACGGCAACCACTATCATCCACTTAGGTCGCATCATCCTCAACTCCCACTGTTCCTCAAGTTTTGGGGTTTTAGGCTTCCAGCCTTCTTGCCTGAGGTCTTCTCTCTCTCTATAGATAATCCTACAACCAACCTCTCTATAAGAGGTCCTTTCTTCATGAAGGATCAAGCTCATAAGCATGCCCCTACCTGAGTGAAGCCTATACTCAAACTTATGTTTACTCAAGATTATCCATAACCCCTTATGCTTATCTCATAAGCCATCCCTTATGATTCCTTTTCCAGGGTTTCATCCTACTGTCAGCACTACTGATGTACTCTGGGTGCAATCCATACCCTATTTTCACAAGCCCATAGGGTTGTATAGGTTCTTCTCTAACTTCGCCCATGAAGGAGCTATCCCTCGCTTAAACATGCACAACCCTTCCCAGGGTTGGGTTGCCAAGGTGCTAGGTCATCCCACCTCTCATGGCTCATATGGCAATCCAAAGGCATGCCCATCCAAACACCTAGTCTACCATGACATCTAATCTCATCATGTCATCTCTCTCTAACCTTCACTTTGGGTTAGGGTTAACATCATCCTCAAAGGATGTGCTAGGTCTCTACCTCCAAGACTAAATCTCTCTACTCATCCTCTTGACAAGGAGGTCTATCCTCAGGTGTCTCCTGAGGGCAATGACAACTCGTGTCATACGACCTAAGCATGTATCTATTCTTTAGTTTGCGCTTAATCTATTAAGCTTATGTCCATGACATCTTATTTACATGCTTTTCATTAATTTGGTGGAGGATTCCTTATACCTTATTAACCTTACCCATACCCCAAGAGGGTGAGGAGAAGAGAGAAAACCCTAATCCTTAAGGTCCTTAACAGAAATTGAGTTGAGAAGGGATGAACAAGATGAGAGAGTCCTAAAGGTATCTTATTTCGAGTCATCCTAAGACATCGGCCAGGCAGTCACACAATCCGGGAGTCCTCGTATTCCGACTAGCGGTGTGGAGGAAAATATTGCCATCCCCCAGACGTGATCCTTTTCTAGACACCTCAATCTTTCAGACAATCCTCTAATAACTCCCTTGGGTTCTACGGAGTTTTGTAAAATTTACTAATTATTAAAGATTAAATGAGGAACCTTCGCTCTGATACCAATTGTAACAACCCCGACTCCCGGTAACCCCCAATTAAGGGAGACCCAAAGGTCAGAGCTATTATTCAATTAACAGGATCAAAGGTTCGACAAATAATCAATAATAATTATGAAATTCTACTAACTAACTGGAATTTAGTATAGAATTAAAACTTTACTTACCTTTGAAAACTTTGGAAATCTCTCTATCCAGAGCTGGAATTATTCTATCTAATCCTCCTTGCACTTTATTTCTTATTTCCACAATGTGTCACTTTACTGTTTGCTCTTTCAATTGTTGTTCCTAAAATGCTGACAAACAAAACGTCGGTCTGTATATCAAAATATACTGGTATGTGGGAACAACCAAAAGTTTGCACATATGGATAACAATCTAATTATCACAATCAAGTTAATTAACCAGCCAATTTATATTTTCTAGTATGACATTCTCCACCACTTTTGCCCTAACCTTGGCATGCCCACCTTAGGGTTTCCTTTGCTAATGACTTAAGGCCACCTTCTCAATCCCGAGCTTGGTGCCTAGGGTCACCACTCACGGTGCCTTCTAGCCATGCAATATCATAGGCCACCTTCTCATTCCCGAGCTTGGTGCCTGTGGTCACCACTCAAGGTGTCTATTGGTCTACCCATCTGGGCCTGACCTTTGGCATCGTCCATCAGGGTGGCATGTAGGTGCGAGAATACATACTTATATTATTAATGTGATAATCATAGTGACTTTATAGTTTGCAAGTATGAACATCCAAACTAATAATTTTCGATTCAATGCGATTAATCATTTGGAAAATCCTCGAGAAACTAAGGCGGTTATTCATAATTAACCACATACCTGATCTGACGATTTGAACAGAAATATCCATGCAAATAAGAATCCAAGCAAGCAAGCATTTTCAACAAGATCCTGAAATAATCATGTAATTCCCTTTTTATTATTCATGTCATCAAGATCCATTAAACCTAGCTCACTTCCTAGGGTTTCAGTTTTAGGGTTTCTTCTGCAATTAGGTTTTTCCTTCATCTTTTACTATATAAACCCTAATTTTATACCATTACTCACAAACCCTTATTATTTTATCTATTCTTCAACATTAAGGTTATCTTAACGACATATAACCCTATTCTCATATTTAAAGGCACCATTAACCATCAATTAATTTATTAAGCTTCTTTTACATCAAAGCTACTATTTTTATCCTTTTTAATCCATGACAAAGTCATTATACTCGTTTATCATCAATTTGTAATTCATTATGCTCTAATACTCATATGAACGTTATTTATCATTAATTCTACCTTTTATTCATGAGAAAATCCTAATTACTACATTTAGGGTATTTATGCACAAATTAGGAACTTTAATGCTCAAAATAGCTTATAGTCATGAAAACTCAGTTCTATACATGAAATCCAATAATTAAAGCCATTAATAGTCCTAATTACCAACATTAGGGTTTCAAGGCCCAGAAAAGCCTATTTATGCATATAAACTCTAAATTAAACTAACTATATGCAAAGTTCATCTTTTTCGATCTTAATGATCCTTTTCATCATTAACAGGTTAATATCAACTCTAAATACTCATTTAACCCTTTCTAATTCATTAATCATCAAAGGTTAGGGTTTTTCATTGATTAAACTATTAAAGATAGCATCTTTATATAATTTTTGAATTGAAATCAGAATCAGGCTCTAGTTATATTTTTAATGGATTCCCCTCATTTTTCTAAGCAAAATTCATGTATAAAGCGCATCTATCCGAGCTACGGTTATTGAGATACGAATTTAACAAAATACTCTTACTGTAGGCCAATGGGGGGCTGCCACGTAGGCACCTTCCACGCAACACACTTTGTTGATTTTGGAAACATGACGAAAGGATGACTCTGCCCTTGGTAAGTTGG
This sequence comes from Alisma plantago-aquatica, assembly GCA_963693085.1. NCBI lineage: Eukaryota > Viridiplantae > Streptophyta > Magnoliopsida > Alismatales > Alismataceae > Alisma > Alisma plantago-aquatica. The sequence goes on along the minus strand of OY856415.1, from coordinate 115,580,241 downwards.
GTCAGCTCTTCATTCCCGGAGGGGCATACTTGTCCAAACTCCAAAGCAATCGTCTTCCCCGACGCGTGACCTAGCTGCCGCTGCAGCCAGGTCGAGATGCGGCCCGACCACCCTCCATCTAGCCTCCGACAGCCTCCAAGACGCCTCCTTCGCTTCTGCTGCTCCCCGCGCAGGTGAGGGTGCTCTCGCCAAGCCGCCGAAATGTCCAGGCACTGACCCAAACGGTCCACGACCATGATCAACCTTTCGTACACCTGCAGCCAACCTGCAGGCATTGCGCGCTGGTTGAGGGCAGGGAAAAGAGGCCAAACTCCCGTAGTTTGTCGGGAGGACATCAGAACTTTATCAGGGTGAATCCACATCCCCTCATCGCGTCTGCCCTTGCTCCCACTCTCTACCCGGTTGGATGAGGGCAAGGTCACAAAACCTGTGCTTCACAACCGTGCTGTAGGTCCTTCTGCCGTGCCGCGCAGTGGTGGAAGCAGGGTGGCAATGGCATCTCCCTCTACGGTCATCGTGGGGTCGTTTTTCTTCTCTCAAAACAACTAATTGATTCCTCATTGCCCCGTGGTCAGGCAAATCGTTTCGTTAGGGTTTGTATTCTAAGAACAAGAAGAAGAAGAAGAAAGGAGTGTACATGTGTTCTCTCCCTCCTGGACTCAGTCCAGAGTTCTTTCTCCTTTTATAGAGGGGGTAACGAAGCCTTAAGATGGCTATCCTCGAGTTGCCAAGTCCCTTTCTTATTAGGAAGTTATATTCCTTCATGAAAAAGCAACCTTTTCTCTCTAAACCAACTTCCTTGATATCCGTTTTTCTTTAGATATTATAATTACGAAAATAACTTCTTTTATACTCTTAGTACTTTCCCTTTATTCTAATGGCACGAACTTCTATTTTCATTTAATAGGAAAATACTTTCGTTTTATTAATATCACAAAATTCATTAATAATGTATCACATTATTCTCTTATTTTTCAATTTTGGTATTTTCTCTTTCCTCTTTCTTCATTGGGACTCCTTGGATCCCAAGAAACTTTATTATTTCGAAATCCTTTTTATTGGATACTCATTATCCTTCTACATGCATCTAAATGCATTATTCTTTATTATCATGTGTATTTCTTATTAAAATATTTATTTTTGAGGATTTCTCTTTATTTCTCTTTTATTTTCCTCATTAGTATTCCTTTTATCATTAGGAATCCTTGGAATACGAAATTCCACTAAGGATAATTCAATTATACCTCTTTTCACTTGTTTTCCACCTTTTACCATTATTTTCAATTCTTTCTTAACAAGGAAATACTTAATTGGTCTTTTCTTTTCTTATTGCATTCTCCATGCAACTTTGGACTCCTTACGACCCAAGGAACCCAAGAGGCACGAAATCCAACTTTGGATTAAGTTCCTTGCCTTCTAGAGGTTTCCACATCTTTCTTTTCTCGATTTTTTAATTAATTGAATCTCCTTGTAATTGGGCCCAAAATCCAATAAAGCCCACAACACAATCATCAAGGCTATTGTAAATTAAAACCATCCATTCCAAACAAATTATATCATTTGTTGTTCAAATATCTTTAATATGAGAAATTACATTTCTCACCAAATGAACCCAAAATTGGGGTTGTAACAGTTGTATTTCTATCCCTCACTTCACCTCTTTCATTTCTTTTTTCTTGCTAAGGGCATTTTGGTCATTTTGCCCATGTTTCCTTTACTTTGAGCGAGTCAATCGATTCATTGACCCGACAACATGGCCGCCTCTGATTGGGCCATGTCAGCGGACCAGCTCCACTCTTTTTCACAAATGTCTCACTTATGTGGATTTTTCTATTATTCTGATTGGTCAGTTTTATAAAAATCCTATCTTTTAATATTCTTATCCAAAGATTTAGTAAAAATATGTTTTGGAATCAGGAAAATGTGTACTTTCTAATAAAAAATAGTTTTAACGCCTTATTTCCATTTTTTGAAGGATAATATTTGGAAAATGAATTTAATGCTTAAAATGCATAAAAATTACAACTTAATCATATTAACTCCAAAATTAACATAAAAATGTTTTCTTGATCAGGAGAACCTAATAAGTTGATTGGTGAGATTTTAGGAGTCAAAATTGGAGTTTTTCTAACAAGGTTCAAAATTAGGGTTTCTCATCATTAAGATGAATTATGTATTCTAATACATGTTAATACATTAAAATAGGCAAAGTTGAACTTGGGATCATCTAAAAGTGGTGAAAGTTGGTAATTGAACTCAGTAAGAGAGGTACGTGCATCCTTACACCCTAAGTTGGGATATTTGCAAACCAAACCCTAATTTCCCTAATGAGACATTATATAAACCCTAATCTCTCTATTATTATTTCTTTAGCTATACTTTCCTAAAAATCAGTATTGAGATTCTATTTCTTGGGTCTTGTACCCCACTACCATGTTTCAATTATTTGATGCTTCTAATTGCCATAGTTTCTCTTTAGCATGTTGATTTTATTAGACTTTTCAGCTAATGTAGTGGTACTTTTGTACAACCACCCACAGACAGGGCACATGTTATTTCTCCTAGGCGAATGTGTTAATCTCACCATTCAAAATATTGTGTAGGTGATTAGGAATGTGTTACTCTCCTCTCACCTATTGGTTGAGGTTAGGTAGGTTCCTCAATCCTACTTAGTTAAGGTGGTCAATATTAATCATGCATGTGAAATCTTTTACTATTTTCTTATTATGGCAAGAATCAATATGATTATGCTTCATACTCTTGTCCATCTTCATCTTTTGATGAATCTATAGCCTTTGCTTTCCATGTTATTTCCTATCTTTTAATCTTGTTCTTTATTTTGACACATACCTTGTTTCCTTTCTCTTACTGGGTGATTTCCCAATGACCTATGTGATAGAGTGAGTTTTTACTTATATTTTATCTCTCTTACAATTATGTTATTTCTAATAATACTCTTAACCATCTCCCTCACTAATTTCACTAAAAGGAATTATCAATTTCATAAAATGCAAACCCTAATTTCACATTAGGATGAATTATATGTAATATGATACATAGTCAAATTTATGTAGTCAACTTTTGAATTTGACTCTCAATTGGTCACCATAGCTAGAAAACCATAACATGAACCTCTACCTAAAATTTCACTTAGACTAGATAATTCGTTTAAAAGATACAAGCCTTAGATGTAATGTATATTATTTGATTTATTTAACCCTTACACTTAAGTTTGGATTTGAATGACCAGGCTATGGCACATAAAAGTGTCACACGGCTTCACTAACCTATCCACATACTCAGCCTTTTTCCCAGCCTTTGGATGATATGGATCGTGGATCAGTTACGGATCCAACAGGGTGGAGCTCATCCCTAACCTCTCGCTTGACTCAGATTTATTCCCAATAGACCAGAGACCAAGCCGACCCTCCTGGCGCTTATCCTAACCTCCACCTCACAATTCTAGTGGGATTTTTCTCTCCATCTCACAAAACCAAACCCAACAATCGTTCACAGTTCACCCTCTCCCTCAGAACTGGGAGAATGAACCTCCACCATCTCGTGCATCCCACTAACAGCAACACTCATTTTAGGGCTTCCTTGCCCTCACTCCCCCACACCTATTTAAACCCACCTCTAGCTCTTCCACCCTTCCTTTTCTCATTCCCGACTATCAATTGATCACGCAGACCACTGAGCACCCCTAGCCACCTCCATCTTCTTCAACCTCCAGATCACCCACCGCCCCGCTACCACACTGCTACACGCACCAATCCTACCTCACCAACACCTTCGCCAACCTCTGTTGGTGCTTTGTGGTAGGGTTTTGAGGTCCCAAACTACCCTCCTATTCTACCTCATACTCAGACAACCTCCCATCTGGGACTCGGTGGTGTTCTGATGGATAGGGAGTTGCATCCGCCTAGCTTGACACACCGACGCGAAAGCACACCACAAAGGTGGTGGTTCACCCTTTTTACTCTGATCCTGGCAGTAGAAGCCTTGCCACCTCGCCGGAGTTGTGGAAAGCTACTGAAGAGCTAGGATAAGGCTGCTTGCATGGACTAGGTGAGCCAATCATCTTGTGAAACCTTAGTGCCAAGATGCCACATCAGTCGCGGCTTCACGGTCCAAGGAGGAATAGCAAGGAGTTTGCTCGCTAGATTGGACCAATCACGAGCATGCGCACAAGAATATATCATCCTTTTTCTGTAGTTTATTAATAGAAAACATTTTATCTTAGAAAAACCCTTGAAGATCCTAGGAATATAAAAAAATAGCAAACCTATATATGATTTTCATAAGAAAAATGTAGGCATTCCAAATTAAATATCCCCAAGACCTAGGTCTGACCCCTTTTCAAGAATGCTATCCTATAGTCAAATGATTGAGTATATGCCATTTAATAATTATAATGGATATTTGATGCAACCTTACCTTTTTGGATACCCAAACCCTAATTGGGTCCCTGACCCTCACATGACTCGAAACCCTAAGCAAGTATGGATAGATATCTAAAAACACTAATTTTTAGTTTCTCTCTATATATATGTGATTTCATGCATTTATTTGCCAAACCCTAATTAAGTAATGACCTCCTATTATTATGCATGACTCCAAAAAATCCTATATCTAACCCTAAACCACTTGGATCAGGTGAATAAAAAAAGGAACCCTTAATGATCTAAACCTCAACAGAAACCCTAAGATGAATGTTTCTTTCATACATCACATGGGCATCAATACTTATATGAAACCCTAATTTTGAGATCTAATCTTATGACTCCAAAACAAGATAAAAGTCAAATATAATCTCTAATATAATCATAGAAAAATGGAAATCATCTCCAAATAGAGATCAAATCATAATAACACAAACCCTAATATGGGATGGTGAGAACCCATAATGACATTAGATCTTTGTTTCTCTTTTAGGGTGATCTACTTGTTGAAATCCATATTTGGGATACAAGGTATGTGGATATAAGTATAAGACTAGTTTTTGGTAGATGATATAATTATGAGTAATTGATTATATGCAATTGAATAATCTTGTTGGATATGTATATATACATATTGTCACTTTTCCGCCTTGAACACTAAGAACACTAAGGAAAGAAAATGGAATGTAGTTACTAATGGTTCATTAGTCTCCCTATTAGAGAGAGAAAGTATTAATGATGACTAGAACCTCCCCAATGGTTCAAGGTACGTGGGGAGATCCCTAATGGGACAAGGTATGTGGGGATAGAGCCCAATTATATAAGTGTTGATTGTTCTAAGTCCACCATCGTAATACATGTGTATTGAATTATGATTAATAACTTGGGTTTACCTAATTTTTTGCCTTAAATAATGTTTCCATTTTCTTTCTTCTTTTTCAAGTATTTTGAATATGCCAGCATAGTATAGTATTTTTCAACCACATACCAACTTTATATTGACCATTTGTTTCTCGTATTTTCTAAGTTCAAGGAACAAGTACTGCACCTCAAAGTACCTAAAGAAATTAAATAAAGTTCATGGAGGATGATTGGCTAGATGGTTGCCTCTCACCTTATTTTTCTATTTAGTTGGTTGTTTGATTTCATTAGATGATGTGTAGGATGTTTGTTTCCTATGTATTTTGTTTCCTTAAGAACTCATATCTCTTTCCAATGAATGATGTAATATGACTCTTCTATCCTTATGAATGATCGTTTGTGTGGCTACTAAAATGATGTATGTGAACAATGATTCAACTTCTTATTGTATACTAGTTGACAATCACAATCCCTTATATTTTCATTTTTGACATCTTATAGATATGAGTGCACACATATTTAAGGAATGTCATTATGGAAAGTGTACAAGAATTGGGGTCATCATAGTTGGTATCATAGCCAATGTTCACACATCATAGTCACATAAAACCTCATTCACCCTATTGTGAGTCTAAGGTAGTCCTTGAGTTAGGTATATGAAGGGTGGATATGACTAGGATAGCATCTTCCAAGGGTATGGCTAAAGTTTTAAATCCACTTAGCTTGGAAATCACGAGGCTACCTATATGGCATTATAAGTCTACATGGCCGATACCATAAGTGTCCCCTACTTCTTGGGCATACCTTTATTAAGGACCCTTCTCATCTATAGATATTCCCTCTCACCTCTTCTATAAGAAATTTTTTCCCCTCGTATTAATTTTTAAAATATTTCCCTCTCATCTCAATGATATAAGGTCAGGAAAGGAGTCACTCTATTTACAAGTCCTAAAGACCAACTGATATGGATTTTAGGGTATCTTCCATGAATCATAACGTTAGGATCCTTAATAACTAATAAAGAAGAATAATGAAATATAATATGACAAAAAATGATATATTGAATATATTTCACCTAATTTTTAGGATGCCCCCAAGACCCATAACTCTAAGGCTTCTGAAGAATCATCCTCTAAGAAGAGGAAAGAATATGAAACTCCTAAAGAACCTAATTCTGAGAAAATGACCAGGGATATGTGGGAAGAAAAAAAGTAAGTCCTCCAAGACTTCATGGAGACCATTGCCTTAAAGGGAACCCCTGAACCCATTTCATCTAGTAAGAAGGAGGTGATAGTGTGAGATTTCATCAAACTTAACCCTGACACCTTTTAGGGAGAAGACCAGCCCAAGTTGATGGATAAGACTGAAGCTTGGATCCTGTATATGGAAAATGCCTTCCGTACCCTAGAAGTACCCAATGAAAAGAAGGTCAGATTTGTCACACACTTGCTTAAGGGAGGGGAAAAAATCTAGTGGGAAAACTATGGTGGGAATAGGGGAGAAGAAGTGGATAAGTTAGAATGGGAAGCCTTAAAAACCCTCTTCACTAACCAATTTATGCCTATATCTAAGAGGAAGAGGAAGGAGAGGATGTATACTGAGCTTAAGCATGGCAGTTTCTTGGTGGGTGACTACACCCAAAAGTTTAAGCTTCTAGAGAGTTATGCACCTATTGAGACTGAAGATTGCCTTGTAGAGCACTATGTTGACTGCTTAGCTGCTCACCTAAAAACCCTAGTCATCGCCTCTCATTCCAGGAGCATAGATGAAGCCCTGGATATGGCCATCAAGTAGGAAAGGGAACAGGGTTTGCAGAAGCCTTCCAGCATGGGATATCTAGGGTTAACCACCACCGATGATGATAAGTCTAGCAAGTTCCACCTTGGCCATAATAACAAGGGATCAAGAAAAGGAAGAGTTTTGGGTAAAGGAGGATAGAAAAACCACCAGCACTAGGAGAGGACAACTCATCCCAATTGCAAGACTTGTGGGAGATTTCATGGTGGGGTATGGTGTGATACCAAGCCGGTCTGCTAAGAAGAAGGACCATTTCATTGCCAAGTTCCCAACTCCATCCATATTTGGAAATCCTACAATAGGTGCTCCACCCCCTCAGGGACATCGCAACGCAAGACTATTCAAAGTGACTACAGAGAAAGCTAAGGAAAATCCCAACCAGCAAGTTGAAGGTAACCTAAATTCTTTTCATATATCTAATATCGTGTTCAATGCCTTCAAATTATTTATAACATACTTATCACGTGTAGGTATTGTATTCTTAAATGATCATCTTGTTAAAGCTTTATTCAATTATGAATCAACAAAAACATTCATTTCTCAAAATATGGCATCTATGTTACACCTGCATATAAGGGACTTGGGATATATTCTTGATGTGTCAAATCCTAGTGGAAAAATACTCACTACATTATAGAAAACTGATGACATGCCTCTAAAATTCGAAAATCATGATATACCCTTTGAATTCATCCTCATAACTATGGAAGACTTCGATATTATACTTGGTATGGATTGGATATACAAGTATCCTGCCCAGATTGACTGTAGAAATAAGATGGTAGTCCTCTCTCAAGCTCATTCTTGTCCTGTGGTGATCCCTAGGGAAAGCAGCATATGTAATAATATTATAATTTCCTCTCTTAAGGCTAAAAAACTCATTTCTAAAGGATGTACAGTCTTCCTCTCATTAGTCTCAGAGACCAGTCCTAGTAGCAGGCATGTAGAAAGACTGGAGGTGGTACGTGACTTTCTTGACGTATTTCTAGAGGAGATTCCTAGGTTGTCTCCAAATAGAGACATTGAGTTCTCCATAGATCTTCTCCCTAGAACCACTCCGATTTCTAGGGCACCATATAAGATGGCTCATGCTAAGCTTATGGAGTTGAAGAAATAGCTATAAGAACTTCTCGACAAAGTTTTTATCCATCCTAGTGTTTCCCGTTGGGGTGTGCGTGTTCTTTTTGTCAAAAAGAAAGATGGTTCTATGTGTATGTGTATTGACTACCACATGTTGAACCAGACCACTATTAAAATTAAGTATCCACTCCCTCACATTGATGACCTCTTTGATCAGCTTCATACTGCCAAATTCTTCTCTAAGATTGATCTTCATTCTGGTGACCATAAACTAAAAGTAAAAGACTCTGACATTTCTAAAACTGCTCTTTGAACTAGTTATGGGCATTACAAATTTCTTGTGATTCCATTCGGGTTGACCAATGTGCCAAGCATATTTATGAGCCTAATGAACAAAGTATTCCAACCTTATCTTGATGAGTTCGTGGTCATCTTTATTGATGATATTTTGATCTATCTGACTCTATGGAGAAGCACAGTGAGCACTTGAAGACAATCCTTGATATCCTTTAAGCTCAGAAGTTCTATGGAAATCTCTCTAAATGTGAATTCTAGTTTGCTAAAAGCATGTTTCTTGGCCATGACATTTCTGGGGGTAGCATATCTATTGATCCTGCTAAAGTATATGTTGTTCTTGATTGGCAACCTCCTCAAAACCCTTCTGAAATCTGGAGCTTCTTGGTCCTATATGGATATTATCATCGCTTCATCCCTAGTTTCTCCAAAGTTGCACTTCCTCTAACTAAGCTTACTCGAAAGGATGAGCATTTCATCTGGTCAGTTGCTTGTTTGTCCAGTTTCCAGGAATTAAAGTAGAAGTTGACATCATCCCCTATTCTAGTTCTACCTTCTAGAAATGGAGGATTTGTGATCTTCACTGATGCGTTAAGAAATGGGTTAGGATGTGTCCTGCAACAGCATGGAAAGGTGTTGGCCTTTGCATCCAGACAACTAAAACCCAATGAACTTAACTATCCCACACATGATTTGGAATTAGCTACAATCATCGATGTTCTCAAAATATAGAGGTGGGGCGATGTTTGATATCTTCACCGACCACAAAAACTTGAAGTACATCCTCACTTAGATTGATCTGAACTTGCGTCAATGCTGATGGATTGAGTATCTGAAAAACTATGATTTCACTATTGGATACCATCCAAGAAAGCTAATGCAGTCAATGATGCTCTTAGTAGAAAAAGGGCAGTATGCACATCTTTATCTATTCTTGAGTGGAGGAACATGGAGGATCTAGTGGGTGGGAAGACCCAATTTCTATCTGATAATCTCTAGGTCAATGACGTCTCTATTATGTTTGGTCTTCAGTCTGAACTTCTTGATGCGCAAAAATCTAGCCTAGATCTTGTAGAGATCTTCTCTCTCCTATCAAAGCCTCAAACACATCTGTCAGTGGGTCTTGATGGTGGTCTTTGATATAAGAACTGTATGTGGATTCCTGAGCAGTCATCTATGAAGAAAAAGATTCTCATTGAGGCACAAGGGTCAAAGTATGTAGTTCATGCTGGAACCACTAAGATGTACAACGACCTACAACATTAGTTCTGGTGGAGGGGCATGAAGCTGATATTGCTAAATTTGTGTCCAGATATCTGACATGCCAAAGAATCAAGGCAGAGCACCAGAGTCCAGGTGGTCTACTACAACCCCTTGAAATCCAGGAATGAAAATGGGAACACATCACCATGGATTTTGTGGTGGGGCTACCCATGACTAAAAAGGGATACGATGTTGCATGGTTTATAGTGGATCATCTCACAAAGTTAGCTCACTTTCTCCATGTGAAAACTATTACCAAAGTATCTGAGGTGGCCGAACTCTATATACGGGAGATAGTATGTCTGCATGGAGTTCTGGCATCCATTGTCTCGGATAGGGACCCAAAGTTCACCTCAAGGATTTGGAAATAGGTTCAAGAAGAACTGGGCACCAAGTTGAACTTTAGTAAAGCCTACCATCCATAGATTGATGGGCAATCAGAATGCAAAGTACAAATTCTAGAGGATCTTCTGTGAGCCTGTGTTCTTGATTGGGAAGGATCATGGGACCACTATCTGCCTTTAGCTGAGTTTGCATATAATAATAGCTATCAAGCAAGTATTGGGATGCCTCACTGTGAAGCTCTCTATGGCTGATCCTGCAGATCTCCACTACATTAGGATGATGTTGTAGAGAACACCTTTATGAAACCTAAGTTGATGCACTTGTATACAAACAAAGTTGCACTGATTAGGAAAAGGATGAAGTGGTTACATGATAGGTAGAAATCTTATGTAGATACTCACCGGCAGGAACATCATTTCAAGGAAGGTGATCATGTTTTTCTAAATATTAGACTTATTCAAGCCTTAGCCAAGAACAAGGAAAAGCTCATTCCTCACTATGTTGGACCCTTTGAGATCCTAGAAATGGTTGGTGAATGTGCTTATCGTCTAGCTTTGCCACCTCAGTATTTCCATGCACAATGTCTTTCATGTATCTAATCTGAAGCCCTTTGTCAAAGACCCCAGTCACATTCTAAATCATGAGCCTCTACAGTTGAAAGATGATCTATCTTATGTTGAATCCCCAGTCAGAATTCTTGATTTCAAGACAAAAAATCTTTTCAGTAATCGGTGCATAGATATGGTGAAAGTTCATTGGAACCACCATGATCATTTTGATGCCACCTGGGAGCTCAAGTATGAGATTGAGAAGAAATATCTACATCTCTTCCATGCTGTATGAATTTTGAGGACAAAATTCTTAAAAAGGAGGGGAGAATGTAACAGAGTTAGTTTTTACATATATTTTTTCTCTCTTACAATTTTGTTATTTCCAATAATACCCTTAACCATCTCCCTCACTAACTTGACTAAAAGGAATTATAAATTTCGTAATATGCAAACCCTAATTTCACATTAGGGTGAATTATATGTAATGTGATACATAGTCAAATTTATGTAGTCAACTTTTGAATTTGACTTTCAATTTGTCACAATATCTACATAACCATAACATGAACCTATACCTATAATGTCATTTTGGTTGGATAATCCATTTAAAATATGTAAGACTTGGAAATAATGTATATTATTTTATTTATTTAACCCTAACACCTAAGTTTGGATTTGAATGACCAGTCCGTGACACATAAATGTGTCACGTGGCTTCAACCTATCCACATACTCGACCTTTTTCCCATCCATTGGATGAGATGGATCACGGATCAAGTAGGGCTCATTCTTAACCTCCCTCTGGACTCATATTTATTCCCAATAGATTGGTCACTAAGCTGAACCTTCTCGTGCTTATCCTTACCACCACCGCACAATTCTAGTAGAATTTTTCTCTCCCTCTCACGAAACCAAACCCAACAACCCCTCATAGGTAACCCCTCTCCCTTGGAACTAGGAGAATGAACCTCCACCATCTCGCGCTTCCCACTGACAGTGACACTCATTTTAGGGCTTCCTTGCCCTCACTCCCCCCACCTATTTAAACCCACCTTTAGCTCCACCACCCTTCCTTTCCTCATTCCCAACTATCAATTGATCGTACAGACCATGGAGAACCCCTAGCCACCTCCATAATCTTCAACCTTCATATCTCACATTGCCCCGCTACCACAATACTCCTCGCACCAATCCTACCTCACCAACACCTTTGCCAACCTCCATTGGTGCTTTGCAGTAGGGTTATGATGTCCCAGACTATCCCCTTCACCCATTCCACCTCCTACTACGACAACCTCCCATCTGGGAGTCGATGACGTTTTGATCCACAGGGAGTTGCGCTCAACTAGCTTGTCGCACTAATGCGGAAGCACACCACAAAGGTGGTGTTTCACCCTTTTACTCTGATCCTGGAAGTAGAAGCCTTGCCACCTAATCAAAGTTGTAAGAGATGTTGAAGATCAAGGAGAAGGCCACTCATGTGGACTAGGTGAGCCAATCATCATGTGCCACCTTAGCACCCACCAGGCTAAAGGCAACCAATCAGAGGATGCCACATCAATCATGGATCGTGGGCCGGTGAGGAATAGCAAGGAGGTCTCTCTCATGACTGGACCAATCATGAGCCTCCATGCAAGCATATATCATCCTTTTTCTCTAGTTGAATAATAGAAAATATTTTATTTTATAAAAACCCTAGAAAATGCTAGGAATATAAAAAAATAGTAAACCTATATATGATTTTCATCAGAAATGCAGACTATCCAAATAAAATATCCCTAGGGCCTAGATCCGACCACTTTTTCAAAAATTCTAGCCATGGTCTAATGATTGATTATATGGCATTTAATAATTATAATGGACATTATTTGATGCAACCTGATCTTTTTGGATACCCAAACCCTAATAAGGCCCCTAACCCTCACATGACTCAAAACCCTAAGAAAGTATGGACAAATATCTAAAAACCCCAATTTTCAGTTTCTCTCTCTATATATGTGCTTTAATGCATTTATTTGCCAAATCCTAATTAAGTAATGACCTCCTATGATTATGTACAACTCCCAAAACTTGGATTTACCTCATTTTCTGCCTTAAATAATGTTTTCATTTCCTTTCTTTATTTTAAAGTATTTTAAATATGCCATCATAGTATAGTATTTTTCAACCATGTACCAACTTTATGTTGTTCTCATATTTTCTAGGTTCAAGGAACAAGTAATGCATCTCAAAGTACCTGAAGAAATTAAATAAATTTCATGGAGGATGATTAGCTAGATGGATGCCTCTCATCTTATTTTTCTGTTTAGTTGGTTGTTTCATTTCATTAGATGATATTTAGGATGTCTATGTCCTATGTATTTTGTTTTCTTAAGAACTCATATCTATTTCCAATGAATAATTTAATATGAATCTTCTATATTTATGAATGATGGTTTGTTTTTCTACTTAAATGAAGTGAACAACAATCCAACTTCTTATTATATACTAGTTTTCGATCACAATCCCTTATATTTTCCCTTTTGACATCTTATAGATATGAGTGCATGCATATCTAAGAAAATTCATTATGGAAAGTGTATAGAAATTGGGGTCATCACAACCTAGGCCTAGGATCAGACTTCTACAACTGAAGCATGGAGGACCAACCTAGGATTAGGATAACGAGTACATGGTTTTCAGTATGGACCTAACTTATGAAGAAGTTGTTGTTTGGAGACAAACTTGATATGGTTTATATTTTCCTCTACTAGATCCTTATGATGTAATAACCATGTAAACCCTATATGGGAGATGATGATGTACTTTTTTTAAAATTGATTATTGTAACATCCCCGACCTAGGTTATGTGTTAACCCTAGATGTTTTGCTTAAATGAGGTTGATTATATGCTTTCTCTTATCTTTTTAAAAGTAATTAAGGCACAAGAGGAACTTATATTACAATTTTAGTCGTTTTTGAATAATGTTGAAAAAATGTTTTACTTGTTTTTGACTAAAATGCCAATTACCCAAGTTGAGGGGTTAACTTGCAAATTGTACATGATAAAATGTTCCTCAGAAGCTGAAGCATAATAAAAATGAGTATGATGTAGTGGTATGGCTTCCACAAGCTTGAGCACCAAGATAGAGCTTGTTGAGCAATGTTTGTGCATTAAAACCTAGTTTTCGAGTAATGCGCAATTTACCCAAAACCTAGGGTTCAATATGCAAAATACCACCTCTAGAGAGTCCCTCATGTTTCTTGGCATCATGTAGAGAAAATAATTTGAGAGGGGCGCCTCATTTGAATCATTTTGGAAGAGAGAGAATCTTGATATTAAAATAATCAAGATTTAAGCATAAATGGAACTTTACTTCAATTTAATGCAAAAATAAATATATTAATTGAAGTGCCTTCAACCAAAAATGAGATGTTTGAAATTATATAAGTGTTGAAGTCCTTGTGCCTTGCAAAGGCCACGAAAATATCTAAGTGAGTGGAGAGCCCACTCACATTAGTTAATTAAAAGTAATATCCACTAAAAATGGGATATTAATATTATCTGAATTAAGGTGCTTAATTTGTTTTCCTTTAATTTGTGGATAATGAAGAAGAATTTAAGGCAAATAAAGGTGCCTTCGTATACAAGGGAGTGAGGGGAGTATGTGGCACAATTTGGGGAGTTGGAAGGATTTCTTTTCAACTTTCTCTCTCCTTGAAAATCCTTATATACACTTCATTTCCCACTCAACCAAGGACTCTTTTTTAGATTTTCTTTCACTCTTTGTTTGCAAAATGACCAAGGGAGCTTAGAAGCAATATGAGTACGACCCCCAACCTGTAGGTAAGCTCCATAATCCCCTTTCACCTTGATTTCATGGTGAAAATCACAAATCAATGTTTGATTTCTTCTTTTCTCCATGCAATCTTCAATCCTATCCAATCCTTTTCACTCAAAAGCTTGATCAGGAACGAACCTTGTGGAGTTGAGAAAGCTTAAAACACCATTAAAGACATGGAGTTGGAGCTTTGAAGCATTCTTGAAGGCGGGATATATAACTTGAACCCAATTACATCATTATTCAATTCCAATTTTACAAGTTATGATTGATTTCTCCTTCTTCTTGATTAATTTCTTGTTATATTGGATGATTCTATGAAATCAGTAATAATGTGAACCTTAGAAATGAAGGTAGATGATAATGACATCATCTTGGACACTTTTCCCAAAATTGCAACTCCAATCGGTTTCCAATAAAATTGGTCAATCGATTTCACCAAACCGTTTGGTGACCAAACGGTTTGCAAACCGTTTGAGGGATTGGGTTCAAAACCGTTTGGGATAGTTGACTATTTGGATTGAGTTGACCATTTGGTTGAGTTGACTATTTGTAATTGAGTTGACCGTTTGGAATGAAATGGTTTTAAACTATTTTATATTTAACGATCTTCAAGATCATTTGGTGTTTAGGGTTTCCAAAACCGATTGAATGGAAATAGTTTTCAAAACTATTTGAGGTTGAGACCAAGACCGTTTGAGGACAAGTCATGCCAAGGTTAAATGGTGATTCAATGGTTCAATTGATGGGTGGTTCAATAATTGAAACCCTGAATCGATTTGGTTGATGGAAACCATAATTGGTCCATTCGGTTTTGAGAAGGTTTGGACCAAATGGTCTCAAGACCGTTTGAGTCCAAACGGTCTCAAGACTGTTTGGCATCAAATGGTCTCAAGACCGTTTGAGATCAAATGGTCTCAAACCGTTTGGAGATCCAAGTGGTTTCAAGAGTGATTTGTTCATACGGTTTCAATGTACTTTTGTTTAAACGGTTTCAAGGGCTAGTTGCCCAAACGGTTTCAAACTGTTTAAGATCCAATTTCTTCAAGACCATTTGAAGATTGACGTGCTTCAAGACCATTAGAAGGTCAAGGAACTTCAAGACCCCTTTAAGGTTCAATTGACTCAAACCATGTAAGTACTATTAACCCCATGATTGTTGATGATGTTTATCAAAGGTAATTACAATGGTTGTACCTTCAAGATACTTAAGTAGTTAGTACCTTCTGAATGGTTAACCTTTGATGCTTATGGAAGCAATGACTCGATACAATATGTAATTAGGGTATGATCCTTGATAGAGAGATCATGAAACCCTAATTGAGAAGGGTGATGAACCCTAACCCTAATCTAGGGCAATGTTAAGTATAACCCTAATCTAGGGTGATGTGTAACCATAATTTAGGGTAATGTTATAAGAAACCCTAATTTAAGGGAATGCTTCATGAAAGCCCTAATTTTCAGGTAAAGCTACATGAAACCCTAATTTTAAGGGAAATGTTATAAGAAGCCTTAATTCAAGGCAAGAATGTAATGTGGAACCCCGATACAGGGTAATGTGACATGAAACTCTAATTCAAGGTGATGCTATGTAATGATATGTGAAACCTTGATATGAAATCCTAACCCTGATATAGGGTAAAGGTATGTGAAACCCAAACCTTGGGTTATAGTGTATGAAACCCTAATTTTGGAAAATATGATGATAAACCCTAACCCTAATGTGGGTAATGGGATGATTATTCCTGATTGACATGAATTGAGAAACCCTAACGCTAAAAAGGGTATAAGTGGTGTTACTTTGTATAGCATGGTGCTAAAATGTAGTTGATATAACTGTTATCAAGTGTACTAACCATGCAGGTATCATGAGATGATGGGCATAGCCAGGTATGAGCTATGATGTTTCATTTATTGTTGTTATTGGGCCTTGTGAGCCATAATATGCTTTGTTGCCTAGTGAGAGGCAACAAGAGATTAAATGGACTTTGAGAGCCATGTGACATGCTTGTGTAACAAGTATCATGTTTACCTTGGTCAGATGACCTGAAGGTGTTTAGTTACCTGATAAGTGGTAACAAATGTTCTTTGATTAAATGAGGGTTTGAATACCCATATTCCATAATCACGATGATGAGATTGTTAAGAAATGAGAAAGAACCTGATGAGATGAGGGATTAAGATCCCCATACTTCAATGAGATTTGAATAGTACTTGATGAAAGTATTATACATTCTTTGTAGCAATTATCATAGTAGTTGATGTTTAGAAACTTGCTTGATGCTAAAAGAATATGGTAATCCATCTAATTAATCAAGTGATATAATATAATGTAGTTGCCCTGACCACGATCCATCAGCATCGGAATTTGCTGAATGGTGAAACGAGTTAAACTCGGAACGCATATTTTTGAATATGTGGGGGTAATTGAGCAATTATATCTTCATGCCCCATAGGAATGGCTACGGGCTATATCCTATGAATGGGATTGGTTACAGACCATACCCCGGTATGAGTATGGCTATGGGCCATGACTCCATGATATAATACCATGCATTGGCTATGGGCCATAACCCTAAAGAGAGTATATGATGCAGGCTATCACTCTATAGCGAAGATGCCAATATACCCTGGCAAGCTGATTGTAGTTTGACACATGATGTATCTGCCATATAATCTCGCACTGACCGAGAAAGATGAGGTCTTGGAGTCTGGCTCTTCCATTGAACTTGTGTGGTACCGATGCTTAACGTAATCGTGGTCGGTTGGAGTATGAACGGTATACTTCATCTCTTCAGGGAATTAAGTATGATTGTAAAATGTAATCAACCGTGCAGCGTAATTGCTTAAGGTTGAAATACGAGAACTACTGGCTGATGTTATCTTGCTTAGTATAGTGGATAAATGGCATACATGTTCTTTATGTTCCTTATTGAATAAGTGACATGCTACTTTATCAAGTTATAGCTAAAATGCTTTGAATAAGAATACTTCTCTAATCTATTTAGACATTAATCTATCTACTATTGAATATATAATTCCTCTGCACATTTTTATTCAATTAAACTGCAATAATAATGTTTTGGTGGAGAGTTATATCTCTCACTGGGGCAATTTACAATTGTCTCACCCCCGTGGGATCCAACTTTTTAGGTAGACGCGGATGAGGGAATAAAAAACCCTAGAGCAGGGGAAGAGCAGCAACAACAACAACAGGAACAACAGTGATTTTATCAGTTGGAAACACTGGATGTCAAGTCTTGTATATGTGTAAATAGAGTCCTATGTGTCGTCTCTGTACTCTCAGGTCCTTGGAGTCAGTAGTTAGTTTAATGAAACGATCTGAGATTTTAGCTTGATGCCTCAATGTTTTTATACTGCCTATGTACAGTTTTAATAGGGCATATGTTGTATGTGATCCTCGAGAAGGAATGGTACAAGAGATGTACTTGTGAACCAGAATGTAATTGAATTACCTTGCTTCTTTTTGAAAGAGTTTTCCAATGTATGAATCTCTTTGTAAAAAGTTTTAATTTTTAGTGATTTTTAGTAATCCGCTGTGAATGATACGCTTCCGCTTAGTTAATGGTGTTTTCATGAAGTTGGATGCCACAAGTTGAGTGGTATCCGAGCTCTAGGTTTGCTGAGTCTACAGAGACATAGGATTAAGGTTGTTGAGTCTGTTCTATGTGTCTTCCAGTTTATCTGATAGTATCTTTTACTCATATAGGAGAAGAAGAACTTGAAGATGTCTGGATCACATGAAGAACATGCTGCTGAGAGCAGCATTGCTACACCAGGAGGAAGTGTAAGGGATCAAGCTAGGGATGAGCCAGTAACTGAACATCCCCAGTTTGACCCAGTTATGATAGAGAATCCAGCCTTCCATACCCTGTTTGGCCAGTTTATGGCGACTATGACACACAAGGCTGATAGGATGCCACCACCTGCACTGAGGGCACCAGCCCACCATGATGGACATGGAGCCGGTAAGACTTTTGAGAGACTTCTCCGGGTTGGAGCCATAGATTATGCTGGTACAGCTGATCCAGCAAATGTTGATTTGTGGCTGACGGAGCTGGAGAAGGCTTTCAGGATCCTTGACATTCCTCAAGCTGAGAAGGTGAGACATGTTGTGTACCTTCTATAGGGGAGTGATGGTCATTGGTGGACAATAGAGGATGGCAAGAGGCCAGGTGTAGAAGTCAGATGGGAGGAATTCCGATAAGAATTCATCATTAGATACTTCCCTAAGCCGTATCTAGATGAGAAGATCAGGCAAGGAAAGATGAACATTAGCGAGTATGAGGCTAAGTTCATGGAGCTTTTGTGGTTTTGTCTACATATGGAAGCTAACGATGAGGAAAGAATCTGGCATTTTGAGAAGGGATTAAACACTGAGTTGACCACTCCTGTGTTTTCTCTAGAGAATAGGGAGAGGTTTGCTGCTTTTGTCGAGTCTGTGAGGAGGATAGAAAGATCTGTAATTAAGAAGCGACAGACCAGTGGTAAGAAGGTGTACGATCAGCTCCAAGGATAAAGGTATGAGGGCTTTAAGAAGCTGAGGTTTTCTGCACCGGTAGCACCATCAAGATTCAATACCCAGACGCAATGGACGTCAAGTAGGGTTTGGGGCCGTAGTTTTGTTCCAAATAGATCCCCCAACACAACATCAACATCGGTGATTGGACCTCATAGACCCTATCCTGAGACCAGGATTTGTCACCAATGTAGACAAGTTGGACATCTGGTAAGGGATTGTCCAGCTGGGAACACAATAGTGACTCAACCCCATAGGTAGAGTCAGCAAGGCTCACAAAGGAGGTGGTTTTCTAGTAACACTAGAGGACATGGACAAGCGACCCAAGCTGGTTCATCAACACCCAATAATCGAGCACAGGGTCAACAACAAGCAACTGTGAGGTTCTATGCGATGAATCAACCTGATGCAGTGTTTAACCCTCGGGTTGTGACAAGTCAGATGGAACTATTTTATTCTGATATGTCTACATCATGCTTCAAATCTATTTTAATTGATCCGAGTGCTACACATTCCTTCATCAATAGAGAAGTGATGTTTGAATGCAATATGATAGTTGGTCATAGGGAAGAGAGTTTGATGTTTCAAACTCCTTTGATGGGCTCTATAGTGTTGGGGAGGTGTGTTCTCCTTGCATTCTTTCTTTTTCTGAACATCATATTCATGTGGATCTTATACCACTTGAGATGCATGGGTTCGATATAATTCTTGGAATGGACACCCTAGAAAAGTATAAGGTTGTCTTGGATTGTGAGTCCAAGCAAGCTGTGTTCACAGATGATAGTGACACATGGATCTTTCAGGGAGACAGAAAGATTCTTCCAACCTGTCTTGTGTCAACTATGGTAGCTGAGAAGCTAATGAGGCAAGGATGCTTTCCATTCTTGGCACTTGTGGTAGACACCACAATGGAGAGTTCTAAACTTTCTGAAGTTCTGATAGTTAGGGAGTTTGAAGATGTGTTTCCTGAAGAACTTCTAGGTGTACCTCTGCCCCGAGAGATTGATTTTTAAATTAATCTAATCCCGGACACGCAACCAATAGCACAAACACCGTATAGAATGGCACCTGTTGAGATGGCAGAGCTCAAGAAATAGTTGCAGGAGTTGCTTGAGAAGGGTTTTATCTGACTGAGTACTTCACCATGGGGTGCTCCGGTTCTCTTTGTTAAAAAGAAGGATGGGTCGATGCGGTTATGCATTGACTATAGACAGTTGAATAAAGTAACTATAAAGAACAAGTATCCTCTGCCAAGGATAGATGACATGTTTGATCAGTTGCGTGGTGCAACTATCTTCTCTAAGATAGATCTGAGATCAGGATACCATCAGTTGCATATTAAGGAGGGTGACATACCTAAGTCTGCCTTTAGGACAAGGTATGGTCACTATGAGTTCATAGTTATGTCGTTTGGACTAACTAATGCACCAACTGCATTTATGGAACTCATGAATAGAATCTTTCGACCTTTTCTTGATCAGTTTATAGTAGTCTTCATAGATGACATCTTGATCTACAGTAGAGATGCTCAATAGCATGAGCAGCACCTCCTTCAAGCTTTAACTTTGCTAAGAGAGCATAATTTGTATGCTAAGTTTAGCAAATGTGAGTTTTGGTTACCAAAAGTTTCTTTTCTAGGACACGTAATATCTGCCTCAGGTATCCGTGTTGATCCTAAGAAGGTAGAATCTGTCCTGCAATGGGATCAGCCAATGACACCAATGGAGATACACAGTTTCTTAGGACTGGCAGGCTATTACAGGAGGTTCATTAAGAACTTCAGTTCAATAGCTTTATCCCTAACCAAGTTGACCAGGAAAGAGGTTCCTTTTGTCTGGAATGACAAGTGTCAACATTCCTTCCAGTTGTTGAAAGATAGGTTAACAAGTGCACCTGTGCTGGTGTTACCTGAGCAAGGAAAGGGGTACATAGTTTTCTGTGATGCATCTATGAATGGACTAGGATGTGTGTTAATGCAGGATAATCAACTGATTTCTTTTGCATCTCGACAGCTTATGAAACACGAGGAGAATTATCCAACACCGGATCTAGAGCTAGCTGCTGTAGTCCATTCTCTGAGGATCTGGAGACATTATCTCTATGGAGAAACATTCCAGATTTTCACAGACCATAAGAATATAAAATATATCTTCTCACAACATGAGTTAAACATGAGATAACGCCGCTGGATAGAGTTAATCAAGGACTATGATTGTACAATTGATTATCATCCAGGGAAGGCCAATGTAGTGGCTTATGCATTAAGTAGGAAATCATCATCACCAACCCTAAATAAAGCACAATTGAACTCCTTAGTGTGCTCTAAGAGAAATATGCTTATCTCTATGAGGCAAAACAATATACAGCTCAAAGTATCATTGTTAGTCGGGCTATTAGCTGAGATGCAAGTGAAACCTACTCTGAGACAGCAGATTAAAGAAGCATAGCAAGTTGATGTTGTAGTTCAGCTGATTAGGTCAGAGTATGGTAGTGAGAAATGACATGGCTTTCATGAGTTAGAGGATCATGTAGTCTGTTACCATGGTAGGATGGTGGTACTTGATGCCAATGACTTAAGGAAGTTAGTTCTGGAGGAAGCTCATACTTTGATGTATGCAATGCATCCAGGAAGCACCAAAATGTATCATAACTTAAAAGATATGTATTGGTGTCCTGGTTTGAAGAAAGATGTAGCTGAGTTTGTTATGCGGTGTACGGTGTGTCAGCAAGTTAAAGTTGAACATCAGAAGCCCGCAGGAACAATGCAACCTTTGCCTATACCGCAGTGGAAATGGGATCATGTGACCGTAGACTTTGTGGTTGGTTTGCCTAGAATAAACCAAAGATCATGATTCCATATGGGTGATTGTTGATAGGTTGACTAAGATAGCACATTTCCTACCTGTCAAAACAACCTACACTGCTGAGAAGCTTGCACAGATATATGTAGATGAGATAGTGTGGTTGCACATGGTTCTAGCTTCTATTGTTTCTGATAGAGGTCCCCAATTCATGAGTCATTTTTGGGAACGACTACATAAAGCTTTGGGTATGCAGTTAAGGTTTAGTACAACCTTTCACCCACAGACAGATGGACAATCTGAGAGGACCATACAAACTTTAGAGGATTTGCTTAGGGCATGTGTCCTTCAATTTGTAGGAAGTTGGGATCTACACCTGATCTTGATAGAATTTGCTTATAATAATAGCTATCAGCACAGTATTGATATGGCACCATATGAAGCATTATATGGTAGACGTTGTAGATCTCCTTTGTGTTGGTATGAAATAGGAGAAAATCAACTTCTGGGTCCTGAGTTAGTGTAGCAGACAACTGAGAAGATTAAAGTAATCCAACAATAATTAAAGACTACACAGGATAGACAAAAATCATATGCCGACAAACGGTGAAGACCTTTATAATTCCAAGTTGGAGATAGAGTATATCACAAGGTCTCACCTTGGAAAGGTGTTCTTAGATTTGGAAGGAAGGGGAAGTTAGCTCCTAGATTTATGGGGCCTTATCCAATCATTGAACAGATTGGAAAGGTAGCCTATAAGTTGGAGTTACCACCTGAGATGCATAAGTTGTATCCAGTTTTCCATATCTCCATGCTGAGAAAGTGTCATCCTGACACAGAGTTAGTTTTGCAACATGTGGAGGTAGAATTAAATGATGATATATCATATGTTGAAGGACATGTGATGATCCTTGATAAAAGAATTAAAAAGTTGAAAAAGAAAGACATATGTCTTATGAAAGTTCTCTGGCATCATCGTGGCATTGAAGAAGCTATGTGGGAACTAGAGGAAGAGATGAGGAGGAAGTACCCTTCTCTTTTCTCTTGATGATTTTGGGGACGAAATCCCTGTTAGGGGTGAATAATTTGTAACATCGCTGACCTGGGTTATGTGTTAACCCTAGATGTTTTACTTAAATGAGGTTGATTATATGCTTTCTCTTATCTTTTGAAAAGTAATTAAGGCTCAAGAGGAACTTATATTTCAATTTTAGTCCTTTTTGAATAATGTTGAAACAATGTTTTACTTGTTCTGGACTAAAATGCAAATTACCCAAGTTGAGGGGTTAACTTGCAAATTGTACATGATAAAATGTTCCTCAGAAGCTGAAGCATAATAAAAATGAGTATGATGTAGTGGTATGGCTTCCACAAGCTTGAGCACCAAGATAGAGCTTGTTGAGCAATGTTTGTGCATTAAAACCTAGTTTTGGAGTAATGTGCAATTTACCCAAAACCTAGGGTTCAATATGCAAAATACCACCTCTAGAGAGTCCCTCATGTTTCTTGGCATCATGTAGAGAAAATAATTTGAGAGGGGCGCCTCATTTGAATCATTTTGGAAGAGAGAGAATCTTGATATTAAAATAATCAAGATTTAAGCATAAATGGAACTTTACTTCAATTTAATGCAAAAATAAATATATTAATTGAAGTGCCTTCAACCAAAAATGAGATGTTTGAAATTATATAAGTGTTGAAGTCCTTGTGCCTTGCAAAGGCCACGAAAATATCTAAGTGAGTGGAGAGCCCACTCACATTAGTTAATTAAAAGTAATATCCACTAAAAATGGGATATTAATATTATATGAATTAAGGTGCTTAATTTGTTTTTCTTTAATTTGTGGATAATGAAGAATAATTTAAGGCAAAGAAAGGTGCCTTCGTATACAAGGGAGTGAGGGGAGTATGTGGCACAATTTGGGGAGTTGGAAGGATTGCTTTTCAACTTTCTCACTCCTTGAAAAACCTTATATACACTTCATTTCCCACTCAACCAAGGACTCTTTTTCGGATTTTCTTTCACTCTTTGTTTGAAAAACGACCAAAGGATCTTAGGAGCAACAGGAGGATGACCCCCAACCTGTAGGTAAGCTCCATGATCCCCTTTCACCTTGATTTCATGGTGAAAATCACAAATCAATGTTGGATTTCTTCTTTTCTCCATGCAATCTTCAATCCTAGCCAATCCTTTTCACTCAAAAGCTTAAGGAACGAACCTTGTTGAGCTGAGAAAGCTTCAACTGCCATTAAAGATGTGGATTTGGAACTTTGAAGCATTCTTAAAGGTGGGATATATAACTTGAACCCAATTACATCATTATTCAATTCCAATTTTACAAGTTACGATTGATTTCTCCTTCTTCTTGATTAATTGCTTGTTGTAATGGATGATTCTATGAAATCAGTAATAGTGTGAACCTTATAAATGAAGGTAGATGATGATGACATCATCTTGGACACTTTTCCCAAAATTGCAACTCCAATCAGTTTCCAATAAAATTGGTCAATCGGTTTCACCAAACCGTTTGGTGACCAAACGGTTTGCAAACCGTTTGAGGGATTGGGTTCAAAACCATTTGGGACAGTTGACCGTTTGGTTGAGTTGACCATTTGTAATTGAGTTGACCATTTGGAATGAAATGGTTTCTAAACCGTTTGATGTTTAACGATCTTCAAGATCATTTGGTGTTTAGGGTTTTCAAAACCGATTGAATGGAAATGGTTTTCAAAACCGTTTGAGGTCAGGTCATGCCAAGGTTAAATGGTGATTCAATGGTTCAATTGATGGGTGGTTCAATGATTGAAACCCTGAATCGATTTGGTTGATGGAAACCATAATTGGTCCATTTAGTTTTGAGAACGTTTGGACCAAACGGTCTCAAGACCGTTTGAGATCAAATGGTCTCAAACTGTTTGGAGATCCAAGTGGTTTCAAGAGTGATTTGTTCATACGATTTCAATGTACTTTTGCTTAAACGGTTTCAAGGGCTAGTTTCCCAAACAGTTTCAAACCGTTTGAGATCCAATTTCTTCAAGACCGTTTGAAGATTGAGGTGCTTCAAGACCATTTGAAGGTCAAGCCACTTCAAGACCCCTTGAAGGTTTAATTGACTCAAACCATGTAAGTACTATTAACCCCATGATTGTTGATGATGTTTATCAAAGGTAATTACAATGGTTGTACCTTCAAGATACTTAAGTAGTTAGTACCTTTTGAATGGTTAACCTTTGATGCTTATGGAATTAATGACTCGATACAATATGTAATTAGAGTATGATCCTTGATAGAGAGATCATGAAACCCTAATTGAGAAGGGTGATGAACCCTAACCCTAATCTAGGGCAATGTTAAGTATAACCCTAATCTAGGGTGATGTGTAACCATAATTTAGGGTAATGTTATAAGAAACCCTAATTTAAGGGAATGCTTCATGAAAACCCTAATTTTCGGGTAAAGCTACATGAAACCCTAATTTTAAGGGAAATGTTATAAGAAGCCTTAATTCAATGAAAGAATGTAATGTGGAACCCTGATATAGGGTAATGTGACATGAAACTCTAATTCAAGGTGATGCTATGTAATGATATGTGAAACCTTGATATGAAATCCGAACCCTGATATAGGGTAAAGGTACGTGAAACCCTAACCTTGGGTTATAGTATACGAAACCCTAATTTTGGACAATATGATGATAAACCCTAACCCTAATGTGGGTAATGGGATGATTATTCCTGATTGACATGAATTGAGAAACCCTAACCCTAAAAAGGGTATAAGTGGTGTTACTTTGTATAGCATGGTGCTAAAATGTAGTTGTTTAACTATTATCAAGTGTACTAACCATGCAGGTATCATGAGATGATGGCCATATCCAGGTATGAGCTATGATGTTTCATTTATTGTTGTTATTGGGCCTTGTAATCCATAATATGCTTTGTTGCGGGCTATCACTCTATAGCAAAGATGCTAATATACCCTGGCAATCTAATTGCAGTTTGACACATGATGTCTCTACCATATAATCTCGCACTGACTGAGAAAGATGAGGTCTTAGAGTCTGGCTCTTCCATTGACCTTGTGTGGTACCGATGCTTCATGGTTGGTTGGAGTATGAACGGTATACTTCATCTCTTCAGGGCATTAAGTATGATTGTAAAATGTAATCAGTCGTGTAGCATAATTGCTTAAGGTGGAAATACGAGAACTACTGGCTGATGTTATCTTGCTTAGTATAGCAGATAAATGTTGTACATGTTCTTTATGTTCCTTATTGAATAAGTGACATGCTGCTTTATCAAGTTATAGATAAAATGCTTTGAATAAGAATACTGCTCTAATCTATTTAGACATTAATCTATCTTTTGTTGAATATATAATTCCTCTGCATAGTTTTATTCAATTAAACTGCAATAATAATGTTTTGGTAGAGAGTTATATCTCTCACTGGGGCAATTTACAATTGTCTCACCCTCGTGGGATCCAACTTTTTAGGTAGACGCAGATGAGGGAACAGAAACCCTAGAGCAGGGGAAGAGTAGAAACAACAACAACATGAACAGTAATGATTTTCTCACGTGGAAACACTGGCTGTCAAGTCTTGTATTTGTGTAAATAGAGTCCTATGTGTCGTCTCTGTACTCTCAGGTCCTTGGAGTCAGTAGTTAGTTTAATGAAAGGATTTGAGATTTTGGCTTGATGCATCAATGTTTTTATACTGCCTATGTACATTTTTAACAGGGTAGATGTTGTATGTGATCCTCGAGAAGGAATGGTACAAGATATGTACTTGTGAACCAGAATGTAATTGAATTACCTTGGTTCTTTTTGAAAGAGTTTTCCAATGTATGGATCTCTTTGTAAAAAGTTTTAATTTTTAGTGATTTTTAGTAATCTGCTGTGAATGATATGCTTCCTCTTGGTTAATGGTGTTTTCATGAAGTTGTATGCCATAATTATAATCATATTTTATATTTTGTTCCTACACTTTGGTCTTTTGTATACCATTATATAAGATTTGAAAATTGTAGACATGTTCCATCATTACTTCTGAGTTTTCTGGAATGGATGTTTATTTCTTCAAATTTTTAGTAGGGAGTCGATCCCCTCTGGGTCCCAGTCCTTACACTTGGGATCTACATAAACTCACTTCCTAATGATACGACCAAGAAAAGACACCTCAGTCATCTGAAACTCACACTTACTAAATTTAACATATAAACTATGCTTTTGCAAAAACTCCAATATTTTGTAGAAGATTCTTCTCATTTCATTAACTTCCTTCCGAGAAGATCAAGATATCATCTTTAAACTCCACCACAAACTAGTCAATATAGGACCTGAATAGTTTGTTCATTAGATTCATAAACATTTCTAGTGCATTGTTTAGCCTAAGAGTCATAATAACAAACTCATAATGACCATACCTAGTTCCAAAAGTGTCCTTAGATACATCATCATCAACCCGGATCCTCAACTAATGATACCCTGATCTTAGAGATCTATCTTGGGAAATACTATAGAACCTCTCAACTGATCATATCATCTATTCTTAACTTTGTTCAACTTCTAGTAGTCTACACACAACCCCATCAACCCATTATTCTTCTTCTCATACACAATAAAGCATCTTGAGGGGCATGTGTTTGGTTGTATAAAACCTTTCTCCCACAACTCTTAAAGCTACTTCAACCCTTCTCCAACAACTCTTAAAGATACTTCTTCAACACCTTCATTTCCATAGGTATCATATAATACGGTGTGTGTGCTATGGGTTGGTTTGGGGGTGGATCGCCTAGAAACTCATCAAGAAATGCATTCTCAAACTCACACACCATGAGAACATCCTAGATACTAGGAACCCTTGCCTTGGTATCTATCGCCTGTTCTAGGAAACCTTTAGAGACTTGTCTTATCAACTTCTCTGCTATCGTTGTTGATAGATACATAGGTATAATCATCATGTATCCTTGAAAAGTGTAAGAGACATCACTGTCCTAAAACTCTAGAAATTTGGAACTATAGTCCAAAACAATTGTTTCCTTCTTCAAGGTATCCATTCCAAGAATCGCATCAAATCCATGAATATCAAGGCGTATAATATTCCCTTAGTTTTTAGGTTTTGAGAAAACTAGAATGTATGATGACACGCCTCTTGTAAGACAATGAAACCAACTATAGGGGTTCCTAATAGGACATGACCAGTTCTACTACAAGTAGGAAGCTTACAACTACTTATCACCTCTGTAGTGAACTATGTCTAATGTGGTAGATTATAGCACACGAAATTTAGTTACAAACAAATCCCCATGTTTTTACCTAGCCTAATGTGAAATAATTACCACCTATAAGCAAATACATCTTATCAAACTATGGCTTTAGGATCAAATCCAAATAATAAGATTTTTAAGAATATTATAGGTTTTTAACCTAATTAAGTAAATTTGGTTATGAATGATGATTACAAGTTTATGATTGGATTGACGAACTAATTTAACAATGTATAAATTGAAGAAAACTAAGATGATAACAATTTATAGTGTGATAATATTACCTAGACAACGAGGTTCACCGCCACTGCCTCCATAATTGTTCATTCATTCATATGAATACTAAATTGGGGCCTAGGGATTTCATTCCCTTTGATTGTATAAATCCACATGGATTGATCTCCCTGTAGGTTCAGAATCTCGTTACCTATGGATCCTTAATCTTTTATCCCAGAGAATGCCCTTTCATGGTCTCATCTGGGGTTCAATGATATGATTGGTGTTCTAATACTATATTTCAAGGTCTCTACGTCTAGAACTATAGAAATCATGCAAAGTAGATATCAAGGCTATACATGAAGCATTAAACAATCAATTAGAAATTCAGATGTTCATAAAAACCATAATTAATAATATATAAATAAAATAAATAATGTGTAACTAATCCCCGTGTCTTAGAATATATCTACTCTCTAAAAATGTTCAAGATATAAAAATAGAGATAGAATAAGAATCTCATAGAGAAAGTAGTAGTGTAGAATAGAAGGTCAATGGTCTTGTTACAACTCCCAAATAATAAGTTTAGTCTTTGATCTAGATGTACGATGGTGCACTTCTCCATGTCAAGCAGTCAGCTAACCTCTGATGTTCTCCTTCGTGACAACTAGGGTTGTGTATGGAAGTGCATAGATCATGAAACCTTGCCATGGCCATCTCCTAAGTGGTTTTGTATCTGCCCACAAAATATCAGATCCATCCAAAATAATCCAATGACTGTCAATCATTTGTTGTAAATTTCCATTAGTTTTGGGCTATATCAGTGCCAACTTTCCTTAAATATATTTAATTCATAGATAATGAGTTACCTTTCCAACTCATATTGAATCACTAAGTGCCAACATCCTATGTGGAGTATAGATCAACTTTAGTGTGGGTATACTCTATGTCAAGTTATTGTGATTTCTGCTATGCTTTTTTGGTCATCCAACCCATCTTGCTGGTCAGCCAACCACATGTAATAGTATATATATGAATTGTGCATCCAATGACTTTTAAATTATCCAATTTTGATTTCATGTACAAAAGTTATGGCATCTATACTCTGATGATCCTCACTTTAATTGTCAGAGTTGCAAGTGAGGGTATATAATCTCGGATCATTCTCATGGTCTTTTTGTTAATGGATTATTACTTCTCTCTTCTTATAGAATCAACATACATATAAGACAACAAAAATATGTTAAATACCAAACAAATTACATAAAACATCTAAAACATAAAATAAGTGATATATGGAATAGAATGCAAACAAACTATACAAAGCTAAATCTAAAATGCAACTAAAAACATGATGAATAGACATTCATCACAACCCCCAACTTAAACGTTTATTGTCCTTGAGTAAAAAAAGATCTAAAAACTCTCCAAATAAATACTTTCAACCAGTGTACATGCCTTATATTCACATCATGTTTGAATCCCTACCACCAAACATGGACAAGCAACACAGATTTCATGAAATCACATAACACAACTTCTTATATTCTCTATCCCAACTTTGCTTCACACACTTTCTTATGTGCCAAAAACCTATGGTTTAAACAAGTTGAACTATTCTTGGTGTTTCAGATAATCATGCATATTCCTATGAGGTTTTTTCACAAGAACAATGTTTGGATGTGGAAGGTTGTTTTGGGGGTACCTAGCTTCCATGGGTGGAATGAGTGAATGGGGTTGTGAAAGAAGAATTGTGAATCTCTCCTCTATTTGAATTGAGATTACTTTTTATTGATGAAATTACATATATAGAATTTTTTTTACGTGTGTACACATTGGCATCTTTTCTTTATTCTTGGTGATACACCCCTACTACATAGAGAGGGGTATGAAAGAAGTGATTATAGAGGGAGAAGGAGGGTGTACCACCTTGAGCTTAGAGTTGGGAACACTTGATGTATTTTTTATTATTTGGTGAATGGTTGGATAAGATGGTGATATAAGAAATGTAGAAGAGGTTGAACTTATGCATCTCTTATATCACAATTCAGAGCATAGGTTCAATCTTACCCAATAATTCAATCAAATCATGCCACATGCAAGATTAAGACGTTTCCATATGCATGCTATGTTAATAATTATATAGACATGTTGCATTTGATTCCTTTCAATCCCATATGACTTGCCATCATTCCCAGGGTACATTATGTTTATCTTCAATGGATACAAAGGGTGATTTCTAACCATTAACATGTTTTCTGAAATATAGTTAACATCAAGAACTTCAAACAAGAAGTATCATATGACAAATTTTATATGTAATTCAATAAGAATGTAAACTAAATTAACTAGATTGTGGCTTTAGCTAACATTTCAAGATTTATGAATCAAAATGAGAATAGTCTTAAGCTACATGCAATGCAACTAAACTAAATGAAATCTATGCATGCAAAACTAAAACATTTTGAAATAAAACAAAAAATGAAAGAGATAGGTGTGGGTGGAAAGGTATATGTACCAATAAAACTCCACCTTGAGATTAGAAATTGGCTAGAAAACACAATACCCAAGATGTAGGGGAATAAATTATAGATGCTCATATAGGAGGTCCTAGCAACTCGAAGAAGGTCCAGCTAATGAAATTTGAATAAGGGTTGGCACTTTGAACTCGACAGATCCATTATGCAAAATGTGATCAGGTGTTTGTGGTAGCTCAAAGGTATAGTTTGGAAGCTTGAAGTAATATTTCTTTCACCTTGCAATCCATCTATCATGATCCATGAATACTTCCCCATTAGTTTAGGAAGTGTAGTAGCACTATGTGGATCAAGAACAAGTGCACAATGTAGGAGTGGTGTCATTTGGTGTCATTGGGATCTGCTTATTTGTGAAGACTGGAGGTGGACAACCTTCTTCAGTGTCTAAGGTAGTATGTAAAAGATGTGGTGGTATAATAGAAGGAACCTCGTCTGTAAAAGCAACCTGAAAAATATTTTTGTATAGATGCTACTTCTGCTCTACCGCCCAATCAACATCAAAAGTAATAGAAATAGTGGGGTCATTCACAATTTCAACCTATAGCTCTGGGTCCTCCATGTGAAACACACCCAACTTCATATGGGATTTGTAGGAAATAGAACTCAAGATGAGATAGAAAAATGAAGTGGTGGTGGAATGTATACCTCCTGTTGGGGTTGTATGTCATCATAAAAAATGACAAGATATGCAATATAAGTTGGTTTTTCATCTTCCATAATAAACCCCACCAGTATTGTGTGATCATCATAATCATATGATCATGACCAACAATAGGGAAGGGTGGTGGAGCCTCAAGCTATTGGTAAAGTTTTTCTTTCATATCTGCAAGTTGTACCTCTATTCTTTTACCCTAGGTTTCTCCATCGGCTAGCATTTCTTATTGGTCAACTAATATCTTCTAGAGAGACTGCATCCTCTCATTTCAGTCAGGTGGATATTGATATGTATTGTAAGACTCTTTACTAAAAAAAATGAAAACATTGCTAATTGTAGACTACATTAAAAAATATGTAGATGCCATGGTTCCTCATAGTAGCATCCTGAATATTGTGGATTAGAATTATCAATATTTCCACCATGATAATATATGAATTTTTCTTGGTGATGATTTTACATAACCCGTCTTTAAGCTCTGTAGAAGCATCAAGGTATTTTATTTATGTATGTTTGTAATAACCGCACACTTGACGTTACTCGAGCTACAATGCTGACCACTCCATCTTAATGCAGTGTCTAAAAAATAGAGATATTTTGCTATCGAGCGTAAGAGATTTTTTTTTCAATGAATGAAGATACAATTTTTTCTCCTTTACAAAAGAAAAGAAACCAAAATTACAAAAACCTAAGATGCTTTAGGAAAAATCTAACCTAATATAAATTATGAAACCAAACTGAAAAATTTAAATACAAACTAAAAATTACAAAAACAAACTAAGAATTTTACAATACTAGAAATTAGCAAACCAAACTAAGAAGTTGCAAACAATGAAAAATTACTAAATTAAATTTACAAAACAATCTTGAAAGAAAAAATCTTAACTATATATCAATAGACTAATTATCCTATAAAAATAGTTTTCCTCAATATCGATGCCAAAATTTGATGTTGTAATAAATCCCTATATTTTTACCTAATCCAACGGGTAATATTCATCACTGTAAATGGATGGTCTTATCGTAGTATAACTTTCAGATCGAATCCAAAGGACAACCTTCCATGATTAAGAAAAATTGATTAACAAGGATGCAAGTTGATGTTTTGATTGATGAATTAAATTAACAATACAAAAAATAAAATCAAACTATGATGGGGAAAAATAACAATATGATAAAATTATCAGGACGACGAGGTTCATCACCACTCCATAGTTGTTTTGGACATTGCATTATCCATTTATATAAATGGTGGACTGAGGTTAAGGGATTTGATATCTGTTAGGAGTATGAAATCCACATGGTCTGATTTCCATGTAGGATCAGGATCCCATTACCTATGAATCTTTAATATGTTGTCCCAGAGAGTGCCCTTCTGTGATTTCATAAGGGGTTCAACAAAAGTGTAGGTGTTCTAAACCTATATTCTAAGGTCTCTACATCTAGGATTATAAAAATCAAGTAATATAGATGATTAAGATATAAAGCAAGCATTAAAATGATTGATTATTAATTCAAATGTTCATACAAACAATAAGTAACAATGTAGAAATAGAATATAGGCACCATTAATAATTCAGGTGTACTGATAATGGACTTACTGTGTAAGCATTTTCATGATAAAAAATACAGAGATAAGAAGATATTCATGGAGAAAGTACTAGTGTAGATCACAAGATCAACATTCTCACCACAACTCTCGAATGATAACTTCAGTCTCTAGTGTAGACTTACAAAACAATGCATCTTCATGTCAGGTCGTCGACTTCCATCTTCATCTATCCTTGGTGATGGCTAGGGTTATGGATGCAAGATGATATATACTGGTTCCTTTCCCTGAACATTCCCAAATGCTTTTGTATCAACCCACAAAATATTAGATCCATTCAAATAATCCAACGAATGTCAGCTGTTTGATATATATTTTCATCAAAGGCATTCCCAAAAATGTTAGGGTTTGTTGTTTGACCTAAAGTAGTCAACAAATAATTTTATTGTGTAGATAACTGAATAACCTTTCTAATCCAACTTGTACCACTCAATGCCAACACTGTATGTGGAATGTAGAGCCATTTTAGTGTCAGGAATATTTTCTATAGAGATATTGTGATTTTTGACTCACTCATTTTGCTAGTCACTTGAGAAACCTGTAATTTTATATATAACCATTTTATAGATACAAAATTTTGCATCTGGAACATTAAATTATCCAATTCCTATTTCTAACGTAAAATTTATGGTCATTTGAGTGATTGTCTATACTTCAATGATCCTCACTTCAATGGTCTGAGTTAGGAAGTGAGGACTCTGGGGATTTTCATATTGGAGCAATTACTTCTTTCTTATTATTGAATCCACATACATATAAGACAACAAAAATATGTTAAATACCAAACAAATTACATAAAGCATCTAAAACATAAAATAAGTGATATATGGAGTAGATTGCAAACAAACTATACAACACTAAATATAAAATGCAACTAAAAACATGATGAATAGACATTCATCACAACCCCCAACTTGAATGTTTATTGTCCTTGAGTAACAGAAGATCTAAAAACTCTCCAAATAAATACTTTCAACCAGCATACATGCCTTATATTCGCATCATGTTTGAATCCCTACCCCCAAACATGGACAAGAAACATAGATTTCATGAAATCACATAACACAACTTATATTTTCTATCACGACTTCACTTCACACACTTTCTTATGTGCCAAAAATCTACATTGTAAACAAGATGAAATATTCTTGGTGTTTCAGATAACAATGCATATTCCTATGAGGTTTTTGCACAAGAACAATGTTTGGATGTGGAAGGTTGTTTTGGGGGTACTTCGCTTCCCTGGGTGGAATGAGTGAATGGGGTTGTGAAATAAGAATTGTGAATCTCTCCTCTATTTGAGTCAGGATTACTTTTTATTGATGTAGTTACATATATAGAATTTGTGTGTGTGTAGACATTGGCATCTTTTCTTTATTCTTGGTGATACACCCCTACTACATTCAGAGGGGTATGAAAGAAGTGATTATAGAGGGAGAAGGAGAGTGTTCCACACTGAGCTTAGAGCTGGGAACACTTGATGAATTTTTTATTATTTGGTGAACGGTTGGATAAGATGGTGATATAAGAAATGTAAAAGAGGTTGAACTTATGCATCTCTTATATCACACTTCAGAGCATAGGGTCAATCTTACACAATAATTCAATCACATCATGCCACATGCAAGATTAAGAAGTTTCCACAGACATGCTATGCTAATCATTATATAGACATGTTGCATTTGATTCCTTTCAATCCCATATGACTTTCCATCATTCCCAGGGTACATTATGCTGATATTCATTGGATACAAATGGTGATTTCTAACCATAGCATGTTTTCTAAAATATAGTTAACATCAAGAACTTCAAACATGAAGTGTCATATGACAAATTTTATATGTAATTCAACAAGAATGTAAACTAAATTAACTAGATAGTGACTTCAACTAACATTTCAAGTACTATGAATCGAAATGAGAATAGACTTAAGCTACATTAAATTGCAACTAAACTAAATGAAATATATGCATGCAAAACTAAACCATTTTGAAATAAAATAAAAAATGAAAGAGATAGGTGTGGGTGGAAAGGTGTATGTTCCAAAAACACTCCACCATGAGATTAGAAAATGGTTCATCCCCTAGAAAACACTATACACAAGATGGAGGGGAATAAATTATTGATGCTCATCTAGGATGTCCAAGCAACTCGAAGAAGGTACAACTGAATAGATTTGAATAAGGATTGGCACTTTGAACTCGACGGCTCCATTGTGCAAAATGTGATAAGGTGTCTGTGGTAGATCAAAGGTATTTTTTAGAATCTTGAAGTAATATTTCTTTCACATTGCAATATATCCATCATGATCCATGTATACTTCCCCATCAGTTTAGGAAGTGTAGCAGCACTATGTGGATCAAGAACAAGTGCACAATGTAGTAGTGGTGTCATTTGGTGTCATTGGGATCTACTTATTTGTGAAGATTGGAGGTGGACTACCTTTTGTGTCTATGGTAGTATGTAAAAGATGTGGTGGTATAATAAAAGGAACCTCATCTCTAAAATCAGCCTAAAAATATTTTTTTATAGGTGCTACTTCTGGTATACCACCCAATCAACATAAAAAACAATACAAATAGTGGGGTCATTCACCATGTCAACCTATAACTATGGGTCCTCCATGTGAAACACACCCAACTTCATATGGGATTTGTAGGAAATAGAACTGAAGAGGAGATAGAAAAATGAAGTAGTGGTGGAATGTATACCTCTTGTTGCGGTTGTATGTCATCATTAGAAATGATAGGATATGCAATATAAGTTGGTTGTTCATCTTCCAAAATAAACCCCACCAGTATTGGGTGATCATCATAATCATATGATCATGACCTATGATAGGGAAATGTGGTGGAGCCTCAAGCTATTGAGAAAGTTTTTCTTTCATATCTGCAAGTTGTACATCTATTCTTTTACCCCAGGTTTCTCCATCGGTTTGCATTTCTTGTTGGTCAACTAATATCTTCTAGAGAGACTGCATCCTCTCATTTCAGTCCGGTGGATATTGATATGCATAGTAAGACTCTTTTCTGAAAAAACTAAAAACATTGCTAATTGTAGCCTACATCTTTTGAAAAAACATGTAGATGGCATGGTCCCTGATAGTAGCATCCTTAATATTGTGGATTGTAATTGTCAATGCATCCACCATGATTATATATGATTTTTTATTTGTGATGATTTTACATAACCCTTCTTTAAACTCTATAGAAGCATCAAGGTATTTTATTTATGTATGGTTGTAATAACCACACACTTGATGTTACTCGAGCTACAATGTTGACCACTCCATCTTAATACGGTGTCTAAAAAATAGAGAGATTTTTCTATCAAGCAAAAGAGAAATTTCTTTCATGGAATGAAGATAAATTTTTTTCTCCTTTACAAAAGAAAAGAAACCAAAATAACAAAAACCTAAGATTCTTTAGGAAAAATCTACGCTAAAATAAATTATGAAACCAAACTAAAAATTTTAAATAGAAACTAAAAATTACAAAAACAAACTAAGAATTTAACAATACTAGAAATTAGCAAACCAAACTAAGAAGTTGCAAAAAACTAAAAGTTACTAAATAAAAGTTACAAAACAAGATTGAAAGAAAAAATCTTAACTATATATCAATAGACTAATAATCCTAAAAAACTAGTTGTCCTCGATATCGATGCCAAAATTTGATGTTGTAATAAATCCCTAAATTTTTACCTAATCTAACGTGTAATAATCATCACCATCAGCAGATGGTCTTATCGTAGTATAATTTTCAGATCGAATCCAAAGGACAACCTTTTTAGAATAATTCATAATAATAACATGATTAAGAAAAATTGATTAACAAGGATGCAAGTTGATGTTTTTATTGATGAATCAAATTAACAATACAAAAAATAAAATAAAACTATGACGGGAACAATAACAATATGATACAATTATTAGGACGACGAGATTCATCACCACTCCATAGTTGTTCTGGACATTGCATCATCCATTTATATAAATGGCGGACTGAGGTCAAGGGATTTGATATCTATTAGGAGTATGAAATCCACATGGTCTGATCTCCCAGTAGGATCAGGATCCCGTTACCTATGGATTCTTAATCTGTTGTCCCAGAGAGTACCCTTCTGTGATCTCATCTGGGATTCAACAACATTCCAGGTGTTCTAAACCTATATTTTAAGGTCTCTACATCTAGGATTATAACAACCAAGTAATATAGATGATCAAGACATAAAACAAGCATTAAAATAATTGGTTATTAATTCAAATGTTCATACTAACAACAAGTAACAATGTAGAAATAGAATACATGCACCATGGCTAATTCAGGTGTACTGATAGCAGACTTACTATGTAAGTATTTTCATGATACAAAAATACAGAGATAAGAAGAAGATTGTGGAGAAAGTACTAGTGTAGATCACAAGATCAACAATCTCACTACAACTCTTGAATGATAACTTCAGTCGCTAGTATAGATTTACATAGTAGTGCGTCTTCATGTCAGGTCGTCAACTTCCGTCTTCATCTGTCCTTGGTGATGGCTAGGGTTATGGATGCAAGAAGATATATACTAGATCCTTTCCCTAAACATTCCCAAATGCTTTTGTATCAACCCACAAAATATCATATCCATTCAAATGATCCAACGAATGTCGTTCGTTTGCTATAGATTTTCATCAAAGGCATTCTCAACAATGTTAGGGTTTGTTGTTTGACGTAAATTAGTCAAAAAATATTTTTATTGTGTATATAACTGAATGACCTTTCTAATCCAACTTGTACCACTCAATGCCGACACTGTATGTGGAATATAGAGCCATTTTAGTGTCAGGAATACTTTCTTTAGAGATATTGGGATTTCTACTGGACTTCCTATTGACTCACTCATTTTTTTGGTCACTTGAAAAACCTGTAATTTTATATATACCCATTTTATAGATACTAAATTTTGCATCCAGAACATTAAATTATCCAATTCCTATTTCTTACGTAAAATTTATGGTAATTTAAGTGATTATCTATACTTCAATGATCCTCACTTCAATTGTCATAGTAAGTGAAGAATCTTGGGATCATCATAGAGGAGAAATTACTTCTCTCTTCTTACTGAATCAACATACATATAAGACAAAAAATGTTAAATACCTACATAAAACATCTAAAACATAAAATAAGAGATATATGGAGTAGAATGCAAACAAACTATACAACACTAAATATAAAATGCAACTAAAAACATGATGAATAGACATTCATCACAACCAGCAACTTGAATGTTTCTTGTCCTTGAGTAACACAAGATCTAAAAACTCTCCAAATAAATACTTTCAACCAGCGTACATGCCTTATATTCGCATCATGTTTGAATCCCTACCACCAAACATGGACAAGAAACACAGATTTCATGAAATCACATAAAACAATTTCTTATATTATCTATCTTGACTTTGCTTCACACACTTTCTTATGTGACAAAAACCTACTGTGTAAACAAGATGAAATATTCTTGGTGTTTCAGATAACCATGCATATTCCTATGAGGTTATTGCACAAGAACAATGTTTGGATGTGGAAGGTTGTTTTGGGGGTACTTTACTTCCCTGGGTGGAATGAGTGAATGGGGTTGCAAAAGAAGATTTGTGAATCTCTCCTCTATTTGACTCGAGATTACTTTTTATTGATGAAATTACATCTATAGAATTTTTTTGTGTGTGTACACATTGGCATCTTTTATTTATTCTTGGTGATACACCCCTACTACATAGAGAGGGGTATGAAAGAAATGATTATAAAGGGAGAAGGAGAGTGTACCGCCCTAAGATTAGAGATGGGAACACTTGATGCATTTTTTATTATTTGGTGAACGGTTGGATAAGATGGTGATATAAGAAATGTAGAAGAGGTTGAATTTATGCATCTCTTATACCACAATTCGGAGCTTAGGGTCAATCTTACACAATAATTCAATTACATCATGCCACATGCAAGATTAAGATGTTTGCACAGGCATGCTATGCTAATCATTATATAGACATGTTGCATTTGATTCCTTTCAATCCCATATGACTTGCCATCATTCCCAGGGTACATTATGCTTATATTCATTGGATACAAAGGATGATTTATAACCATTTGCATGTTTTCTAAAATATAGTTAACATCAAGAACTTCAAACAAGAAGTGTCATATGACAAATTTTATATGTAATTCAACAAGAATGTAAACTAAATTAACTAGATAGTGACTTCAACTAACATTTCAAGAACTATGAATCGAAATGAGAATAGACTTAAGCTACATTAAATTGCAACTAAACTAAATGAAATCTATGCATGCAAAACTAAACCATTTTGAAATAAAATAAAAAATGAAAGAGATAGGTGTGGGTGGAAAGGTGTATGTTCCAAAAACACTCCACCTTGAGATTAGAAAATGGCTCATCCCCTAGAAAACACTATACACAAGATGGAGGGGAATAAATTATTGATGCTCATCTAGGATGTCCTAGCAACTCGAAGAAGGTACAACTGAATAGATTTGAATAAGGATTGGCACTTTGAACTCGACGGCTCCATTGTGCAAAATGTGATAAGGTGTATGTGGTAGATCAAAGGTATTGTTTAGAAGCTTGAAGTAATATTTCTTTCATATTGCAATCCATCCATCCATCATGATCCACATATACTTCCTTATTAGTTTAGGAAGTGTAGTAGCACTATGTGGATCAAGAACAAGTGCACATTGTAGGAGTGGTGTCATTTGGTGTTGTTGGGATCTATTTATTTGTGAAGAATGGAGGTGGACAACCTTTTTGTGTCTAAGGTAGTATGTAAAAGATGTGGTGGTATAATATAAGGAACATCATCTGTAAAATCATCTTGAAAAATATTTTTATATAGATGCTACTTTTGGTCTACTGCCCAATCAATGTCAAAAGCAATAGAAATAGTGGGGTCATTCACAGTTTCAACCTATAGCTTTGGGTCCTCCATGTGGAACACACCCAACTTAGTATGGGATTTGTAGGAAATAAAACTAAAGAGGAGTTAGAAAAAAGAAGTAGTGGTGGAATGTATACCTCCTGTTGGGGTTGTATGACATCATCAGAAATGATAGGATGTGCAATATAAGTTTGTTGTTCATCTTCCATAATAAACCCCACCAGTATTGGGTGATCATCATAATCATATGATCATGAACTCTGATGTGGAAGGGTGATTGAGCCTCAAGCTATTCGGAAAGGTTTTATTTCATATATGCAAGTTGTACCTCTATTCTTTTACCCTAGGTTTCTCCATCAGATAGCATTTCTTGTTGGTCAACTAATATCTTCTATAGAGACTAAATCATCTCATTTCAGTCAGGTGGATATTGATATGCATAGTAAGACTCTTTACTAAAAAAACTAAAAACATTGCTAATAGTTGCCTACATCTTTTGAAAAAACATGTAGATGGCATGGTCCCTGATAGTAGCACCCTAAATAATGTGGATTGGAATTGTTAATGTATCCACCATGATTATATATGAATTTTTCTTGCTAATAATTTTACATAACCCTTCTTTAAACTCTGTAGAAGCATCAAGGTATTTTACTTATGTATGGTTGTAATAACCACACACTTGATGTTACTCGAGCTACAATGTTGACCACTCCATCTTAATAAAGTGTCTAAAAAATAGAGAGATTTTGCTATCGAGCATAAGAGAAATTTTTTTCACTGAATGAAGATACAATTTTTTCTCCTTTAAATAAGAAAAGAAACCAAAATTACAAAAACCTAAGATTCTTTAGGAAAAATCTAAGCTAAAATAAATTATGAAACCAAACTAAAAATTTTAAATACAAACTAAAAATTACAAAAAGAAACTAACAATTTAACAATACTAGAAATTAGCAAACCAAACTAAGAAGTTGCAAACAACTAAAAGTTACTAAATTCAATTTACACAACAAGCTTGAAAGAACAAATCTTAACTATATATCAATAGACTAATAATCCTAAAAAACTAGTTGTCTTCGATATCGATGATAAAAATTTGATGTTATAGTAAATCCCTATATTTTTACCTAATCCAACGTGCAATAATCACCCCCCCTAAGCGGATGGTCTTATCGTAGTATAACTTTTAGATCGAATCCAAAGGACAACCTTTTTAAGAATAATTCATAATAATAGCATGATTAAGAAAAATTGATTAACAAGGATGCAAGTTGATGTTTTGGTTTATGAATTAAATTAACAATACAAAAAATAAAATCACACTTTGATGGGAAAAAAATAACAATATGATAAAATTAT
The DNA here is from genome assembly GCA_963693085.1 of Alisma plantago-aquatica. NCBI lineage: Eukaryota > Viridiplantae > Streptophyta > Magnoliopsida > Alismatales > Alismataceae > Alisma > Alisma plantago-aquatica. The sequence continues at coordinate 115,538,855 of OY856415.1, read as the reverse complement.
CAGGACGACGAGGTTCATTGCCACTCCATAGTTGTTTTGGACATTGCATCATCCATTTATATGAATGGTGGACTGAGGTCATGGGATTTGATATCCGTTAGGAGTATGAAATCCCCATGGTATGATCTCCCTATAGGATTGAGATCTTGTTACCTATGGATCCTTAATCTGTCATCCTAGAGAGTGCCCTTCTGTGATTTCACTTGGGGTTCAACAATATTGTAGGTGTTCTAAATATATATTATAAGGTTTCCACATCTAGGATTATTACAATCAAGTAATATAGATGATTAAGATATAAAGCAATCATTAAAATAATTGATTATTAATTCAAATGTTCATACAAACAACAAGTAACAACGTAGAAAAAGAATACAGGAACCTTGGCTAATTCACATGTACCGATAGCGAACTTACTATGTAAGCATTTTCATGATACAAACATAGAGAGATAAGAATAAATTCGTGGAGAAAGTACTAGTGTATATCACAATATCAACAATCTCACCACAACTCTCAAATGATAACTTCAGTCTCTAGTGTAGATTTGCATAACAGTGCATCTTCATGTTAGTTCGTGACTTCCGTCTTCATCTCTCCTAAATTATGGCTAGGGTTATGTACGCAAGATGATATGTATTGAATCCTTTCCCTGAACATTCCCAAATGCTTTTGTATCAACCCACAAAATATCAGACCATGCAAATAATCCAACGAATGTCAACCGTTTGCTAGAAGTTTTCACAAAGGCATTCCTAACAATGTTAGGGTTTGTTGTTTGATCTAAAGTAGTCAACAAATATGTTTATTATGTATATATTTGAATTACCTTTGTAATCCAACTTGTACCACCTAATGCCAACATTGTAAGTGGAATATAGATCCATTTTAGTGTCAAGAATACTTCCTATAGAGATATTGTGATTTCTACTGGACTACCTATTGACTCACTCATTTTTCTGGTCACTTGACAAACCTATAATTTTATATATACCCAATTTATAGATATTGAAATTTGCATCTAGAACTTTAAATTATCCAATTCCTATTTCTTACATAAAATTTATGGTCATTTGAGTGATTATCTATACTTCAATGATCCTCACTTTAATTGTCAGAGTTGGGAAGTGAAGACTCTTGGGCTTTTCATAGAGGAGAAATTACTTCTTTCTTCTTCTTGCATCAATAAATAAAATAATAAAATGTATTACCTAGCAAATAAATTGCATAAACTACTAAATAAGAGAAATATGGAGTAGAATGCAATCAAAATATGCAAAATTAAATATAAAATGCAACTAAAACGTGATGAATAGACATTCATTAGTGTCACTTAGGTCAATCAAACTAGATACTCATTTATATGAAAAAAAGTCAGAATGAAGAGTTCAATCTGACATGTCATGTCTTGTTGGTTAACCACTCCTTTTGGCTAACTCATATCATAGAATGTAGTTGTTTCCTACTGGCGTCCTTGACCTTGACTTCTACCTACTTGGTCTAGAAGACACTGCTTGATAAGTTTAGACATGTCCACTAACAATCCTGCCATTATATTGTTCTTGTAAGATTTTTAACCTCAGAACTAGCACGTACACTAGTGATAGAGAGCTACAGTAACCTCAATTTCTACCAATATGGAGGCATTGTGTAGTTGTTCTTTGCCCTCGAGCAACACTACTTTGTATTTGGTTCAAAAATTCAAAATATAGATACATATGTGAACTAAATCATTTTAATAATCTTTGGCTCAACAATCCCAAACTAGTCATCTCCAACTATAAGTAAACAACTTCTATTCAATTTGTCAATTATCAAAGAAAAACCATCAAAATCAGGCCGCTTAACACATATATAAGTTGAAGTAGAGAGATATTGTGGAAAATATAAATTATATGGAGTGCATCACAAAATCTCCTTAACTATACTGCTCTATTCAAAATTCCTACTACGGATGTAGTTATCTAAAAATGATTTAAAAAAGGGAATCAACCTTTTCAGTGGCCTACCATATATAGATAAGTGGGTGGATGGAACGGTTGGATTGACAAATAGAAATCATACATAATCCAAATCATTTATGCAAGAGGCCGAAAATTATCTAACTATATGAAGTTAGAATGAAAAATTGAATGTGTCCTACTTCTTCTATGTTTGGTGGAATGGTGAATGATGTGGGTGTCTCATCCTATTGATGAGTGAAAGTGGATGGTGTTTTTAATATACAATTCAAGTGCATTTCTTATACAAGAGAGATATGATTTTTTTTTCTTTTTCATACTTTTTCCTCCATTCTCCTTTTTATAACATTTTATTTTTTTGTTTTTCTATTTATCATCTACATAAAATTTATTTGTAAGATAAGGAATTTTATAACTTGGAGCTTTGTATTCAAAAAATGATGCAGAAGAAATATATTACACCTAAATGAGTGAAAGATGAAAATGAAGAATACAACTACATGGAAGTTGGTATGCACACTAACATATAACTTTTTGTATTTTCTGATGCAAAGCTAAATTAAATTCCACCTATCATGATGAGATGGATACAATTAGGAAAATGACTTGAACTAGGTATGAAATTTATGGTGGTGATGAAATTAAGTGATATTAGGTTTATGAGGTCTCTCACATCAATATGTTAGGGTGATCCAAAATCTTATTTATGAATTGACATAAAAGGTCACATTGAATCTTGGTTAGATGAGACTCAAACATAATCATAAATCAAAGAGTCAAGGGTGGAGTTAGAAATTAAGTTCTTCACCTAGGTCTGTAGATTGACTTGTTATCTCAATTCATCATGAAGAGTACACTTATCCAAACAATATAAAATCTAAAAGATAAGAGTATACAAAGACCAATACTTCATTTGATTCATCTGATTACTTATATAATTTCACTTTTTCAAACTAGGCACATGTGGATAAAATAACAAAATATAGAATATGATATTCAAAACAAAAAATGCAAATGTATGCAAAAAATTTAATCTACAAGAGATAAAGTTAGAAGCATCATTCATTCCTTCCCTAAGATTGAATATCATATTGTCATCAATGTAAAAAGTAAAGGAACATACATTGAACAGTGGTACCCATGTGTGATGAAATTTTGGGGCTCCTCAAACTCTCCATGTACATCAAGTATAGGAAGTACTTGAGCATGTATCCTAGAACTTGTTTGAGGAGTGTAGGTGATAACATGATGAAACACCTCGTTGAACTCTCCCTTGAATCTATATGTTGAATTTGTCATCCTGTGCTAGTACCACTGACCTGGATGCTAATGGTACCTAAATTTTCATGTACAATCATGTAACATGTGACTGCACACTAAATAAACAAGTCAAGGTGCATGCTTTACTTGCATCAAAACTAGTGATCAACAATCTATGTACTAAAATGAATCTAATCCTAACAAGAACATCAAATACTGTTCATTTTTTTTATCAAAAGTAAATCTAATCTACTCATTCTAATTGGTAGGTTTCCTCCCACATAGTACCCTTTTTATGTCCTTGGCTTGACATTGATGCTTACCTCTATACCAGATTATCACGACTTAGTGGTGAAGTAAGATTTGGTAGTCAGAATTCCATCCTATAGTTTTGGATCCACAACGTCAAGTATCCTCATCACATGGCAATGATTACATCTGCAGTGTCTTGGCATGGCCGTCCAAGAGTAAATCTGATCATTTTTATTCTAATATGTCCATTACCATGAAGTCAATGGGATATATGATATTATATACTTTGAAAAACACCTCTTCACAGATCCCAAGAGGTCTCATTATGGAATCATATACAAGGTGTAATGTCGAGATAATCTTGGGGGGTTCTCTTAGAACAAGATTTTTAAAAGTGGCAAGAGGCATTAAATTTATACTTGCACCATAATCATAGAGTGTGTCTCCAAATTTTATGATTTCAACCTAACAAAAGATGTTGAAACATCTTGTGTATTTCTTCTTTGTTAGGAGTTACCTCTAGATTAATGCATGACAATCTCATCAACAACAAAATGGTTTTAATCTTTGATGTGCCTCTTCTTGTTGATGATCTGCTTCAAGAATTTTACATGGTAGGTATATGCTCAAGGTCCTCCACTAATGAAAGGTTGATGTGGAGTATACAAAAAACATTTAAGAAGTCCTTGAATTGTTCTTATTTATTCTTTGAATTTAAGTTTCTCATGAACTAAACTGCATAAATGGTGATTGGTAGTAAAAAAAAGGGACACATATGTGAAGAGATGTATGATTTCTTAGGGATTTTCTATTGGTATGTATGCCTATAGAGTAAATCATATGATTATTGTAATGGTATAATATGTAAATGATTTTATTAACAATAAAGGCAAACTTCCAATTTATTTTGTATATTCAATTATGAGATGATGAATACATTAACAAATATCCAGAGAATGATATTACTCAATGACGTATGTGTTTATGTTAGGACCTAAATAATGAGATCATACTGATGTTAAGAGTATATACATTCTCATTATGTCCATGATCGGTTGTTATTATGGAAGGTAGATAGAAAAAAATAACACATAAGATCAAAGTGTGAGGAGGTTGATGATAGAGTCTCATTAGTCATGATATGGCAATATCAAACCAAGCACACAGATACATGTTAGAGAAATGTGTATCAGACAGACCCACCATGAGACTGACACATGGAATCCATCATCATGGAAGTCATAGTCAGCTCCCAATGATGGTGGTAATTGTGGTTCTTAGACCTGAAATTGTTGCACTCATGACAAGTCATTGGGTACACTTTGACATCATCAAATGTAGTCCTAAAAAACAAGTTGTTATAACAGTGATGATTGGGTGACTTTGACACATGGGGACTGACTGTGAGTGATAGAGTTGGGATTTGTCCCTCCAACAGGAGTATGATATCCAAGACCTCTTGATTAGCGAGATTGAAAAAAGTATGTCCATATGCATGTGAATCAATATGTGATATTGAGCTTACATATATCTCATGCAGATTGCTCTGGTTCAGGGAACAAGATTGAATAATAATGAGGATGACTACTCCATGCCTCTAGTTCAAATTGTATATCAGTGATAAAGGAACTATACAAATACTATAACACCATACATAGATTGTAGGTTGAAGTTGCTACCCAACTTTCCATTCACTTGGGTAGCAAAGATGTGTGACTAGGCACCACCCTTTGCTTGTGATGTCATAAGTTGTTGCGGACATTCACAACCAACATGATATGGGACCTATAGGGTCACACACAAAGGAACTCATCTAGAAGAGGAGTTGAATCTTGAATGAAAATTGGATTGATTGCTAAAGTGTTTAGGTACTCAACTCATGCAACAGATAAATGGATTGGTTGACTGAAATGTCAAACGACCATCAAACTGGGTGAGACAACCATTTGGGAAGCTAGATGAGCATCTCAAGTGTTGAGACGTCTGTTTGGGTAGCTAGATGAGTGTCTCAAGTGTTGAGACGGTCGTTTCGGTTGTCGGGCAGGTCAGAAATCAAATTGTCTTAGTTCTGCCCTTTGAACCGACCAGTTCAAGTTGTTGAACCAATCGACTCGACTCAAACTCACCAGACGGCTATCTGGGTGAGTGAGATGGACGTCTCACTTGTGTGAGATGGCCCGGTTGGGATGAATGAAGGTTCTGTAGTTATCACAAACATGTTTCAATTGCACTTAGTTAGGGTGAAAGTAAATTAATGTGTGACATTAATTTAGAAACGAATTAGCCAATTCGTATCTAACTTGGAAAGTGTGAAACGACCATATCACTTAGAAGAATGACTGTCTCATGTACCAGATGACCATATCACTTAGCGAAACAATTGTCTCGTGTCCTAGATGACAGTCTCACTGGGTGATCTGGCCATTTCAACGCATGTATGTTCCAAAACTTCTAGAATTTTTGTGAAAATTCAAGATCTTGTGATCCTTCCACTCCCGCTTTAAACCCCTATTGGCTAGGGACTGGAAACCCTGAACCTAATCCATCCTATATATAGAGGGGTATTGGGGGTTTCCCAGAATACAAGTACAACATAGACAATTGAGAATCAGTTGCTCTAACAATTGTTGTCCTTTTTGGTTTGGTAACCATAAGAGCCTAGGCAAGTCCTACCCGACTAGGGAAGGATAGCCAAGGGAGAGTAACAACTTATGATCATTGTTGTGGGAGAGTAGGTTGATGACTAGTACACCAATGGGAGGGACAACTCCTCCTTATCCATTCTAGAAGGACGATAGGAGTTCTAGTTGGTCTGTGTGGACTACTATAGAGGCAGGAGTCCTTTGCCTGCTACTAGGACGGCAACGTTAATTTACAGTCTGTGGTGAGATCTGAGGAGCTTCTGTAGGAGGTGTCTGAGTCTACTCTCCATGGAGGAGCAGTCAAACACATCCTAGTGCAACTAGGAGTTGCAACTACCATCCAAGACAAAGCGCACATCTACATCGATGAGGGTTGTCACTGAATTTGCTCCAGGACCAGGTATATCTTCATGAAACCATCATTTCCATTGCAAAGTTATTGACATGATCTGCTGGTTAATGGGAAATATGTCAATAAAATTTTGTTTCCTCTTCCTATTTGATGTTGTATTTCCCTACGGTGGTATTAGAGACATGTCGATTAATTATGTTTTGGGATAATGGATATGACTGGATTTTGGTTTTACCGTATTTATTTATTTCATGCAATGCGAATATTTAAATTAGTTGATGTGCACATCTGTCACCACATAAAGAACCCAAATGAATATATATATATATATATATATATATAGAGTCAGGCTAGAATACACTCGAGTGTATCCGGAGCGGAATACACTCAAGTATTTTTTCATGATGCAATATGTTTTTTGAAAATCTAATCCATTGACCTTCTTAAACATCTTGTGAACAACTCATACACAAAATTTGAGCACATTTTGATATGTATAACTCATGTTATGAAGACCGCAAAAATTATGCATTTTAAATTAGTTTCGCGTGTCGATTTTGTTTCCCTTGGATGAGTGACTTACACTCATCCAAATGGGCTCAAAATTTGTATGTAGCCTAGTTATAGTATGACGGTGAAGATCAAAGGTTTACATTTTGCAAAAAATAGTCTTGATATACAAACACACTTGAGTGTATTTGTGCGATCCATACACTCGAGTGTATTCTAGCCTGACTCTCTCTCTCTCTCTCTCTCTCTCTCTCTCTCTCTCTCTCTATATATATATATATATATATATATATATATATATATATATATATATATATGCAATTTACATGTGTCACCATATAATCTATTTTGATGGTGGATGTGAAGCATGGTTATGGCCAAAATCCCATATCTGTGTGTGCATGGTTGTGGTAATTTATTCATGTTGTTAATTGGTCTGCATACCAAGCCTCTCTCTCTCCTTTCTAAATATAAATTAATGCTCTTCTTCCTATTTCCCCTCGAATGTAAATTGAGGTTTTCTCCATATACATTGTAGTAAGAATTGGGATAGTTTAAATTTATGTTTTGACTTGAGATGACAATCTATACAAAGACAAAATGAGCGGCTCTTGAGATGACCTAATCGACTGGAGGACCAAGGAGGCTAGATGACGGAGGATGAATCAATTTACTGGTGGCCCAACTGATTGGCTGGAGGTGTCCAAATGCTACTTGGACCTGAGCACTAGATGTTCATTTCAAGAGCCCAACCAAGCGACTAGGAGGTGAGCTGACCATTTCAAGAGTTGAACCGATCAACCCGAATTGGTTCGAGCACAAGGTCTTCACCAGCAATAGGTTGCATATGATGTGGATCATAGGTTGTAGTAATTCCTTGTTTCTCCAAGGAATTACATTAGTAAGACCATAACCATCGCTTACGTATTTTATTTATTGCATGTTCTCATTTGTGGTAGTATCATGTATATGATACATACTATATATGTGGTGATTGCATAAAGTATATGTATTTTTATACATAAACCCCTCAAATAAAATATTAAGTCATAGATGCTTTCTATAAGCAGCACATATGAAAAGCTTTATCGACCAAGCATGGGCATGCCCTAGTTTGGTGCGTCGTCTATCTCGTGGAAATATGATGGTATATATGAGGGTCTGTCCTAGCATGGGTCATATTTATCGTGTTGGATTTTGGGTCAGGCTTAACTAGGTAACCTTAATTATATTAAGAACCTAGAGGCATGCATATGATCATGGCATGGAGTTGCACATATCATCCATCAAGATTTGCATATGATGAAATTGGCAAAAGTTGCCTACCAGATAGAATCAAGTTGTGGGTGACAACCCTAGCTGACTCATGACTATGATAATATTTGGATCTTGGCTCACTAGAAGGTTGTAGATTGCAATCTTCCAAATTGATACATGAGAGTTATCAATTTGAATAAAATATTGGGAGTGATAATGATTAAAGACCTAATTAATATTGTCAAATTTATCAAATCAAATCAAATGAAAAAATGTTTTAAAAAATTGCAATATTTCTTAATAGAATCAAATGTCAAACACAAGCACATTCAAATTGCGATTAGTCCTTAAGAAATACAAAATAGGATAAAGTTCCACAATTGGTTAAGGACTTTGATAAATGTTCTCATCAATGAGTGAAAGCTCTATGTCCTTGATAGAACAATGCTAGAGGAACCCACTCCAAATGCGCCTAAGGCTAAATGGATGATTATTGGAAGCTTTCTAATGATGCCATAGACAATTAAATACCTAATGCTCTATTATATGAACTATGAGTTGCATGAACAACATGAAAACATGGACATGCTTGAGATGTTAACACATCTTAAGAATCATGTAAAGAAAAGAAGGTATAATGTCCCTAAAGTGCTAATTGACTGCAAATTGACAAAGGGATGTCCAGTAGAGCCCCATATGCTCAATATGATTAGACATATGGAATGACTGGGATTTCTCTTAGGTTAAGAGTTGACCATGAATATGATTATGCAAGTGTTGCATGAATCATATAGTCAGTTTATCAAATGATTGGCATGTTGATGCCAATGCAAGGAAGAAGAAGGAAAAATCTGTGATGGTGATCAGCGGAAGTGAGTCCTAGCGTAAAAGCAAGGCTAAGAAGTGTTTTGAGGCTAAGATGAAGCCCAAGTCTTCTGTACTGAATATATGGAGAAGGGTAAGTGTAAAAGGAATTTGATCTTTTCACTTAAAGGATAAAGAAAAGAAAATGCCACCATTGTAACTTGTCTGGACATTAGAAAGGAATTATCCTCTTCATAGAGGGTCTCAAGAAGAAGATAGAGATAGAGATCTCCACTTCAAGACCTGAGAAGGATTAAGCTAAATCTGTGTGGCGCAAGGGTTCATGCCTTTACATTTGGGAACCTTCATTCATTAGCACATAATAGAATTAGTGAATTGCTATTATGCACTTGCCATTGATGAAAAAAATAAATGTTTTATATGACAAGAACATTATGTATATTTTTAAAAGATATGATCTTTTATGGAAAATGCCCTATTTCTCACAAACTATACTTGATAGTTGTAAAGACAAATGTGTATGACATATATATTGAATGATTTGATGAATCAAACTAATGAATACCTATAGCACTATCATCTAGAGAGCATAAACAAGGAATGCTTTTCAAGAATCCATATGATGGTTATCTGGACTCTTTTGATTATTGAACCAATAGAGACATGCATTTCTTATTTTTGGGCAATATTACAAGATCATCCTTATTACATGTAGTGGGAGATTGACTTTTCCATTAGGACTGGTACATATGGATGTACATAGGCCTTTTAGAATGAATGCTAAAGGTAGTTACAAGTACCTCACTATATTTACTGACACGATCAGTAGATATTGAAATTTATATTTAATGAAATACAAGTTTGGATCTCTTGAAGTGTTCAAGGATATCATAAATGAAGTACATAACTAAATTGGTAAAAGTATTAAGGTACATTTATGTGATCAATGTTGAAATATTTTAAACCTAGAGTTTGAGGACTTTCTAGAGAGACCATAATAGTGTATCACAATGAACTCAAGCTGAAACAAACTAATGTGTCAGAAAGAAGGTATCACACCCTGTTAAGTCATGGTGAGATTATCAATAAAATCTAGATAATCTTACAATTTGTTTTTGGCACATGCTTTACACTAAAACATTGTATCGTGTAAATTGGTTCAAAAGACATCATATGAGATATGGCATGGGAAGTGTCCTGGTGTGTCTTTTTTTAGTGATTAGGATTGAAGGCTTATATAAGAAAATAGTTTCTTAAATGGATTTATCCACAAATCACATGAATGTTATCTTGTTGAATACTACTTATATTCCAACCCAACAACAAAGTGTTTGTTTCTAGGATGGCTGAATTCTTAAAAGGGAATTAGTTTCAAAGGAATTAGTGGGAGTAAAAGTAGAACTTAATATGTTCAAGACAAACAAAAAAAATGTAGAACATAAAGAGGTACAATAGGAACAAGGAGAATCACATGTTGTTGTGGAATCTCAAGTTCCTTATGTAAGCACGGAACTCATAGTTCTAGTACAACATGCCTTGAATTTGAAAGATTATGATATCTTATAATTCAAGAAGGTGACAAGTTGATCATGAGTTAACATCCTACCTAGAAACGGCTGAGGGACCAGAATCTGAGAAATGGCTTGAGGCCATGGGATCAAAGATAGACTCTGTGTACACCAACAAGGTATGACCTTGATGGATCCACCTGAAGGGGTACATTTGGGTCTTTGTAAGAAGACCAACATGGAAGGGTAGATTGGTTGCAAAGAGTTTCAAACTAGTTCAAATTGTTGAACATGGTGAAGTCTTTTCACCAATTACTATGGTTAAATCCATCTAGATCATGCTTATTGTTGCAGCTTAGTATGACTGTGAGATTTGTCATATGGATGTTAAAACTGCATTTCATAATTAGAATAATTAAAAGGATGTGTACGTGGCACAACCTAATGGTTTTATAAATCCATTAATGCAAATAAAGTCTATAAGATACAAAGGTCAATCTGTTGATTGAAGCAAGCATCTCAGAGCTAGAATCTTCTATTTAACAAGATAGTCAAAGGGTTTGACTTGAGTCAAAATGAAGATAGAGTATGTGATTACAAAATATTTAGTGGGAGCATATTAATTTTCGACATAATGATGGGGAATGACGTCCTTATCCTACAAATGTTAAAACCTAGCAAGGAAAGCACCTTCTATATGAAGGGTTTGGGAAAAGCATCCTATGATATAGGAATTGAGATCTATAGAGATAGATTTAGAAAGCTTCTTGAACTAAGTAAGAGAGCATACATTAGCAATATGCTAAAGGGTTCAGTATGTAAGACTCAATGAGAGAAAATATGTCTACGTTCCATCGAGTTAGTCTCTCAAAAGCCTAGTGTCCCAGTTCTTATGAAGAATAGGAACACATGCGTAGATGCCATGTGCATTCACAATTGGATCTATCTTGAATGCAATGTTATGTTCTTATCCCATTATCTCGTATGTATTGGACATGATGAGAAGATATATTGTCATCTCATATGTATTGGTCATGATGAGAGGATATATATACCTGCCTAGAAATCTCATATGTATTGGACATGATGAGATGGTATATGTTAGATACCAGTGAGAGTCACTGGACTACCATAAGGAACATCCTTAGATACTTGTGAAGCACTTAAAGGATTGGTTCCTTGGTGATAAGGTAGAGTTGGGTGTAAAGGGTTACACCAATGCAAGCTTCCGAACTGACAAAATAATCGCAATCTAAAATTTATGTTAGACGACAAATGAGAACTGTAAGATAGAATGGTGTCTTAGCTAATGGCAGTTGTTCAAATCTACAAAAGAAACTGAGTATCTTTGTGCTATAAGAACAACATAGAAGACTGTATGGATCAAGAAGTTCATATGGGTGAACTTGTGTGAGGTTCCAAACCATTAATGACACAGTAGAAATACTGATGACAACAATGGAGTTATTAGTTAGGATGGGAATCTCATATAGCATACTACAACACTTCCATATCATACGAGTAGTCGTAAAGTGAAGATACATGAAAATTGCAAAATGCATACTTAAAGAAAACGTTGATAAACCCACTATAAAAGCATTTGTGCAGAAAAAGCATGATGCTCATGTAAGGTCACTTGGGATGAGATCTGTGGGTGATTGGATTTAAGTGCATGTGGGAGTTTTTTGGTATGTATGCCCAGAGAGCCAATCATATGATGATTGTAGTAGCATAACATGTAAATGATTTGATTAATAATAAACGCTATCTTCCAATTCATTTTGTATATTTGGTTATGAGATAATGAATAACATAATAAATGTCTAGAGAATGATATTACTCAATGACGTTTGTCTTTAGGTTGAGGACCTGAACAATGAGATCATACATATGTTAAGAGTATATACATTCTCATTATGTCCCTGCTCAATTATTATTGTTGAAGGTAGATCAACAATAATAACGCATAAGATCAGAGTGTGAGGTGGTTGATGACAGAGTCTCATTAGTCATGATATGGCAATATCAAACCAAGCACACAGATATATGTTAGAGAATAGTGTAACAGACAGACCCACTATGAGACTGACACATGGAAGCCATCATCATGGAAGTCATAGTCAGATCTCATAGTGATGACGGTGGTTGTGGTTCTTAGACCTAAAATTATTGCACTCATTACAAGTCGTTGGGTACACTTTGACATCATCAAACACAGTCCTCAAACATGGGTTGTTATAACATTAATTATTGGGTGACTTTGACACATGGGGACTGACTTTGAGTGATAGAGATGGGATTTTTCCCTCCGACAAGAGTATGATATCCAGGGCCTCTTGATTAGCAAGACTGAGAAAAGTATGTCCATACACATGTGAGTCAATATGTGATATTGAGCTTACATATATCTCATGCAGTCTACTCTAGTTCAAGGAAAAAGATTTAATAACAATGAGGATGACAACTCCATGCTTCTAGTTCAATCTGGATATCATTGACAAAGGAACTATATAAACATTGTAACACCATACACAAATTGTAGGTTGAAGTTGATCCTCAACTTTCCATTCACTTGGATAGCACTGATGTGCAACTAGGAAACTCTTTACTTGTGATGTCATAAGTTGATATGGACATTCACTACCGATGTGATATGGGACCTATAGGGTCACATGCAAAGGAACTCATCTAGAAGAGGAGTTGAATCTTGAATGACAATTTGATTGATTGCTAAAGTGTTTAGGTACTCAATTCACACAACAGACCAATAGATTGGCTGACTGAACTGCCAAACAACCATCTCACTAGGTGAGATGGCTGTTTGGGTAGCCAGAAGAGCATCCCCAGTGCTGAGATAGCCATTTGGGTTGTTAGGCAGATCAAAAATCAAACTGGATTGGTTCTGCCCTATGAACCGACCGGTTCAAGTTGTTGAACTGATCAACTTGACTCAAACTCAAAAAATTTCCATCTGGGTGAGTGAGATAGGCATCTTTCTTGTGTGAGATGGACCAGTTGGGATGAACGAAGGTTCTGGAGTTTTCTCAAACATGTTTCAATTGCACTTAGTTGGGGTGCAAGTAAATTAATGTATGACATTATTTTAGAAATGAATTTGCCAATTCATATCTGACTGGGAAAGTGTGAAACGACTGTCTTGTGCCCCAGATGACCATCTCACTTAGCGACACAATTGTCTAGCATCCCAGAAGAATTTCTTTCTATGTGAGATGACCATTTCAGTTCACGTAGGTTGTGAAACTTCTAAAATTGTTGTGAAAATTCAAGATCTTCTGGTCCTTTCCACTCTCGTTGTAGTCATGTATTTGTTGGGGACTGAAAAACCTAACCCTAACCCTTCTTATATATAGAGGGGTACTGGGAGCTTCCCAGAACACAACTAAAACATAGACAATTAAGAATCAGTTTCTCTGACAATTGTTGTCCTCTCTGGTTGTGGTAACCACGAGAGCCCACACAAGTCATATCTGACTAGGGAGGGATAGCCAAGGGAGAGAAACAACTGATGATCATTGTTTTGGTAGAGTAGGTTGGTGACTAGTTCACCAACGGGAGGGATAACTCCTTCCTATCCATTCTAGTAGGATGATAGGAGTTCTAGTTGGTCTGTGTGGACTATCATAGAGGCAGGAGTTCTTTGGCTGCCTCTGCGAGGGCAACATCAACTCGCAATCCATGGCAAGATCTGAGGAGTCGCTACAACAGGTGTCCGAGTCTTCTATCCATGGAGTAGTCAAATGAGTCCTAGTACAACTAGGTGTTGCACAACCACTATCCAAGATAGAGTGCACATCTACATTAATGAGGATTGTCGCTGGACTTGTTCCAGGGCCAGGTATATCTTTGTGAAACCATCTTTCCCATTGCATAGTTATTGATGCGATCTGTTGGTTAATGGGACATATGTTAGTAAAATTTTGTTTCCACTGCCTATCTGATTCTATATTTCCCTACCTTTTCCCCCCAATCTAAAATTGACAAAGTCCTCTACTTCTTTGAAACTGGGCTCCTCATTAGTTTCTTTTGCCTTATCACACATGAATTCTTCCTTATCAATCTTGACTTCCCCACTGCAAAGAAAAACCATCACTTGTCCTTGTTGTGAGGGTATCTTTTCTTAGATTTGGGATGTACTTGGTCCTTCTTTATTTTCTTTTATGGCTTATTCAAGTTTGTACCTCTTTCTATAGTCCATTTATCCAGGCATCAAATTCTATGGGTTGAGGTTCATATGACTACATGCATCATAGGAATTACGTGTTGCAAGTGTACATTGCCTTCTCAACAGTCATGGAACACCCAACCTTACAAAAGATGGAGATTCTCTTGGCTTGGTGGTGTTGGTGTCCCATCTCAATATTTCTCGGAACACCTGTTGAAAAGGTTTCTTCAGTTGTGCCACATCAGACTCCACATGTGATAAGTGTGTCTTCAAGATTCTGAGTTGGGCT
Organism: Alisma plantago-aquatica; assembly: GCA_963693085.1. NCBI lineage: Eukaryota > Viridiplantae > Streptophyta > Magnoliopsida > Alismatales > Alismataceae > Alisma > Alisma plantago-aquatica. Next base: position 115,523,816 of record OY856415.1, on the reverse strand, counting down.
TCTATCTTTTGCCTCTCTCTATCTGACTTCTCAAAGTATGCACCAGTCTTGGTGATAAACTTCTTCGATATATCTTGCAAGTCATCGTCTTACATCGGGCCTTTTCTCTTAGTGGAATGTCTAGGCCCCTATGATATATCATTTTAGAATTTATTTAAATCTTTCCATGAGAACTTTAGGTTACTCCTCCAAGAGTACTCATTTATCCATTGGGATAGTTGCATATAAATCAGTATTCCTCCTCTTTGCCTCTGGAGGGGGCATTCTTTTCAAGTTTCTTTTCTAGCTCAGCAACTTGTGTTTTGAGTTCCATAATCTCTTATAATTCTTTGACACTTTTGGTAGAGGTATAACAATCATGCTCATCCCCCATGTATGATTTCTAGCTATATTATTTAGGGTCTCATGTCACTTAGATGCTTTATTGTTTAAGAAAAAACATGCACCATATCTATCAAGTGTGGATTGTTCTTCCATGTGCAAGCTGTTGGGGAATCAGGAAGTAGATAAGGCAGTGGAAATAAAAAAAATCTGCCTAAATCCCAAACTAGCAAATCACGTCAACAACAATGTATCTAGGAAAGAGGGTTTGTGAGAAGTATACTTGGTCCTTGAGAAATTCTAGTAAAAATCCTGGATGTACGATGCTTCTTGATCTAACAACACCAGGACAACAATCTAGGCGACCTCCTATGTGACACCATGGACATCGTCTGACACACTCCTCCTAGAGTGTCAGGGATGGCCTCCACCCCTCTATCATAGTCTATGAAAACCACCAGGAACTCCTGACACACTTGAGAGAGCCAACGAAAAGGAGTTTGTCCCTTCAATTTTAACATACTAGAGCTACTTGTTCCACCTTGTTATCACTCCCTCTTTATAGGCAAGAGTTTATTGGGCTCTCACATTACCACAACTGTGAGAGGACCACATTTTTCAGTGTTATTTGGGTCTCTCTATAAGACTTGACTACTCCCCTATTTATAGGAGGGACAAGGTCAGGGTTCCAAATCCAACTGGGAGTCAAAGAGACAAAATTTCACGATTCAGTTATTGCTGAAAATTTCCAATCATTTTATTAGTAATCCATTCGGTCAACTAGACATTCCATTTGGTTGGTTGGAATACTTTTCTATTCACAAATTTATTGGCTTTCAATGCGATGATCAAAGCATGTCATTAAGTCAACATCATTGCATGAGTAGTCGGTCGATTGGCTATTCCAGATGATCAATTATTTCATATGATAATCCAATTAGAAATATGTCTAGTTTCCCAATTGGACATTTGAATTGGTCAATTGACTAATTTCCATTGGCCATGTCTATGCATCTGAGTCAGTTGATTAGACTCTCTAGTTGATCGATTGGCACACCAGTTAGTTGACTGGACACTCTAGTCGATCAACTCATCAACCAATGTTATATAATTTGATTTAGAAAACATTTTTGTAACCAAGTTAAACTTTATTCATGATTAAACTCCTATTCAATGTGCATCCTATACATGTGACCCTATAGGTCCCAAATTCGTTGGTAGTGAATTCTCATAATCAATTTATGACATCACAAGCAATGGGTAGTATCTAGAAACACATCATTTCTATCCAAGTAATTAGAAATTAGAGAACAACTTCCATCGTGATTGTATATTTCCTTTGTCTCAAATATTCAAATTGTACTCAAGGCATGGAATCATCATCCTCTTAATCACTCAATCCATGTTCCTTGAACCAGAGAAGACTGTAGAGGTGCATATGAGCCCAATATCATATATTAATTCACATGTGTATGGAATACATTTTCTCAATCTCACTTATCACGTGTTTAGGATATCAACACTAGTAGGAGGGACAATTCTCATATACATCACTCACAGTCAATCACCATGTGTCACAATGTACCCAAGCATCACCTTTATGGAAGCCTTTATTCAAGGTCATGTTGGATGTACAGTGAATGACATGTGATCAGTGTAGTGACTTTAGGTTTAAGAACCATGATCACCACAATCACATTGAGATGTGATTATGACAATAACCCATGAATCACGTCTCATGGAGGGTCTATCTAGTACAATATTCATTATTAAGTGCCTATATGTTTGGTTTGATATCACATATCATCATGAATGAGATTCAGTCATCAACTAACTCACATTCTAGACTTATGCATTATTGTTGTTTATTAGCTTCCATAATAATATTCAACTAGGGACATAACAAGAATGTATATACTCTTATCATACATATGATCTCATTGTTCAGGTCCTCAACCTGAATACATATGTCATCAAGCAATACCATTCTTCAGACATCTATCATGTTATATCATCATATCATAATTGAACAAACCCATAGACATAACTGTCTTTACTTTTAATCAAATATATTACAACTTATGCCATTACAATCATCACATGACAGGCTCTCAGAGAACACATACCAACAAAATCCCACTTGCACTTAGAGCCAGTCAGTCATGGACTAAATCCCAAGTGACCTTACATGACCATCACACTTCTACTGTGAAAGTGCTTTTGTTGAAAAGTGCTTTTGTCAGTGGGTCAACAACATTGCTTTGGGTTGGTACTCTACAAATATTCACATCTCCTCAATGTATCATGTCTCGTATGAGATGGAACCACTGTTGTATGTCCTTGGAATGTTAATGTGATTTGGGTTTCTTAGCTTATTCAATAGCTCCATTGCTGTCACAATACAACACTACTGCATCTCTAATGCTTTAACCACTCCAAGTTCACTAATGAACTTCTTGATCTAGACAGTTTCCTTTGCTGCATTGGATGCAACAATATACTTGGCCTCTATTGTAGAATCAGCTGTAAGGCCCCTGCACTTGATTAATGAATTGAATTAGCTTAATTACCATAAATTAAATCTTATAAACCTAATCTAATCTTTTGATATGTTTTGAAATCATAAGACAAGCTTAAGTTTCAAATTTTGTCCAAGTTGGACACTATTTGAGCAAGTTATGCAATTTTTTGTACATTTTGGACTTTTCTGCAATTTACCCAATTGAGGGGTTTTCGTTGCAATTTTTCATATACATTATGTTCCTTATATGTTATATTATCATTATTTAGTGTTTTTATCCATGGGGCTCCTAGTTGAGCCATGGTTTGAAGGTGTTTTCATCAAGGGTGTTTTAGGGTTTACCCCTTCACGGATGAGCTACCTTTAGTAGCTATCAACTAAGGAATTATGTGATTGGATGGGAAATTAGACAAAGAAAATCTAATAAGGTCTATAATGACGGTGGGGGAGCTTCTTGTGTGTGTACTTGTATATTCTTAATAGTTTAAGGCCATAGAAACATGGGGAAGCTACTTTTACACCTCATGCTTGCTTCCATCCTTATCCGTGGGCTATATTTACCTCTTCCTTGCCCAAGTTCAAAACTATGCTTGCTTTCTTTTTCCTTTAACCTGGAGCAATGACTTCCCTCTATTTTGCTGCGGAACCAAGTTCTCTAAGGTAGAAGATAACCTCTTTTTGGAGAAGAAGGTCTCCTAGAGCTCCATTTAGCCCTACCTAGGGTTTCTAAGGTCATCTTCTAGGGATTTCGACCAAGGCAAGTTATTTTATTCCTTCCTTATCCATTCATCTTGCTCTTCTCCTTCCTTATACCTTCCTTCAGGTTGGAAACTTGCTTTTCCAAGGTAGCAATTGCTCTAAAGCTCTAAAACCCTACCTTTCATACTCCTTATGCTTAGGGTTTGCTTATTTGATGAAGAAAGGTGCTAGATGGACGAATTCATAGCTTATTATTGGATTTTCTACCCTAACTGCTCGAGATTTCTTCTGTGTGTGGTTTCATATTCTCATTAGAGGCAAGTTTTATAACTTTCTCCACATTTATTGCTTACCATAAGCTTACTAGCTCATGTTCTTGCTTGAAAATGATGATTTATGCACTAAAAAGCTATGCTTGACTTAGATTTCGATTTTTATAATGTTCCCTATTCTGATTTCAGTTCTATATGAACCTGTGATCATGTTTACGTTATTCCTAAGGTATAATATGACTTGGATCGTGTTGTTTTGACAACCTATGGTGCTAAGCACCTATCAAACAATGGACAATTTTAGGGTTTAAAGCTGCTTTCTTCTATAAACCATGACCTGATGATGGTACCATTGCAACAAACCTATGGTGTTGTCTTCATAACAACTGAAGGTCATGATCAAGGGTGTCAAATGATAGTTACAACCTATGGTCACCCCCTTAGGTCAGGTTTTGTACCAATTAGAAGTTCAATGATCAACCATTAAGTACCCTACTGATGTTATCAATCAATGATGACATCAGCGTAATATTTGATGTTGATTAATGAATATAGTATTGATATAACAACCTATGGTGATTTAATGATCACTAATGATGGTGTATCAGGTCTTTAAAACCTATGTTAAGTTAATCATTGTAGTTGTATCATCAATTAAGCCTTAGACCAATGGTTTCTTGGGTCATTTGATGCAATGGTCGGACCTATACAGTAATTGATGGTTTTAATATATGAACTTGACCCAATGGTCAAGATATACTATTTATTTCTCCAATAAAGTGTAATGATGGCTAATGTAATATGTTGGTACTAATAATGTGATTTAGATGGTTTCCTTTATATGATCAACTTAAGGAGCTTAATTGTTGACAATGGATGGCTTGTTTTAAATGAACAGTCAATTGTGGGTTTTACCCTACTCTCAATGGAACTTTTTGTGTTGTTAATCAAGGGATGTCTAGGTTTAGATGGTGTCTCTTTCTAGATCAAAAATTGAGGAATTCATAGGTGTTTTATCCAAGGTGTTTACTTATGTAAACAATCAATGGTATTACCTTTTAAACATCCAATGGTTCTGGGTGACATTATGGTATGGCGATATGGGTTGAATGATGATGGAAAAAATGGAGGGTTACCCTTAATAAGGTAGTCTTACCTATTCACTCATATGAATAGAAGGGATGATAACCATATTGTGTTGATATGTAACCCCAGTGAGGTATAGCTTGTTATACCTAGCTTTAATAAAACTAAATAATGGTAATTGGGTATGAATAGTCCTTGAATGACTAATACAATTATGGAGTAATCTATTACTGTTGTTGAAACCCTAATATGCTATAACCCAATGGTTATACCTTGATTTATGTGTGGGTTCATACTTGAGAATAGAATGGAATGTGATGGTGATGCTTCGCCTTATGCATCCATGATCTAATGGGGATGTCATGAGTTAGGGTTTGGGTATGAGTGTTGATTAGTAACATTGATATAATTTATCATGTTGAACCTAACTGTAATCCAAATAGATAAATATGATTATTCATGTTTAACATTCTTATATGATGGAATGATGGTAGAATAACCTCCTTAACATGATCATAACCTTATATGTTCATTAGTGGTTATCATAGCCACATGGTTGATACTTTCTTATGATAAACATGTGCATTATGAATATAATGAGTGTTAATCATATCTAGATTCCTTGCATGTTGGTGTAATAAAGGAATGTTCTTAATGTTAATATAGCCCTACTATGATTGTTTATGAATATCCCCTAGCTCATTAATGCAATATTGTGTTGATCTGGTGTATTATATGTAAGTGATGTTGTTGATCCTTGTTATAAGGTATGGAAAGATAATGATGATCTTGTAGGGAATAGTATGATGGTCTTAATGACCTTTGGGCATGGTTGAGCCCAATTTTGGAAAATGCCATATAAGTGCTTAAATATTTGATTTAATTGCTCCTGATTTTTTCTAAGATTAATTACAAGTCATACAATCATTACAAGTGATTTACAACATGATTGTAAAGGATTTGTGGTATTTTCCACAAAACTAAACTTGCATTAATTTTGACTTATCTTTCTCCAAGATAGGTTGTGCAAGTTAGGTCATCTGGAGTGTTTTTATATCTAATCTAAATTTTCTTAAGTATAAGCATTAGACATAAATAAGTGGAATGGTTTGTCATCATCAAAACAAGGGTTTAGTTAGTTAGACTTTGAGAGTCAATTAGACTTTAAGTCAACACCCAAAGCCTCCCTCGAATGCAAAGATCAAGGAAAGGAAAGAACGAGCCATCATCTTCCTCAAGGAGACTATTAAAGTGATGTTAGATTCTTTTGAAAACATGACTCCTTCCCTCTTTATCTATTTTTTGTTTCTACCTTGAATGTGTAAAATATTCATATTGGGGAATGAGGAGTATACTTATAGTACTTTTTATTTTAGTTATATTTGACTCTAATATTTCTATTGACTAGACATGTTATCATTCGATCTTACTACATGAATTATGATTGATCTCTCATTCTTCTCATTTGTTTTGATCCTTGGTGATATAATCCTAGATTCATGGGTTGGAACACTAGATGAAACTCATAAAACACCAAAACATATCCCAGATGAAGATTAATTGGATAGTTGAACAATGATCCACAATGTCCACGAACCCATATTTGTTAGAAGGTTGCCCCTTGTGTGATTTGCATTCCGCAAGGATGCAAAATTTTACTTGGTTCATCTCCAATTAATGAATTTAAGGAGTTGAATCAATTAAAGTAAATACATTATCTATGGTGATGAACCCCCAGACCCCCAATATCTTTTAATAGTTGATTAAATCTTAGACTTGATTAGTTTTGATCCTACAAGCTCAAATTCCTATATTAGTAATAATCTCTCTACAAAGTCAAATTTTAAATATTACTCTTAGAAATTAGTTCGAATAGTATTTTGGTGAATTTGTCATGCAAACTACACATATCAATATTTCATTAGAAGAACAAAGAATATGTCATTTGTATAATTAGTTTAATTATTCTTGAAGATGAATATTTGTTTGATTCAATAAGGCATAGTATAAGGAAAACATGATATCAGAGAAATTTTGGTGTTAGATAAAGAGATAGATAGAACATTTCTAGTCCAACATTCTCTATTATCGATCACAAGACTGAATAAATATGTTTGGTGGTATGGAAAATTCTTGATTGCCTAATTCAAAGTAAAAAAACCACACTTTGGATGACTCTAGTGAGGTATGGTAGTCATTTTCTTTAGTAATCCAACCACTGAAACTAACAATAGTGATAGTTCACCAAAAAAACTATAACAATTTACGATCTAGGTGTGTATCTAGTGCTTAGGCTCTAATAGTCGGCTCACATGTGATTATTCATTATACATATTATACTTACAAGATAATCCTTGACTCAGAGCCATAAGTCACCATTACACATATATTCAAATCACAATATTTATAGAGACAAATCTTATCTTTATAGTTCTTGTTTGTATGTCTTATATTGGTGGACAATTAGGGGTACAATTTCTCCCTTATACAAAAAACAAATATGTCAACCTATTTTCAAAATTAAATTAACATTTTATAATTCTCATAAACCTTAAACCTCAACATATAAAATTAGGTTTTAATCTCTCATTATACATTTAGAACCATAAATCAGTTTGCAATGTTTGAGCGGATGCATCCCAACTATGTTGAAAATATAATATTAATCATTAATTATGTTTTCCCTAACTTGTTACAAGAACCTCAATATTGGATCAAGATAAAATGTATATCATATTAATCAATATATTTTGTGTATTGTCACAAATTTTTCTCAAAAAATATTGAAAATAATACATGGACAAATATTCTCAAAATACATACAATTATTCTCAAGATCTGTATGGACATGTAATTTGATTGTGTTTATTAACATTTTCACATATGAATTGTTTTGTGGTTGACTTCACTAAATGTCTTGTGATCAAACAAGATTTATGTTGTATACATCTAAGACATTACTAATTGAACCATATTATTCATGAAAATAATTGTATCTATAATGTAGATTTTTTTTGTTATCAAAAAGTATATCAGGAATAAAGTGGGGGTGACGAGAATTGAGGACAAGTTGCAAGAGGGCCGAATCAGATGGTATAGACATGTGCAACGTAGACCGACTAATGCGTCGATACGAAACAATGCTTTTGAGTCAAGCACAATAAATAGAAGAAGAGGAAGCCCTAAATTAACACTAGATGATCTTATAAAGAGAGATTTTGAATCTCTACATCTTAACCAGAATATGGCCCATGATAGAGCTGAATGAAAATGAAGGATCCATGTAGCTGACCCCAACATAGTTGGGACTGAGGCTATATGATGATGATGAAGATGAACAAGTATATTAGGAAATACTTATTGAGTAGTAATCCTTACACTTTGGCTGTATGCACATGTTGATATCGAATGGGTGAGCTTGGAAATGTTGGATCTACATTTAGTCATTACCACCTATTAGTAAGGTGCTTGGATAAACAAATGGAAAAGAAGGGATATCTGATTGGGAAATGGAAAGAGGGAAAGAAGAAATATCGTATATATAATATGTTTCATGAGTTGAAAATAAAGTATTAAGTGAAGGACTACAATATATAAGACATGATTAATTTTCTTTTTCTTCTATTTATCCTGATCCATCATAGACATAAAGAAGGTGAGACTCACATTGGTCATTCCTCTATTCCTCTTCATTCTTTTTCAACCCCTCATAATCTTGTTTATCTAAAAGTGACGATGTTTTCTCCTTCCCCTTTTTTTCGCTCAAAATGTGATTATAAGTATATACATCATTTTATTAGACATCAAAATTGACATAATATCAACTATAATATTTCTTTATTAGATCAATTGTTTGAAAACTTTGACATGGACTTGAATATATTAATAGAAATTTGCTATCATAGAGTAGTTGATGAGGAATTATGAAAGGAAAACACAAAAGATATATCAACTTATCAAGATGTAGCACAATTGGCACACAAAAAAACTTAATGTAAATCTTCATTGATAAGGTAAAGGAATAAATCTTATTACATGTAGGTTCATAAAAAAAACTTCATTAAATAAAGAATGCAACTACTATTATAAACCTAGCTACTCTGTAACTAGACTAAGAAAGAGACAAAGACTAGGCATTTTTTCAAAGCTATTCTTGGTCACTGATGATGGTATCAGTTGAATTGCCATTTCTAGTGACAACATCGATGCAATTGCCATCCTTGCCAATCACACTAATGGGAAGACCTTCATTATCATCTAAGAACCTCCTCTAAAAGGGATGCTCCTTCCACACTATGTCTTTCATCAGCTCAATAGGAACATTGTTGGTTTCTAGAATAAAGTACATGACACATAGTGTCATGATGAACACCCAACCAGCAAAGAAAAAGAATATGCTATATTTGAAGTGGCACAACATTGAGAGAAATGCTTTCCCGATAATGAATACGAACAACATATTCATTGACACTGTGATGCTTTGTCCTACAGACCTAGTCTCCAGTGGAAATGTTTCACTTGGAATCATCCAGCAAAGTGGACCCCATAACCATGCAAAGGATGAGACACATGTACACACCAAGGAAATGATAAGCATTGCAAAACCCTTGTTAAATGCTTAGAACTATCCGTGACCCTTTTCCCCATCATTACTCCAATCACCACTTGAGCAAGGAACATTATCAATCCACCCATGAGCAAGAGAGGTCGGTGGCCAATTCTATCAACAAATAAATTGGACACAAGGGTGGAGAGTACATTGAACACACACATAATTGCTGCTGAGATGAGTGATGCATTGTTCTTAAACCCTAGTGTATTGAAAAGGATAGGGGCATAAAACATTATTGTGTTGATGCCTGTGAATTGTTGAAAAAATTGCATCATGATAGCTATAACGAGTTGTGGACGACTGCTGCACTTGAGGAGGTTATGAAATTGTAGCTTTGCCTGTTGAGACATTTGATTTGCATGAACAATTTCATTATACTCTGTCTCAACAACATCCGTCCCACGAATTCGACAGAGTACCTCCTTGCCCTTCTCAAGATAGCCTCACTCAATCAAATTGTTTGGTGTATCTTCCAAGAAAATGACTCCCAATGTGAAAATGAGAGTTGGGAAACCAACACAGCCCAATGATATCCTCCATCCCCATCCACCATCAATTCCATTGGTGAAGTAGTTTACCATTGGAGCTATGAGGATACCAATGGTAATCATGAGTTGAAACATAATATTGAAGAATCCAAGAAGGCGCGTTGGAGCAATTTCAGAAAGAAAGAGAAGAACAACTTGGTTGGCTAATCCAATTGCACCAGCCCAACAATAATCGTCCTACAATCAACATGTTGAGGTTGATGGTTGAAGCATTGAGAATGATGCTAATGATGAGGAACTGGTCGTCAACTATTGCAAATATGACAAGGTATATTCCTTAACACAAATGTTTGAGAGGTTGAGTGCTCAACTGACTCAATTAGTACACATGATATGTGATGCAAATGAAGCCATATGACAAGTAGTTTTTTCAAGATTCCATTGTTTTATCCCATCTGAGTAGACCATGGAGGAATGCAATGTTGTAGGAAGTTTTGGAAACAAACAATCCTACAAACCAAATTCCAATACCTATAATCCAAGTTGGTGTGATCATCCAAATTTTTGATACCATAATAACAATTCTCAAAATCCTCAACAAGATCAAGGACAACAACAAATTGCGCTTGGGGAGTAGGCCATCGATGGAAAACAATCCTCTAGGCTTCAACAACAATGTCAACAAAAACAACCAAATTACAATTTGGAGTTTCTTCTTGAAGGTTTTGTTTCATTGACGTGGTATATTATCGCACTAACAAACTCACCCAGGGCTGAAATCCCTGAGTTTTTAACCAAACCTTATGCAATAATACCACCCGCAGGTGGATGGGTCTTATCACAGTATAGTTGAGGATCAAATCCCAAGGGACAATGTTTTTAAGAATCTTTTTACTAGTCGAATCTAGTTGAATCAAGACTAATATTTAGAACAAAGGTTGGTTTGAGATTAATTAAACAAAATGCAAGGAAAGTAAAAGAGAAGGATTAAAAGTTGATTAAACATTAATGATGGGAATCGCTGGGATGGTTCCAGGTTTCACCACCACTACACATGCAAACACATCCAAACATCAAACATCCAGGCAAGATATAACTATCCAAATAGAGCTGTTGCAAAACCCCCCATACGAGTGTTAGGTTCGCGTAAGAATCACCTTAGGTATCAGATGTCTCATCACCATCCAGATCACATACTTATGACTCTGAAGATATAGAAATCCAAATGAAGTTGTGGCCCTCCCTGTGAGATGTTTAGGCACACAGAAGCATCACCGTGGGCTAGATGAATCGTGCCCTCACAGATCATACACTTACGACCTCAAGGAATCCCATTCTATCTCTAGTTTGGGAGTCAACCGCATTAATCGACATTCAAATCCTACATATTGAAGTTCTCGCAACATAGGAAAGGAACAAGATAAATGCAAGTAGGTGATAAATCCACAAGAACACATCGATGATTAAAAATGAAATGAAAAGTTATATACAAGACTTGGAATGTTTAACAAATGGACATGAAAGCATGTGCAGCAGGGCTAATCCCCACACCCCAGCAAAAAGAAACTACTCGCTCCACTAGTACATAACCGACATTTAGTGTCGGTTATTTAAGGCCTTTAGTTTCGGTTTCTAAGCGACACCTATGTGGGCGACGCTAAAAGCCCAGCCGTTATGCGTCGGTTCAAAAACCGACGCCAAAACCCTTCACGCGCCACCGAAAACGCGCCAACATGGCACTATAGGCGTCAGTTATTAGATCAAAAACCGACGCCATATACCTTCGCGCCACAGAAAGGGCGCCATCTTGGGCACTATAGGCGTCGGTTATTAGATACAAAACCGACGCCATATACCTTCGCGCCATAGAAACGACGCCATTTTGGGCACTATTAGCGTCAATTATTAGATAAGAAACTGACGTCATATCATTACCAACACGGCCGTGCTGGCTAGCACGGCCGTGGTGTCTGGTCCGCTGCCACGGCCGTGCTGGACAACACGTCCGTGGTATTAAGGAAATGGACGTCGGTTACGAGTAGAAATCGACACTGTAATAGTCACCATATCACTTCCAGCATGGCCGTGGTGTCTGGTCCGCTGCCATGGCCGTGCTGACCAGCACAGCCGTGGTGTTAAGGAAATAGACGTCTGTTACGAGTAGAAACCGACACTGTAACGATGTGGCGTCGGTTTTATACAAATAACCGACGCCTATTTTTTGTTTTTTGTTTCTGTCAGTCTGCAGACCTGCTGTATGGCTGGTCGCAGGATGAGAAACATGTAGTTCAGTTATGAACTGCAGGTTTTACGACATCCATTGATATCAGCCAACAACAGGCCACAAACCTGTAAAATTAACAACAAAAATATGCACACATTTAGCAATGCAACCTGCAGTTCCATTTTATTTTCACATATTTAGAAACATTCATGTAGCTAGCAATCTGTAGTTCCATTCATTTTCACATTCACACATATAGAAACATTCATATAGCAACCAACAGTTTCATTCATTCTCACTCAGACACATGTAGAAACATCCAGACATGTAGAAACATTCACACATATATTATAATTCAGAAATTCATTTACAAAATATCATTCTTTAGTCATTATTCGCTATCAACATCCCAATTATATCTTAAATCCCCCACTACTTGTATGGTTGTTGCCCATTCTTCTCTTACTTCATTTAATTCTCCCGTCGTATAGGGAGCATGTACATCTGGTAAGGTCGTTCATGTAGTGTGGTCAGTTTTAAACACCTGTAAAGAGAATGATGTATATATATAATTAATGAGCTATAAATAAGATTGATATATTTCATATTATCTAATGAGACTATATAATACCTCAGCAATACAATCGATGTCCATTGCGGCATATTTGATAATCATGTGCATAAATCACATCACATAGTATCCACATGCCCATCCATTGTCTTGTGTAGCACACTATAAATTCAAACATACAAAATATTAAAAAATACAACTAATTAAGCAATGTTCACATAAATAATATATACATATATTGCAGTAGGGAACTTACTTTCACGTTCTTCCAAATTATTGGCTGGTTCTTTTTCGTGGGGACCTTTCCTCCAGCCTTTTTGAACTCATCAAAACCCCTACATGTTAATGTAACACAGTACATTGCATAATTAAATAGTAATGTAATAACATATGTTAACGGATATGAAAATGAAATATTTCTCACCGGAATAATGCCATTTTCATTATGTGTCCATATTTTGTATTCAATTTACTCCCCTTAGGATCTAGATAATAGACAGTGAACGTATCGGGGACAATAACCAGTAACTCCCAATGCATACCACTAGAGGTAAAAAAGTTAAAAATTAATAACTCAAAATCCACTATAAAAATGTAATTTTCTTAAGTCCAAATTATAATAAGAAAAGTAAACTTACTCTACATTGAATGGAGCCATTATCATCGTCTTCTTATTTTGAGCAAAAATTGAAAAAGCCTCACAGCAGTATTGTTGAACTGACAGAGGGTCTTTAGCTACTAGACTAATCAAAGATGGAATAAAAAATCCTACATGTTCGAATGCAAAATCTACACATATCTTGTCTAAGTAGCTGCAAAATATGTATTAATTACACATGCATTAATAAATAAGAAACCAGATCACCAGATCCTACACAAGGTATATCGATGTATAAAGGAGATCTCACCTTATCCATAGCTCTATCACAGATGTATTTAGCCAATCATATCGAAACAACTCCAAAATAACTTATATAAATAGTTTGCTTTCGTATGATTGACCTCCAAAATAACTCCAAAATAACTTATACAAACAGTTATAGGGCAATTTATATCATGTTCGCTTAACCAAATTGCCATACCCCTACAGCTAGGACCTAACGGGACAGTTAGGTCATGTGGAACCCAACTGGGTAATGTAGGAGGTGGAAGTGGAGGCCTAGATGTTGTGGGCGTCTTATTTTTAACCTGTATATATATATATAATAATTTCAGATCAACTGACATCATATACACACACTAACAATTTAACGTAATGTAAACTTACCATACAATTTTAGTAAAGATGACATCCGCTTTTAGCCACAATATCACTCCGCCTTTTGCCTCACCAAGCGTTTCACAATCTGGGTGGGCATATGGCAATGGAAGATCCATCCACTTGGGGAATATATGTACCGGGCTCTCACGAATCCAACCAGCTGGTAATGGAGACTCGTGAAACATTTCCCCTGGTAGGGATGGGTAAGCAGATGCCTCTGCAACGACATATTCATTAACTTTTAGACGGCATGGCTTCAACCCCTACAAATTTTTGTGTAAAGAATGTTATATACTTATATACATATCATCTTTAAAACATATCATCTTGAATTAAAAAACTAGTTACTATGTCATAAAAATACTTACAGCGGATTTGCTAGGTGGTGGGTCTACAGGATTACTCCCAACCTCTGCAGTAGGAGTAGAGCCTGCAGTAGGAGACACCATAGGTACTGTCTGGTAAGTGGCAGTCTGAGATGCCTACCACTTTTTCATTGCTTCTTCGAGTTTCCTATCAAATAGCTTATCTACCTATACATGGATAAAAGAAACGTCAAATTCTAATTATTGAATTCTCTTTTACAGTAACATCTACAAGGAAAAAATATGTTACCTCTTCTTGTGAAAGTCCCACTTTTGGGACATGTTTGCGCTGGGATGGCCCAAAAAAAGCTTTGATGCCCACACCAGCGCTTGTAGCCCTAACACGTCCAGGATGCTCTGGGTTACCCAGAGCAACTGTCAATTCATCCCTTGTGCCCTTAGGGATGAACTTGCCTTATTTCCTCAGCTTGTGTAGCTCCCGCTAATCGCCAAAACAAAAATTTGTAATTAAGTAAACACCACAAATAATCAATATTCGAACGATTGTTGTAAGAGTTGTATTTTACCATTTTTGCATCCGCCTTAGCAGTTGGGGCTTCCTTATTTCTCCCTTCTTATTTTGCCTCCCAGCTATCCAGACATCATGGAGAGGCATAGGTGTGCTACCTATAGTGGAGGACTCTTGAGTAGCAGCAGACTGAGTAGTAGCCTCAGATTGTAGTCTTTGGCGAATGCCTGCATACCCCTTTGGACCCATTGTGTGGTCATGCACATTCAGTGCATGCCTTGATATTTGTGCCTCACTGAGGGCCTAGTTAGTATGCACATTAATGATTTGGTTAGTAACAGTAAATGTTAATCTTGAATATGTGAATACAACATATATTAATGAGATTGGGACTGACGCCTAATACCTTGAATTCATCAGTTTGTCTTGAAGCAACAAACGCGTCCCATTCTTCTTTGTCCAGGAAGTTCCACTGTTCAGTGGCTGTCTTCTTCCTCTTGTCAGCTTCTTTTATGTATTCTCGGGTGAGATTTGTCCTATAGTTCCTTAGGACTCTCCCACAGCGTTGCATCACATATTTACGATGCAACTTTTCATCCAATTCAAATATACTCTGCAAAATAGAATTGCTATTAACTAGTATCCAAAAAATTAGTAATCTACAAAATAGAATTGCAAATTAATAATAACTCACGCATAAATCCTTCCATATTATGTCTTTCTTCTCCTTAGAAACTTTATGCCAAGAATCTATCTTACAACCACAATGGCTACGAGTAACATACCCAAGATATGAAACAAATGAATTGCGATTCACACCAGATGCATTTCCTGCATTATCAAAATCAACAAAAAATTTGGGCCCATTGCCCTTTTGCGCTATTAACTTATTCATCATAGTGATGCCCCTTCTCTTGTCAACTTTTTGGTGTTGCTGATCAAGTGCCTCAAGTGCTTCAGATGGTACATGTGCATCATCAACCTAAAATTTGACAAAATAAACACATTTACAAGATATAACTATAAATGGACATATAGATATAAACGTATGATATATTTTTAAAACTTACATTGTGAGGCGGCGCATTGATGTCCTCACCCTCACGGTAATCATCAGCATGGTCATCAGGAGAATGCTCAGCCATCTGAAAATTCACATTCACATTGTAAAGTTCACATTGTAAAGTAATTCACATTGTAAAATTCACATTGTAAAGTTCACATTCACATTGTAAAGTAACTCACATTGTAAAGTTCACATTATAAAGTAATTCACATTGTAAAATTCACATTGTAAAGTTCTCATTCACATTGTAAAGTTCACATTATAAAGTAATTCACATTGTAAAATTCACATTGTAAAGTTCACATTCACATCGTAAAGTTCACATTCAGAAAAATAAAACATATAAAAAAATATAAACATGCCTCTAATATTGTGATTTTTTATCAATTGACAATCCTTCATTGTGGTCTCTGCGCACATACAAGTCATCATTAGCTTCAATATTTGCTGGTGTTGGCAACCCAACTGAGAATGGACTGGAGTCATCATACTTATCATAGTACTGTTCTTCATCTATAGGATCTTCAATGAACTATCTTTTACCATGAAGAACAATCGACCATTTATCATTTGCAGGATCATCGATATAAAATACTTGTTTCGCATGTGATGCCAATATGAATGGTTCATCCTTCTCGCCAATCTTTCCAAAGTTCACTAAAGTGAAACCCAATTCATCCACTATAACTCCTTCGGTGTTATCAACCCAATTACATTTGAAGAGCGGAATTCTGAAATCTATGTAGTCTAACTCCCATATGTCTTCAATGACAGCGTAATATGACATTTTAGCTTCACGTGGACTCTTATCCTTTGCACTTGCAAAAAACATAGTTGATGCTTGAAGGGTGACCCCACTATTTTGGACGACACTCTTATCATCTTGGCGCTTTGTGTAATATGTGAATCCATTAATGTCATACCCTTCATAAGACATAACAGTCAATTTTGGTTTAAAGGCGAGCCATTTGATAGTTTCAGTAATATCATCTGGTGTTTGAGATAGTTGATGTAAGACTTTATTTTCAAACCACTTAATAAATGTCTTGTTATGCTCTCTAGAAAGCCACATTGTATTGGCTCGAGGATATTGTCTCTTGATGAAATTGGTATGTTCCTCAATATAAACGTTCACTTCGTCCATGTTGTGTAAAATATACAAGTGACCTTGTTCCAACTGCTCGCGGCTGATTACTTTCACACGTGATCCCAAAATTCCTTTGCCAAATTGCTCGTCAATATTCTTGTCATTATCAGGAGTGTCATTACCACTGAGAAAGTCATTGCAAAAATCCATAACCTCTCTCGCCACATAACCCTCGATAATACTCCCTTCAGGCCGATAACGGTTTCGAACATCACTTTTAAAAATGCTCATGTATCGTTCAAAGGGATACATCCAATGCAAGAAAATTGGTCCCAACATTTTCACTTCCCTAGTCAAGTGGACAACAAGATGTACCATGATATCAAAGAACGACGGAGGAAAATACATCTCAAGCTGACATAGGGTAACAACCACTTCTCTTTGCAATTTATCGAGAGTATCAGGGTCAATAACTTTGCTGCACAGACTGTTGAAAAAGAAACAAAGTCTGGTGATGGCAAACCTTACATGCTTCGGCAATATAGATCTAATTGCCACAGGCAATATTTGTTGCATTAGAGTGTGACAACCATGAGATTTAAGACCTATCAACTTCAGATCTTTCATTGATACCAATCTACGGATGTTGGATGAGTAACCCTGTGGCACCTTAACATTTACCAAACATTCACAAAAAGCTTTCTTCTCCTTTCTAGACAATGTGTAACAAGCGGGAGGTAAGTATGTTCTCTAATTTCCCATTTCACGAAATTCTGTTAATTCTGACCTTATTCCCATTTCACGTAGGTCCAGTCTGGATTTTATCCCATCTTTAGTCTTACCTGGTATATTCAACAAAGTACTAATGACACTATCACAGACATTTTTCTCAACGTGCATGACATCGATACAATGCATGACTGTCAAAGAACTCCAATAAGGAAGATCCCAAAATATTGACTTCTTCTTGAATAAAGATTTGTCACTCCGTGTGGCCATAGTACATTGTGATCTCTTACCAAATTCATTGACAAAGTCTTTTACTCTTTCATAAACAATCTCCCTTGGTATAGGTTTAGGTGCACTCCGTTCCTCATTCAATCCATTGAATGCTTTGCGCTTCCTATGATACGGATGGAATTTTGGAAGAAACCTTCGATGACCGAGGTATACAGTCTTACCGCCATGTTTTAGTCTTGTTGAATAAGTGTTCTCTTCAGATATAGGACACGCTTTAGCTCCTTTGACACTATATCCAGACAATTTCACATATGCTGGAAAGTTATTAATAGTGCAAAACAACATAGCATGCAAACGAAATGTCTCTCTTCGTGAAGCATCATAGGTCATCACACCTTCACCCCATAGTTTCTGTAAGTCATCAATAAGAGGTTCAAGATAAAAATTGATGTCATTTCCAGGTTGTTTAGGGCCCGATATCAACAATGATAGCATTACGTACTTATTTTTCATACACAGCCAGGGAGGAAGATTGTATATAACAAGCATGACTGGCCAAGTGCTATGTTGGCTTCTCAATGTCCCGTACGGATTCATCCCATCTGTACAAAGCCCAAGTCTTAGATTCCTGACTTCTTCACCAAATTCAGGGTATAATAGATCAATCTTCTTCCACTGTGGGGAATCAGACGCATGTCATAGGATTCCATCATTATTTTTCTTAACATATGCATGCCACCTCAAATTCTTCGCATCTATTGGATTGGCAAACAAGCGTTGAAACCGTGATATTATAGGTAGATACCACATCACCTTGGCAGGAGAACCAGTTTTGGACTTCCCCGAAGTCGTCAATTTATATTGTGACGCACCACATTTTGGACAATCTTTCAAATCCACATAGTCCTTTTGAAATAATACACAATCATTCAGGCATGCGTGTATCTTCTTGGCATCCATTCCCATTGGGCACAACAATTTCTTTACCTGGTATGTTGAGATTGGCAGCTCGTTTCCTTCAGGAAGCATTTCTTTCAACAAAGACAACAATGACGTGAAGCTTTTGTCGCTCCATCTATTATTAGCTTTCAGCTTATACAATCTCAACACAGCGCTAAGATTCGTAAACTTACAACCTGTGTATAACGGTATCTCAGCATCATGCACAATGTTTCTAAACATGGGAGGTGGATCAGTGTGCTCTACCCCACAACTATCCATCATCGCATCAACGATGTCTACTGGAACTGGTTCATTCACATCTACATCATTGTAGGCAATTTCTTCTTCCACACAAGCACTGCTATCGACATCCACTGGTTTCGGGTTTGAAATCTCTCCATGCCAGTGCCATTTTGTATAGCCTTGTATAATCCCGTTGCACATGACATGACTTTTGATTTCATCACCAGTGATGACTTTCAAGTTGTTACCGCAATGCCTACATGGATAGTAGAACCTATCTCCAGGTTGTTTCCTATGTTCCTCGGTAAATCTAATAAATTGGTCAAGACCAAAAATAAACTCTGGTGTGCAGCGATTGCGAATGGACATCCATGATCTATCCATTCTATGATCAAAGAGAAAACAAGTATATATTACAATCAAATATACATGTGCTGTCATTCTTATATATAATAAATGTGTACCACCTATCCCATTCTTGAACACCTAATCTCACTAGTAAGTGTATAATGTGTATTGGGTTTTCCAGAAAATTTCGGCAGCATTTCCCCGCTGTTCTCCAAGTATATATGTACTTAGAGAACAAACGAGGAAATGCTACCGAAATTTTCTCGAAAACCCAATACACATTATACACTTACATCCTAAGTGAGATTAGGTGTTCAAGAACAGTCCCAAACTGGGGACTATCCAAGATTTACTCCTAATGAGTAAATCTTGAACAGGTTTCTAGGCCAACAAATACATGTGTTGTCATTCTTATACCTACAATCCTAGTTCTTCAAGTTAGGGTGATTATTGATGTCCTTAAAATCATGATTGGCAATTTAGGGAAAAGTTCATCATTTACATTCCAAGCATGTCACATGTGTGCATTACAGTTCATCATTAAGCAAGAAGGGTGATTATGATTCTCAATATACTCAACAATGAAACCATTAGTAACCATTGCAAATGAAACCATTCTCAATATACTTAATATCTACCAAAATGTTGGACCAAAACCATTGCAAATGGATCCTAAGAAAACCCAGTTTGTGATTGTGTGTACATGGCATGATGCAGAATTCTCAAGAAATCAGGAGAACTCTAGGCTATAACATTAGTAACTACCTTTCAGTATAGTAATCTGACTACATTGTAGATTATCATCAATAATCATTTCAATTTTGCAATAGAATGTTCTAACCAAATCAGTACCTAAACCCTAAACACAAATAAGTAAATAACTTTAAAAAAAATAAAAAAATGCCCAGCAGCTGCTTGGGCGTGCCTTGGCACCGCCCAAGCAGCCGCCAGAGCAGAGGAAGAAGGAAGAAGGAAGGACGGGCATACCTTGAGGGAAGAGGAGAGCAGCGGCCGGAGCAAGACCTAGCAGCAGCTGACAGCCGGCGCCGGCGGCGAGGAGATAAGACGAGCGGCGACGAAGGCGGCAAGGAGAGCACAGCAGCCACCGGTGGGGGCGTCGGCAAGGAGAGGAGAAGCGCCGGCGAGGAGTGGCGGCGGAAGGGAGAGCAGCAAGAGCGGCGGCGAGGGCGCTGGCGGCAAGTGGTGGTGGCGCGGGGGAGAAACGGCGGCCGGGGCAATGACGGCGGTGACGTTGGGGAGCAGAATCACCAGACCTAGCAGCTAGAATCGCAATGAAACAGAGAACAATGGGGAAAAATTCTGTTTGTGGGGCTATTAACTGTACCATAGGCGTCGGTTATTAAAAAAAACCGACAACTAAAACTAACAGTGTCGGTTCCAAACAACAACCGACACCAATACTTGATTATAGTCGTCAGTTTTAAGATACAAAAAAATCGACGTCTATATTCATATGCCGATTAAAAAAACCATTCTCGATTTATGACCATAGTCGTCGGTTTATACCTCAAACCGACGCTTAAAGGGTGTGAAAAATTCCCCGCGGACAGCGCGGGAAAACTCATAAGCGTCGGTAGTTGTAGTAAAAGCGACGACCAAAATGTGCCCAATTTCTGTCTCACGAATAGCCTTTAGTCATCGGTTTTTTATTTATCAACCGACACCATATGTCAAATTTGGAGGTAATTTTTTTCGCTGGAAATTTTGGATTTGGTGGTTAATTTTATGTGTCGGTTTTTTATTAAGTAACTGACACTTAATAAAAGCGGTACCCGTGTCTGGTCACCCTTCATAGATTGGATGTCGGTTTATGGTATAAACCGACACTGTAGAGTTTAGGTGTCGGTTTATTTATACAACTGACACCTTGGAAAGTGACTTTATAAGCCATTTCTGTAGTAGTGCTCATGATGAGAGAAACAAGAAAAACAAGAGAGAGAGAGAAGATTTTTCCATGAGCATAGTGAAGAAGATGATTGCAGCTTGGGGTAGAAATGGTCTTCTACACAACGTCAGGGTAGATCTAGACGAGGGAAGAACACCACGGCAGATGGGGCAGATCTTTTCTCTCCACCTTATCTCTCTTCTCGTAGTCCTCGCTCACAGTAGGAGGAGCAACTCGTGGATGTGATGGTGGCATAGGGATGACGTAGACACAACAGATCTAGATCTAGATCTACATCTGGATGGAGTGGCTTGCATATCTGAGATCCACTTCAGATCTGCGTAAACGGGGCACACGACCACCATAGAGGCAGGCTCTTGGTTGTAGACATTGTCTCCTTAGACTCGTGAAAGACCTGCAACCTCTCGGCGCCTGAAGATCCTCCCCTGAACGGCTGGGGGTAGGGTCCTATTTATAGGCCTGGTTGGCTGGGTTTGCTTTGCCTCAGTCGAGGGTTTTTCTATTGCTGCCAGCAGGTCACGATTCCTTTGCGGTCGTGGTAATGTTCATTTGCTCTGGTCGCGACTTTCAAACTTGCAGTGATCGCGGTTCATTCTTTGGCCTTTGGTGGCAGTTCCTTTTTGTTGTGACCGCGGGCAGGTGGTGGGATGATCACGGTCGCGATCTGTTGATATGCAGGTCGCGGTCTTCTTGGTTTTGAGTCGTGATCACAGTTAGTATGATGGTTTTGGATCTATTAGGAGGGGTCACAATTATGAGGATGATGAGGTGGCCTGGTCGTGGTTCAACGGAGAGAGAGGAGGATCGTGGGTGAGGGGGTTTGAGAAACTATGATTGTGAAGGTGGAGCGACACCGTGGGGGTAGAGGAGACAATTGCAGACTGCTGCGGGATGCAGTTGCGATGCATAGGCACTGAAGACCGCGGGTGCTTTCCATGCTCTGACTGCAGTCTAGAGAAGGTTGCTGGATGAGAAGGTTGCGTTGGTGGCGGGCATCGCTGTTGATGGAGAAGTGTACCATGATCGTGAGGAGAAAGGGTTGCAGCTAGTCCTGGTATGAAGGGAAAGAAATTGTGGGCGCATCGTTTGAACATGTAGAAACCTCAGGTCATGGCATTGGCGATGAGGAGGTTATCTGCAGATGCCCGAGGTGTTAGTGTATGATGCGAGGAGGTCACGGTTAGTAGAAATGCTACCGCATTCATGATCTTGGCGGGGGAGAGATGTAGGTCGCGATTGGGAAAGATCGTGGGCGTGGGTGGAGAAGTCACGGTTGCGGCATTGAGTAACTGTCACAGAAGTAGTGGCTCGATGTGGTCGCAATAATGAAAGGGGAGAACCGCAGTTTGGAGATGAATAGGTTGGTCGTGATTCACAGAGAGGCAAGTCATGGTCGCTAGGGTAGAATATCGCAATCGCGGTTAGAGGGGAAGAGGAGGGGGGATCCGTTGACCGTAGTTGACCCAATGAACAAGGGGCTCAAATCGGTAGGTGGGCCTAGAGGATTAGGCCTATGTGTCCAAAATGACCTGCACATAAAGATAAAATCCAATTAAAATCAAGATAAAGTCAATTAAGATAAGTAATTTTGTGTATTAAAGGATATAACAAATAAAAGTGAATAATCAGGGAAAAATTGGGCCAAACGAGGCGACTGAACCCAGTTGCATGCACATTCATCAAACCACCCCAAACTTTTATGTTGCTCATCCTTGAGTAACACAAAATCTGAAATAGTTTCCAAATGAATATTTTCAACTCGTGTGATTGCCTCATCTTCACATCGTGATTGTTTCTTCTCTACTTTGCATGACTAAGCATCTCAACTTCCTGAGACCACAGAACACATATTACCATATCTTCGTTCCCGGGTTCATTTCACAAAATCATTCCACTCCACTTTTTCCAACATCAAGCATGTGAAAGAGTTTTCTAAGAGTCCAGAGACACCCGCAGAACAAAAAGTGTGCACCTGATCTGACACTGGTGTTTTTCAGGATAAGGGAGGCATTCATTGTGTCAGTAGGTGGAAAAGGGAGTGAAGGGGGGTATGGTAGGAAGAAATAAATCTCTCCTCTATTTGACTCAAGATTTTTATTATATGGTATCAATTTCATTGATTACAACTCTTATTTTATATATATATATATATATATAGTGTGTGTGAATCTCTCCTCTATTCGACTCGAGATTGCATTTCATGGTGTGTGCATTGGCATCTTTTCTTGGTGATACGCCCCTATTACATAGCGAGGGGTATGGAAGAAGAGAAAAGAGAGAGAGAGGGTGTGCCACCTCAAACTTAGGTTTTGGCACTATGTTAGCTTTTTTTGTTTTTTTAATAGACAGAGGGGTAAGAAGATGATAGAAGAAGTGTAGAAGAGAGTTCAGATCAGAATGCAACATGATTTACAATTCAGTGCACTGAGTTGTTCTCCTTATCATACTCTGCTCGAAAAATGTCTTGATGAGGATTCAGTGGAGATTCTATGCTATTGTTCCACTAGTCAGTTAGGAAGCACAATATGTTTGATCTCTCTCAGTTCGACAAATACTTTCCATATTTACTGATCATGATGTTAGGATTCATAAGCTTCACACGACGATTTCTAACCATTGGCTAGTCTCAGAACTTGTCCCCCTTGAGGCTTCGCTTCGGATAAGGAGGGTATAATGATTCAAAACTGCATGGAAAAATGGGATAGCTGACTAGGTAATGGCTTTGATTGAAATAAAAGCGTCAAAACTTCATCAAGTTTCTATACAAACTACTTTTAAAACTTGAAAATTTTGAAAAGTTTTTAAAAAAAATTCTCAAAATTGCAACGATGAGATCTTAAGTCTAAAATCAATAGGAGAGGGTGGAAAGTAAAGTACATACCACCCACCCTCCACCCCAAACTTAGAAATTTTCTCGTCCTGAGCAAACTCTAAATCTGAGATGGAGGGGAAAATTTGTGCTGGTAGGTACACCATATGTGGTTTCATTCCTTTCGACAATGCGTCCTCCATCTGAAATCTCAAAAATGAAAATTATCAGAACTTAAGACAACATCTTGTGATGCATTGTCTACCGGGTGCAAAATTTCCTAAAAAGTAAAAACAAAATTGTGGAAAAGTTCTAATTCAAAATTAAAAGTAGAAACAAAACTATTGATCGGCTTGCCTCCCGACAAGAACCTATGTTTTACGTCAATGGCTCGACATGATTTCTTTAGTTTTCTGGTAGATATGTCAGTTTGGACAGATTCATCAATTCATCAGTGCTAATGTTAGCTGTGGTGAAATATATTTTCAAGCGTTGGCCATTTGCCACAAAATCACTTGACTTCTCAATCCATAAAGTAAATGCACCATGTGGATAGATGATCTTGATAATGTATGGCCCAGACCATCGAGAACAGAGTTTCCCTAGGAATAACTTCAGTCTTGAGTTGAACAGCAGAACTTGGTCTCCCACTTGAATATCCTTCCTCTTCAGATGACCATCGTGCCATAACTTTGTGCATTCTTTATAGATTTGTGCATTCTCATAAGTTGTCATCCTGAGTTCATCCAACTCCTAAACTTGCAGAATCCTAGCTTCTCCAGCTTTCTTAATGTCAAAATTCAGTTATTTTATTGCCCACCATGCTTTATGTTCGAGTTCAACTGGCAACTGACATGACTTTCCATATACTAATCTAAATGGTGTTGTTCCAAGTGGAGTCTTGAAAGACGTATGGTAGGCCCACAAGGTGTCATTGATTTTCACTAACCAATCCTTTTGGTTGCGGCCCACTATCTTTTCCAAGATAGCCTTGACTTGACGATTTGAAACCTCTACTTGCCCACTTGTTCGTGGATGGTAGGGTGAGGCTACCTTGTGAGTTACACCATATTTTCTTAACAACGCTTCAAAACTTCTTTCCAGAAAATGAGAACCTTCTTCGGATATCATAGTGTGTGGGACTCTGAAATGGGGAAATATAATGTCTTTAAACATCTTGATAATTGGTTTGGAATCGTTAGTTATGGTTGGTATGGACTCTACCCATTTAGAGACATAATCAACCATGATTAGGATGTAGAAAAAACCATGTGAGGATGGGAATGGACCCATGTATTCCACTCTGCAAACATCACAAATCTCGACTTCTTGTCTTAGCTTAAGTGGCATCTCATCTCTTTTCGTTATGTTACCCGTTCTCTGACACTTGTCACATGTCAAAACCAAGTGGTAGGCATCTCTGGATATGGTTGGCCAAAAGAAACCACATTGCAAAATTTTCAAAGCAGTTTTCTTAGAACTCATATGGCCTCCTATTGGGCCTGAGTGGCATTGCTATAAAACAAGTTGGGCTTCTTCCTCAACAATACAATGCCAGTAGAGACCATCAACATAGAGCTTGAAGAGGTATGGCTCATCCCAGTGATATCGTCTCACATCATGCATGAATTTCTTCAATGTATTGCCATAACATTTGGGGTGAATGACACCAGCGGCAAGGTAGTTCACGTAGTCCGAGTACCAAGGAGTAGCTTCTGAGACTTTCATGAGATGGTCATCTGGAAGAGAATCGTTGATTGGGAACTTTTCAGTATCCAGGGTATGGATACGACTCAAGTGGTCTGCCAAAACATTCTCTGTACTTTTCTTATCTCTTATCTCTAGATCAAATTCTTGCAAGAGGAGAATCCATCTTATCAGCCTAGGTTTTACATCTTTCTTTTTCAGGAGGTAACAAATATCCGTGTGATTTGTATAGACAATGACCTTCGAACCAATGAGGTAGGATCTGAATTTGTCAAAGGCATACATGACTTCTAGGAGTTCCTTCTCAGTAGTTGCATAATTCCTCTGGGCTTCGTCAAGGGTCTTCGATGCATAGTAAATGACATGATGTTTCTTCTCTATACATTGCCCTAAAATGGCACCCACAACGTAATCACTAGAATCACACATAATTTCAAATGGGTGATCCCAATCTAGAGCTCGGATGATGGGTGTTGTTGTAAGGGCATGCTTCAGGTTGTCAAAGTTTTTGATGCATTCTTCATCAAAATGGAAATCAACATCCTTTAGCAACAAGTTTGTCATGGGCTTGGTTATCTTGGAGAAATCCTTGATAAACCTTCTGTAGAAGCCCGCATGACCATGGAATGCATGGACTTCTCTTACATTGGTTTGGATAGTGAGTTTGGAAATCACTTCGATCTTGGCCTTATCCACTTCAATTCCTCAGTTACTGACCCTATGGCCAAGGACAATGCCTTCTTTTACCATAAAGTGACACTTCTCCCAATTTAGCACTAGATGTGCTTCTTCACATCATTTGAGGATGAGGGAGAGGTGCCTTAGACATGAGTCATATGAATCTCCATATATGGAGAAATCATCCATGAAAATTTCCATGATGGTTTCAGTGAGTCCAGCAAATATGTCTGCCATACAACATTGGAAAGTGGCAGGAGCATTACAAAGTCCAAATGGCATCCTTCTGAACGCATAGGTTCCAAAGGGGCAAGTAAAAGTAGTTTTCTCTTGGTCATCTGGATGTATAGGAATTTGATAGACACCAAAGTAACCATAGAGATAGCAAAATTATTCCTGGTGAGCCAATCGCTCTAAAACTTGATCTAGAAAAGGCATAGGGAAATGGTCTTTGTGGGTGGCCTTGTTTAACTTCATGTAGTCGATACACATCCTCCACCCGCTAACTGTTTAAGTGGGGATGAGTTCATTATCTTCATTCTGTATCACAGTAGTGCCACCTTTCTTTGGGACAACATGCACATGACTCACCCATGGCGAGTTAGATATAGGATAGATGATTCTGGTAGTGAGCAATTTGATGACTTCACAGTGGACTACTTCCTTCATATTAGGATTCAACTTCTGTTGATGCTCAACAGTCGGCTTTTGGTCTTCCACCATAGGGATTTTGTGCATGCAAAGTTCTTGACTGAACCCAATGAGATCACTCATCTTATAGTCGATAGCTTTCTTTCTTTCCTTTAATTCTTTCAGGAGTTTATCTTCTGTTCAGTCGTTAGATCGGAATTTATAATAACTGGACAAACCTTGAGATCATCCAAAAACACGTACTTCAATCTCTTGGGCAGGGGCTTCATTTCAGGGGCTTACGGCTTCTTGCATGGCTCTTTTGTTACATTCACAGCTTTGATTTCTTCGAACCTAGCTTCAAGATCTTATTCTACAGAGTCGAGGTGATGGATACAATACTTAACTTGTTCGCTGATGGAATTATCAGTAGATGGGTTTGTTAGAGCAACTTCTAAAGGATTGTCTTGTTTGTATTCGTCTTATGTGAGGAGTGACATTTGCTCAATGCAATCAATCAAATAGACTTCTTCTTGCATACTTGGTCTTCGCATGCTTTCAAAAACTTTGAACTTGAGGGTTTCTTTACCTAGTCTGAGCAGCGAGGTCCCTACTTCAACATCAATCAAATCTCTTGCAGTGGCAAGGAATGGACGGCCAAAGATAAGAGGGTATTTGGTGTCCTCTTTTATGTCCATGATGACAAAGTTTCATGGGACATAAGCGTCTTTGCCTACCTTGACTGGGACATCCTCGATGATTCCCAATGGAAGAGTCATAGAATTGTCTACAAGTTGTATAGTCATGCTAGTTGGAAGCAGTTCAACAAATCCTAGACTCTTGGAAAGGATAAGTGGCATGATAGAGATGCTAGCACCAAGATCGGCCAACCCCTTATTACATGAAGAGTCACCGATATGGCACAAAATCCTAAAGGATCCCGGGTCTTTCTGATTCTTGGGCATCTTGCTCTATCTGATATCGGAAGTGGTTGTTGCTAACTTAATTGTCTCATATTCTTCGATTATATACTTCCTTGTGAGGAGAGACTTTAAGTATTTAGTCGAGGCTGGTATCTTAGCCAGTGCATCTAGAAAGGGTATATCAACATGAAGCTTCTTCATAGCTTCCTTGAACTTTTTGAATCGAGTATCAAGCCTTGCCTGCTTCAAACGAGCTAGGAAAGGAGGACGAGGCTTGTATACTGGCACATCTGACTTAGGTGTTGCTCCGACTTCAGTAACAACAGGTTCCTCCAAACTTGCTTTGTCTATTTTATCAGCGGTTGGTGGTTCCTTCAGTTGAGACTCAGGTATTATAGAGTCTTAGACATTCACAAAGTCATCATCATTTGTTTCCACTATTGGTATCTTAGCAGGAGGTCAGAATAGTCTTTCCCGGACCTGGTGGTGACAGCCTTCAATTTCTCTGGATGTTTAAGATTGTTTTTGGGTTGGCCTGTTAAAGCTCTAGCATGTGGCTTCATGCTAGCTGCGAGTTGAGCTAGTTGAGATTCAATAGCCTTCTGGTGGGCTTGCTGGTTTGCAATCATGGTTTGTTGCGACTGCAACATATTCTCAATAGCTAAAAATTTGTCATCAGGAGAGATGGGACCGACTTATTGCCCTTGTTGTTGTTGTTGATAGGGGACTTGGTTGGGGATCTGGAACTGAGAATTGGTCTGATAATTGTTGTAGTTTCTATTCTGGTAATTACATATAAAGTTCCCTTGATTCCCAAAAATTGGTTGTTGGTTATACTGGAATCATGGCGGGCCTCGTTGTTGATTATTTGAACCAATTTGTCGTGAGTTTTCTGCTCCAGAAGAATTTCCATACTGAAAATCAGGATGGTTCCTAGTCTGATTTTGGATTATAGTATCCTTGACCAGGGATGGTGTTGATGGCGTTCAAACTTTCCATCTGACCATTATCTCCTTGGGCTCAAGTATTGCTCAAAACAACATCATAGAGAATGTTACATGCTAGAGTAGAATGACCAGTTCCTTTACATGCTTCACAGAAGAGTGAAGTTAACTTAACTAGTTCTTGTTGTCGAGGGGGTGAGCATCTTCTTTCATAGGCAGCAAAAGATGATTCAAGTTGGTCTTGCTTAGCAACAACAAGCTTTAGGGATTCAGTGATAGACTTGTACTCGGGAGTAGCTTCTACCATAGCTACCTTCAGCACTCCTTTACTTACGGGTCTACCCCAGTTGGCTTGATTTTCAGCTCCAAGGGTGACAACCTTCCATGCACTGTCATAACTTTGACGCATGAAGTTTCCTCCAGATGAGGAGTCTAAAAACTTCTTGATATCATCATCCACACCCCTATAAAAGATTTTGATGAGTTGATTCTTAGCAATGCCATGATGTGGACACTTTCTTAGAAGTTCTTTGTATCTTTCCCACACTTCTGCAAGGGTTTCCCCAGGGACCTGAGTGAATTATGTTATTCGGCCCCTAATTTCATAGGTGAGAGAAGGAGGATAAAACTTTTCCAGAAAGACATTTTGAAGTTGTTCCCAGGTCGTGATGGGTTCGCATTGCAAGGAATTGTACCAACTCATGGCTCTATTGGCAAGAGAGTATTTGAAGAAACAAAGTTTGATGGCATCATATGTGACTCCATTTTGCTTTATCATAGCACATAGATCTATAAACCTTAGAAGATATTCTTGACTATATTTTCCTTGCTTATCATAGAAAGGGCTATTCTAAAGCAGTGTAACCCAATGTGCTCTTATCTCAAAATTTAGAGCATCAGCAACTTTAGGGATTGAGAATTCTCTAAGGTCCTTTTATAACTCATCTTGTTGAGCTGCTTGGATTTCTTCTTGAACTACAACTTTGGCTTCTTGCATAAGCCTATCTCTTTGCACATTAAAGGCTTGAGCTACCCTTCGGGCAATTTCCTCCTCTTGTGCCATCCTATCTTGATTCTCTATGTTTTGACGATGAAAGGTTCTGTCTATCTCAGGGTCAAAGCTAGCGGTGAGTCCGAGACTGTCCGAACGGTGCATACACTAGACTTTGTGGGTACCTAGGATGGAAAGATCTTTCGGAAGTAAGAGTGACGGAGTTGAACCGAATTCAAGTATATATGATCAATAGTATCAAAAGGTAAAAGAAAATCCTAGATTAGCCTTAAGAGAACTAGATTTAACTAGATGATTTCGGTGTCCCCGACAACAGTGCCAGAATTTGACGTGGTATATTATCGCACTAACAAACTCACCTAGGGCTGAAATCCCTGAGTTTTTAACCAAACCTTGTGCAATAATACCACCCGCAAGCGGACGAGTCTTATCGCAGTATAGTTGAGGATTGAATCTTAAGGGACAATGTTTTTAAAAATCTTTTTACTAGTCGAATCTAGTTGAATCAAGACTAATATTTAGAATAAAGGTTGGTTTGAGATTAATTAAACTAAATGCAAGGAAAGTAAAAGAGCAGGATTAAAAGTTGATTAAAGATTAATGATGGGAATCATTAGAATGGTCATGGGTTTCACCACCACTACACATGCAAACCCATCGAAACATCAAACATCCAGGCAAGATATAACTATCCAAATAGATCTGTTGCAAAACCCCCAATACGAGTGTCAGGTTCGCGTAAGCATCACCTTATGTATCAGATGTCTCGTCACCATCCAGATCACGTACTTACTGCTCCAAAGATACAGAAATCCAAATGAAGCTGTGACCCTCCCTGCGGGATGTTTAGGAACACAGAAGCATCACCATGGGCTAGATGACTCGTCCCCTCACAGATAATACACTTACGACCTCAAGGAATCCCATTCTATCTCTAGTTTGGGAGTCAACCGCGTTAATCGACATTCAAATCCTACACATTGAAGTTCTCACAACATAGGAAAGGAACACGATAAATGCAAGCAGGTGATCAATCCACAAGCACACATCGATGATTAATAATGAAATGAGAAGTTATATACAAGCCTTGGAATGATTAACAAATGGACATAAAATCATGGGCAGTGGGGCTAGTCCCTGCACCCCAGTGAAAAGAAACTACTCGCTCATGATGAGAGAAACAAGAAAAATAAGAGAGAGACAAGATTCTGCCATGAGCATAGTGAAGAAGATGATCGCAACTTGGTGGAGAAATGGTCTTCTACACAACGTCGGGGAAGATCTGGAAGAGGAGGGAAGAACACCACGGCAGACGGGGCAGCTCTTCTTTCTCCACCTTCTCTATCTTCTCGTAATCCTCGCTCGCAGCAGGAGGAGCATCTCGTGGACGTGATGGTGGCGTAGGGACAACATAGATGCATCAGATCTAGATCTAGATCTGGATGGAGTGGCTTGCAGATCTGAGTTCCACTTCAGATCTGGGTGAACGGGGTGTAAAACCACCACGGAGGCAGGCTCTTGGCTGTGGAGATTGTCTCCTTAGGCTCGGGATAGACCTACATCCTCTCGGCATTTGGAGATCCTCCCCTGAACATATGGGGGTAGGGTCCTATTTATAGGCCCGGTTGGCTGGGTGTGCTTTGCCTCGGTCGAGGGTTTTTCTATTGTTGTCAGCAGGTCGTGATTCCTTTGTGGTAGCGGTCATGTTCATTTGCTCTGGTCACGGATTTCAAACTTGCACTGATTGTGGTTCCTTCTTTGGCCTTTAGTGACAGTTCCTTTATGTTGTAACCGCAGGTAGGTGGCGGGATGGTCGCGGTTATGGAAGATTGTGGTCGTGATCTGTTGATATGCATGTTGCGGTCTTCTTGGTTGTGAGCCGCGATCGCGGTTAGGACGATGGTCAAGAATCTATCAGGATGGGTCGCAGTTATGAGGATGAAACGGCGTCCTGGTCACGATTCGGAGGAGAAAAAGGAGGATCGTGGGTGAGAGGGTTTGAGAAACCGTGATTGTCAAGGTGGAGTGACACCACGGGGTAGAGGAGATAATCGCGAACTATTGTGGGATGGGGTTGTGATGCATAGGTGTTGTGATGCATAGGTGCTAAAGACCATAGGTGCTTTCCACACTCTGACCGTAGTCTGGAGAAGGTTGTTGGATGAGAAGGTTGCAATGATGGTGGGCGTCGATGTTGATGGAGAAGGGTACAGTGATCGTGAGGAGGTAGGGTTGCAGTTGGTCGTGGTATGAAGGGAAAGAATCCACAGGCGCATCGTTTGAATGTGGAGAAACCTCAGGTCACAGTGTTAGAGATGAGGAGGTTATCACCAGATGCCCGAGGTTTGGTGTATGACGCGAGCAAGTCATGGTTAGTAGAAGTGCTGGTGTGGTCGCAATCCTGGTAGGGGAGAGATGCAGGTTACGATTGGGAAAGATCGTGGGCGTGGGTGGAGAAGCCACAATCACCGCGTTGAGTTGTAGTCGGGGAAGCGGTGGCTCGATTTGGTCACGATAATGAAAGGAGAGAACCGCGGTTTGGAGATGAATATGTTGTTTACGATTCATACAGAGGTAGGTCAGGTAGAATACCACGATCGCGATTAGAGGGGGAGAGGGGGGGTCCGTTGACCATCGTTGACCCAATGAACAAGGGGCCCAAATTGGTAGGTGGCCCTAGAGGATTAGGCTCATGTACCCAAAATGACATGTACATAAAGATAAAATCCAATTAAAATCAAGATAAAGTCAATTAAGCTAAGTAAGCTTGTATATTAAAGGATATAGTGAATAAAAGTGAATAATTAGGGCAAAATTGGGCCAAATGAGGCGATTGAACCCAGATGAATGCACATTCATCATTCATCTCAGTTGAAACAAAATGAGGAATCTGCCAACATGGCCATCTTATGGAATATGCCATCCAACAACTTTCTCCCAAAGTGGATGACATTACTACTCATACCAATATGTTCAGAAACTAAATTGCACAACAAGCTCTTGTTAATCAAAGAACACCTTCTGTCTCCTTGTCTAACCAACTGGAGATGAATCGTAAAGAGACATGCAAGTCTATGATGTTGAGGAGTGGAGCAGTGATTGTAGGATCCTCACCACCTACAAAGAGGAAATTTGATGAAGCTATTTATAAACATGTAGAAGATATTGTTGAGAATCAAAGGAAGAAGTCTGTTGGAAATTCACAACAAGGTAATTATTTTTTCAAGCCTAATGCTCCTTTCCCTCACCGGTTTACTAAAACAAAAGATGATGATAAATACAACAAGTTCATAGACATTTTGAACAGTCTCTATGTAAACCTTCCTTTAGTTGAAGTGATAGCTGAAATCCATTCTTATTCTCAGTTCCTAAAACACATTCTCATAAGGAGAAGGAAGCTTGACTAAGATGAAATAGTAATTCTATTTGAAAGAATAAATTCTATCATTCAAAATTGTTTGTTAGAAAAACTTCATGATCTAGGTGCATTCACTCTCCCATGTAAAATCCAAGATTCAACTTTTGACAAAGTCTTAGTTGACCTTGGTTCGAGTATCAATTCGATTCCCTTTTCCCTGTGGAAAAAGTTATATTTGGGAGACTTGAAATCCACCTCAATGAGAATATAGTTAGCTGTGTTAATTAAATATCCTAGGGTGATTTTTTAGGACATCCCTATGCATATAGGGAAGTTCTATATTCCTTGTTACTTTGTAGACCTAGACATACATGAAAATATGACAAATCCAATCCTTCTTAGAAGACCAATTCTTATGATTGCAGGATGTATTGTAGACATGATAGAAGGAAATATGACTATGAGAGTTGGAGAGGAAACTCTAGTATTTTTTGTCTATAATGCTAAGAAGGCACCCAACACTAAAGAATATCACTATTTGATAGATATCATTGATACATTGCTAGAGGAAGACAAGAACATCCTTGAACAAGCTTTTTATGATCTTGAAGGTGAAGAAGATGCTAAGCCATGCATAGAAGCACCAAGAAGGTTAAAACAAAACATGATGGATGTTGTTAAGAAAGAAATATGTAAGTTTAAAAAGATGCATGGATAAAATATATTATCAGTGATAGCCCATGGGTAAGTGTTATACATGTTGTACCTAAAAAGTGAGGAACCACTGTAACAAAAGGGGACAATAATGAACTAATTGAGTGGTGAATGTTCATTGACTATAGAAAACCAAATAATGGCACAAGAAAAGACCATTTTCCTTTACCTTTCATTGATTTAATGTTGGAGAGGCTTGTGAATCACTCTTATTTTGTCTGTTTATACGGGTATTCCATATTTTTTAGATTCTTATTAATCCACCTGATGAAGACAAAACAACCTTCACATGCTCTTATGGAACATATTCGTGCAAAAGTATGCCTTTTGGGTTATTTAGTGCACATGCCACTTTACAAAGATGCATGATAGATATATTTGTGTACCTCATATAAAAGATTATGGAAATTTTTATAGATGATTTTAGTGTTTAGGGCAATTCCTTTGATGATTACTTGTTAAATTTAACTAAAGTTTTGCAACGATGTAAATAGGTCAACCTCTTTCTCAATTGGGAAAAGTGCAATTTTATGGTACAATCGAGGGTTGTACTTGGTCATGTCATTTCAAGCAAAGGGATTGAGGTTAATAAAGCACAAGTAGTAGCCATTGAGAATATGTCAACTCCAATAATAGTGAAAGAGGTTCAAAGCTTTTCACGACATGTAGGGTTCTATAAAAGGTTCATTAAAGACTTCTTAAAGATTGCAAAGCCTCATTGCTCCTTGTCAGCAAATGATGTCGAATTCGTATTCAATGAATAATGCAAAAAAACCTTCCAATGATTGAAGGATGCTCTTATCTCATCCCCCATCATTCCACCACTAGATTGGGGTTCTCCTTTTGAAATAATATGTAATGCCAATGATTATTTCATAGGGGCAACTTTAGGACAATGGTGATATAACAATCTTTATGCCATTCATTATGCAAGAAAAACTTAGATTATTTTTTAACACTACAAAAAAGGATATGCTTTCTATAGTCTATACCTTTGATAAATTTTGACAAGATCTTGTGGGATCCAAAGTCATTGTATATACAGATCATGCTACAACTAGATATCTCATGAATAAGAAGGATGCTAAACCCCATCTCATCCATTGAATTTTTCTATTACAAGAATTTGATTTGCAAATCAAAGACAAGAAGGGGATATAAAACAATGTAGTTGGTCATCTTTCTTGCCTACCCACACATACCAAAGAAAAGATTCCTATTGATGAAAATCTACCCATAGAAAAGTTATATGCAGTAAATTCACTTGTGATGCCATGGTTTGCTGATTTTGCAAGTTATCTAGCCACAAAATGCCTTCATCCTGATATTACTTATCAACACAAAAAGAAGTTCCTTCATGATGTCATATTTTACTATTGGGACAATCCAGTATTGTTTAAGCAATGTGCAGATGGGATGATCTGCAGATGCATTCCCAATGAGGAGATCCCCAATGTGATTTCAGAATGTCACTCCTCTCCCTATGGAGGAAATTTTGTAGGATACAAGACTTCAACCAAAATTTTACTAGTGGGTTTTTACTAGCCAATTCTATTATGGGATGTGTATGCATTTGTTAAAGCATGTGATAGGTGTCAAAGATTGGGAAAAATTTCAAAGAAGGATGAGATGCCATTGAATTCAATCCTAGAGATTGAAGTAATTGATGTATGGAGCATAAACAATATGGTTCCATTTCCCTCTTCATGCAGCTACATGTTCATCCTAGTGGTGTGCGACTATGTATCAAAGTGGGTAGAGGCAATTCCTACACAAGATCCAAATGCAAAATTAGTGATGAAGTTATTCCAAAAGATCATTTTTTTTAGATTTGGTGTTCCAAGTAGGGCTGTCAAAATTTGTCTAAACTCGTGAGCCCGATTGTGTCCGATCCAAAAAAAATTGGGTTCGGATTTCAGTTATGATGTTTCGGGTTGGTTACAAGTTTAACATTACGTGTCCAAATCTAATCTGGGTCGGTTTTGGGTTTAGAAATTGGACAAAATTGGGTTCTAAATACTTACTTTTATACATATATTTATGGGATGCATGCTATAATTTGAAGTGATATGGGTGTTGTTTTGGTATAATATGATATTACAACATATTTTAGTTATTGATGTGATATATATGTTGTTTTTAATAGTATCTTGATAATCATATTATGCTAGGATTTACTTGTGTTAGGTTACACCGATGATGCCTTTTGTTATACAACTATTGTTATGATATGGTATAAATGTTGTTTTAGTATGGTACAATCATCTTGATTGGTTTGATGGGTTATATTTTGATGTGAATGTGTGTTGTTCTGGTATGCTATAGGTGACATTGTAACAACATTGATGTGATATATCCATTGTTTTAGTATGATGTATGTGATGTTGCACCTTTGTTGAAATTTTCTTGTGTTTTGGTGATACAAATGTTGTAATATTGGTATTGTTTTCTCTAATAAAAGCGAAGGAAAGATAATATTAGATTGTTTGATATTATATAATCATTGACATGTTTGATAGTTTATTTTGAATAACGAAACTTCTATGATTGTGTAGATAATTCTATCTTAAAGATTATTTTTCTAAAAATAGCAACTTCAAATTTGGGTTTGGGTTTGGTTATGGGTTTAGATTTTGCAATCCGGGTCGGTTCCGGGTTGAGAGATATGAGTAAAATTTGGGTCCAGTTTCAGTTTCAGGTTTGATAGCAAAACAATATGGACATGATTTTTTGACGTGGAACCGACCCATACCTGATTTTTGACACCCCTAGTACCAAGAGAAGTCATATCAAATGGAGGTAGTCATTTTAATGAGAGAAACTTCAACAACCTACTGAGCAAATATGGTGTCAATGATACGATCTCTACACTATACCATCTGTAAACTTTAGAGCAAGTTGAGATCTCAAATAGGAAATTAAAAGCAATATTAGTAGACAATTTGTAACACAAGAACAAATTGGGCATTGAAATAATATGATAAATTGTGGGCTATAGGACATCTTAAAAAACACCTATTGGTATGACTCCATTCAAGCTAGTCTATGGAATGTCTTGTCATCTACCTATTGAACTTGAGCATAGAACATTGTGGGCAATCAAATTTCTTAACTAGGATATGAAGAAAGACGGAGAAAGAAGGCTGCTACAACTCTAGGAACTGAAAGAGATGATATTAGATGCATATGAAAATGCCAAGACCTATAAGGAGAAAACAAAGAGATGGCATGATAATAACATCTATAACAAAGATTTCAAAGTAGGAGATCAAGTGTTGATGTTCAACTTTAAGCTTACATTCTTCGCAAGGAAATTGTGTTCCAAATGGTCTGGACCCTTTTATCATTTAAGAATCTTTGCACAGAGGACCTCAAAATATGATTGTCATACATAAGATAAGTAATAGTAGTAGACACTTGATTGATATTATCTCTAGCATGAAAAAGATCGGTTTCTAAGCAAAGAGATTTTATCATATAAGAATCTTTTTCAATATGAAGAGCAACAACATTATTCCATCTACTAGAAGAACTAGAGCAAGACTAAAGGGCATTGATTTTAGCAAGCAAGGAAGCATTTTCTTTTTTAAGCAAAGCAATCTTAGAAAGATAGATACAATTTTCAAAATCTATTCCTTGCAAAACAAAGTCTTTGTCCTATTTTTCAGTTTTAAGAATATTAATGTCAAGCATGAGAGAATGCACAATTTTAGTATCCTTTTCATTACAACTAAGCATAAAAGGTTGAACTTCTAGAAATCTAATATAATCAAGAAAATTTTCATTAAAGTATAAGAGATTCTACTTGATTCAAACAAGTATTGTTTTCATCTTGCAAGCAAATTTTATCATGTTCAAGATCATCTTTTTCTTCATGCAAGTTATCAAAAATTCTAGCAAGCTTTTTCTTTTTCTTTTGAGTAGTCTTAAGAGAGGCATGAGAATGAATAATTGCATCTAAAGACTCTTTATATAATGATTTTAGATTTACCTTCTTTGAGTCTTCATTTGAATTTTCCATGAGAGCAAAGTGGCATTCTCCATCTTCACTAGAGCTTGAGCTAGATCCTCCACTAGATTCTTCACTTGAGTTTGAGTTCTAGGAGTCACTAGATCTTTTGTGCCATTTCTCCTTCTTATTGTTCTTCTCTTCTCTTGTGATGATGGGTCTTTTTTCCTTGTGGAAAATCTTCTTTGAAATGACCCTTCTTTCCAAATTTAAAACATTGGGTGGAGGAAGAAGACTTGCCTATGTGAAGTAAACCTTTGGAGAACATGACATCTTCTTCCACTTGAGATGGTGGAGAATCTTGACTAACAATAGCTTCAATTTGGGCTTTGATTTCATCTTTCTTCACTCTATTGAGATCTTTCTCTTCTTCTCTTTCTTCCTCCTCTTGCTTGTCAAGTTTAACTTCATGGGATTGTAGATATCCTATGATCTCTTCAATATGAATATCACCAAGACACTTTGTTTCTTCAATGGAGGTCACCATGGATTGCAACATCTTGGGTTTATTTCTAAGGATTTGTGAATTTATTTCTCCCCAATCCATAGGATGACCTAGAACGGAAAGACCATTCACAATGGTGTTGATCCTTGAGTACATCTTGGCTACCCTCTCCTCCTTTCCCCATCTTGAAGTTTTCAAAGTGGCCTTTGAGAATATAGACTTTATTTTCCTTCACTTGCTTCATACATTCACAAGTGACACATACTTTCTCCATACCACATAAGTTGTCTCACAAGAAGAAATTTGATACAAGGGTTTTGAGTCACTTTTATAGGCTAGTTTTATATGTGTTTTATGCGTTTATTGGTCCTTTTCATGGTTAATATCGCATGATTCATTTCCTTCAGCCTATAATCTCGTTATGCACCAAATTTACCTTGTTTTATCTTATTTGGTATAAATCATCATATTTCTCGGAGTTGAGTTGAGTTTGTCTTTAAATTTCAGTCAATTCGAATATATGCAGTCGTTGATACCATCGACGGTTGTCGATACTATTGAGACGGCCATAGTGAGGTAGCTGAAAAGAGAAGAATGGGTCAATACCATCGACCCAGAAGTCGATGGTAGCGAGATGTATTCAGCGAGCTAAATGTCCACATGTCGATACCATCGACACAGGTTGTCGATAGTATCGACGTGACGTCAAAGCAAACCCCCAGAAAAGGAAAGGATCGCCAGTATTATAGCGAGTCAATACCATCGACTCGCCGTCGATGGTTTCGACACTGTCGGATCAAGAATTTCTACATATCGAATTTAAATGAATGACCGTGATGTTTTGACGGCCGTAAGTGATCCCTATACCTAGAAAAGATGGCCCAAGCCATACTATCACGTCATTAGCCGCTGCACAAGTCTCAAAATAGGAGAGGAAGAAGAACGGAGATCAGAGCTATGCTCCGAACGTTTCCAAAGCTGCAGATGGAGTTTTCTACCGGTGGAAGGCTACAAAGCATCCATCCCACGTCGAGGAATGCCCAGTTCTCCTTCGTTCAGGGGTTACACCATCTCCATCCACGTTTCCCTTATGTTTTCTTCTCTTTTCATCGTGTTTCTCATTGAGATAAGCATGCAGGGCTAATCCCCTTTGTCTTCAGGACCGAGAGTAGCCTGGATAATCGTTGTATGATGCTTTTTACATAGTTAATCATAATTTGTCTCTCAAATCTATGGTATGATATTGTTTTCTCAATTCTATCATTGTACGTGATCACCATGATGGTAATTTAATACCTTTAGTTACTTTTGACAAAGAATTAACAGTTGAAAAGATGCAATAATCACATTAACTTATAAATACCTTGGAAAAGGTGAGGTATGGTTAATGGTGGAAACCTAAATATATGTTATTCATGCACCTAATTTAGGGTATAGGTTGCTACTGACGTGGAATCGACCTAGATCAAGGTAGTGAATTGTATCGCAGAAGCGAACAATTCTATTCACAGGCCACTACCCGGGATAGGAGACAAGTTGTGATAATTATGTAGGAATTAGTACAATGAGAGTCCGTGGTGAAACCGCAATCCTAAAGATCCCATTTTAATTGATTAAACCAACCATTTAATCAATTTCTTTGTTTTCTTTTGTTTTTAT
Organism: Alisma plantago-aquatica; assembly: GCA_963693085.1. NCBI lineage: Eukaryota > Viridiplantae > Streptophyta > Magnoliopsida > Alismatales > Alismataceae > Alisma > Alisma plantago-aquatica. Next base: position 115,483,466 of record OY856415.1, on the reverse strand, counting down.
TTTCTTTTTCAAACAACTCTCAACTTTTATAATTGGTCTAGCTGATTGCAAGTAGTTAATAGTAGTCTACCGAAATTAAGTTCCCTGAGTTCGACTCGGGCCTCATAAAGGCCTATATTACATTGACGTGTGCACTTGCATTTTATGCACAGTTCAATCGTGTCATGTTTTTGGCGTCGTTGTCAGGGAACGAAAACTTTCGACACTACGAGTTCTGCGAGCGGCCACACTAGGCCACTTTTTCATATAATTCTTAAAATTTTAAAATTTAATTCCACATCTTTTAATTATTTATTCCTCTATAGCACTGTACTGAAATAATTTCCGTCTTTTCAGGTGCTAGTTGATGGTAAAGACATGCAGCACAGACTACGCAGAATTACCAATAATTCCACTAGTAGATCAAGGAGATGATTTGACAAATCCACCACCTAAGGAATTTGAACAAGAACCTTAAGAAATGGCTGAAGAAAAGACAATATGGGAGAAGATCAAGGCTTCTTCCATATCAGCATCAAAGGGGCCAATCAAAAGGCAAGCAATCAACATTCCCACATACAAGATTGATCTGGCATTGATAAACCTGGTCAAGTCTCAAGCATTTCACTGGCTGAAGAATGAAGATCTTGTTACTCACATTAGCACATTTGTGGAAAATTATGACATGATAAAGATTGACAGGTTTCCACAGGAGGCACTCTACTTGAAGTTATTTCCCAACTCTCACATAGGAAATGCATGAGAATGGCTGCACAACCTTGATGATGAAATCATTGAGACTTGGGATCAAATTATTGAGGTCTTTTTTGAGAGATTTTTCCAACCTAAGAAGACCAATGACCTAGTGAGGAAAATTCACAATTTTAGCCAGAAGGCGGGGGAAACCTATTCAGAGATGTGGGAACGCTTCCAGATCATGCTGAGGAGGTGTCCACATCATGGACTGGACAAGGAGAAACAAGCAAAAAATTTCTACTTTGCTCTCAATGAGCATGACAGAAGCAACTTAGATTCAGCAGGCTCAGGTTTCTTCCTGAACAACACAGACACGAGGTGTTGGGAAATCTTGAAAAATATGGCTAAGAAACAATCCTGGGGTGATAGAGATGCACTGAAACAAGTTAGAGTTGTAGGGGATGCAAAAGCTATCAAAGAACTAAATGACAAGATGGACTTGATTGCGAAGAGACTTCTAGCCAAAGAAGATGGAGGATCTGATGATGAGGCACAAGTGAAATTCATGCTCCAGAAATAGGGGTACAGAAATAATGACTATTCTTGGAGGAAGGATAAAAAATTTTCATGGAAGGATCCAAATAATTTCCTTCAGGATCCTGATGTTAAGCCATAGCCCAGACAGAGGAAAAGAGCAATGAGTTGCTCAATCAGGTGATAAAGCAGAATCAAGAGTTAATGAGCACATTTGGCCAAAAAATCAAGCAACAAGGAGAATTTATGAACCAGTTTGGGCAAACTCTACAAAGTCATGGGGCTCAGATGAGGACTCTTGAGACATCTATAGCATAGATGGAAGCTGAAATAGCAAGTCTAAAGAATCCCATAGTGCAAGGTTTTCTGGGAAATACAAATGTTCCAGGAGGGAACCATCAAGCTAAAGCCACTCTACTGAGGAGTGGAAAGAAACATTTAAACCCTAGGGCTGATGAACCGAGCACCCCACAGCCAGAAGCTTAAGGTGAGACCGCAGATGATACTGAAGTGGTAGAGACAATTGAAGATGAAGGAGGGAAGGCCACAGAAGAGCCTATTGCATAGAAGGAGAAGGATAATATGATTCCATATGTGTCACCACATCAGAGGGCACAGGTCGTCCCCATCCCTTACCCCAACAGTCTCAAAGCCAAGAAAGTGGATGCACAGTTCAAGAAATTTTTGGATAGTTTTAGAAAACTTTTTTTTAATATTCCTTTGTTGGAGGCAATTGAGCAGATACCCTCGTATGGTAAATTCTTGAAAGACATAATTACCAAGAAGAGGAAGATACCTGATACAGAGGTTGTAGTGCTTAACGAGCAGGTCAATACCTTCATTCTACGTAGACTGACACCAAAGAGACAAGATCTGGGTTGCTTCAACATATCCTTCTATACTGTAAAAGTAAAATTTGGTGAGGCACTATGTGATTCTGGGGAAAGTATCAACTTGATGCCCCTCTCTACATTTAAAAAGCTTGGGCTAAAAGAATCTCGACAGAGCAATATGACAATTCAACTGGCAGATAATTCTGTGGTGAGGCCGTATGGTATTTGCGAGGATGTCTTAGTAAAGGTTGATAGGTTTGTGTTCCCGGATGATTTTGTTGTTTTGGAAATGCAAGATGAATTAGGGAATGAGCTACTTTTGGGAAGACCCTTTCAAGCCACTGCCGACATGATACTGGAGATGGGTAGAGGCCGGTTGACAATGGGTATAGCCGATGATAGATTTGAAATACCCATGCCACCAAATCAAAAGCAGTTACAAGCAAATGATCAATGTCATAAAATAAAGCACTTTGAGCACCACATCTCTCTTTGTCTAGGGAAGCCATTTCTTGATATGGATCATGTAATGACGAAGGTAGATAAGGGAACAATTGTTGTGGATATCATGGAGCAGACGAAGGTAATCTCTCTTGTGAAAGTAGTGGGTTACCCCGACGATAGAGAAGAAGAAGTTTCACCATCTACTGAGGAGGAGGCTATAGTAGTCTCCATGTTTGACTCATACTCACAACTACCCCTTGAGGCATGTATTTTCAACTTAATGGAAGATTAGATGAGAAGCACCTCATTACAAGAATGTGTAAAGATGCTTTAAGTGTTTCCTTACTATTACGTCAAGTAATATGAAGATCTGGGACCGTTGCCACCACCGATTCAATCTTCCTTGGTCAGCCCACCTGAGTTGGAACTTAAGCCGCTACCCCCCCCCACTTAAAGTATGTCTTCTTGGCAGATAGTGAGAAGCTTTTAGTGATCATATTGGCATATCTGAGTGCCGATGAGGAGGCATAATTGATGATGGTGTTAAAGAACCATTGTGGTGCATTTGGGTGGTCCATTTCTGACATCAAGGGGATCTCCCCTACTTTATGCCAGCACAAGATCCGGCTTGTAGAAGGAGCCAAGCCAGTGATTCATCCGCAGCATCGACTCAATCCTAGTATGATGGAGGTCGTCAAGAAGGAGGTGATCAAGCTTCTTTCGGAAGGCATCATTTATGCTATTTCAGATTCGACATGGGTAAGCCCCACACAAGTAGTCCCTAAAAAGGGGGGAATCACTGTCACTCAAAATGTGTTGAATGAACCAGTCACCACCCGATTGGTAACCGGGTGGCGTGTTTGTATTGATTACCACCGCCTGAACTCCGTTACTTTGAAAGATCATTTTCCTCTCCCATTCATTGATCAAATTTTAGAGCGATTGGCTGGCCGCTCTCATTTTTGTTTTTTAGATATCTATTCTGGATATAATCAGATTTCCATTGATCCTAAGGACCAAGAGAAGTCGACATTCACTTGTCCTTACGGAACTTTCGCTTACCGCTGCATGCCTTTTGGTTTGTGCAACGCACCGACTACTTTTCAGCGCTGCATGCTTGCTATTTTCTCTGATATGGTGGAGCGCTGCTTAGAAGTTTTTATGGATGACTTTTCCATCTATGGTGCATCATTTGACGAATGTTTGCAAAATCTTGATAAGGTGTTGCAGAGATGTGAGGACACACATTTGGTCCTCAATTGGGAAAAGTGTCATATGATGGTAAATGAAGGCATAGTGCTAGGACACAAGGTGTCCTGCAAGGAACTAGAGGTGGATCCAGTAAAGATTGAGGTTATTTCCAAACTACCTCCACCAAATATGATGAAAGGGGTGCGGAATTTCCTTGGTCACAGAGGGTTTTATCGCCGGTTTATCAAGGACTTTTCAAAAATAGCTAAGCCACTATTGAAATTGCTTGAGAAGATGTAGTTTTTGATTTTAACGATAAATATCTGCATGCTTTTGAGGTGCTTAAGGAAAAATTGATTTCTGCACCGGTTGTTCAAATGTCGGATTGGACTAAGCCCTTCGAACTTATGTGTGATGCGTCGGATTTTTTCGTTGGGGCTGTTTTGGGGCAGCGACTTGAGAACAAACTTACAGTGAATTTATATGCGTCTAAAACTTTAAATGATGCCCAACTAAATTACACCACTACCAAGAAAGAAATGCTTGCCGTGATTTTTTCATTCAAAAAATTTAGGCAATATTTAGTGGGTTCTAAGGTTGTGGTGTGGACTAATCATGCCGCCATAAAATACTTAATGGAGAAGAAAGATGTGGTTACGGACCACTTATCTTGGTTAGAGCGGGTTAATGAGAGAGATACTCACATACCCATTATTGAGACATTTTTGGATGAGAAAATTCTTTCAATTCAATCTACGGATCCTTAGTTTTCACATTTTTTCAATTACCTTACATGTAAGGAAATCCCGGATGATTGGACTTATCAAGCGAAAAAAAGGTTTTTCCATTCTTTGAGATATTATTTTTGGGATAACCCTATTCTGTTGAGACAATGCAGGGATGGAATCTTGCGTAGGTGTGTACCGGAAAATGAATATGATAGTGTTCTTAGACACTGTCATACACTAACCATCGTCGGTCATCATGCGAGTGCAAGGACGGCAGCCAAGGTGCTAGAGAGTGGCCTTTACTGGCCTACACTTTTCAGAGATGCCTATGACTATGTGAGGCAGTGTGATTCCTGTCAAAGGGCAGGTAATATCTCAAAACAGCAAGAGATGCCCCTCAATGTATTTCAAGAAGTTGAGGTATTTCATTTGTGGGGTATTGACTTCATGGGGCCCTTGGTATCTTCTAATTCTAATTTATATATCTTGCTTGTTGTTGATTATGTATTGAAGTGGGTAGATGCAATACCCACAAGAACTAATAACGTTGCAATAGTGTGCAGGTTCGTGAAGGATCATATTTTTTGCAGGTTTGGTGTGCCACGGATGATCATTAGCGATGGGGGCACCTACTTCACGAATCGGAAATTCGTTGCATTATTGATCAAATACGGGGTTAAACACAATGTAGGTACCCCGTATCACCCGCAAACACAAGGTCAGGTGGAAGTGTCGAACAGAGAGATTAAGAAGATCCTGGAGCGCACAGTGGCCTCGTCAAAGAAAATTTGGAGTGTGTTGCTACCAGATGCACTATGGGCATATAGGACCGCATCTAAAACACTTATAGGCACTATGCCTTTTAGGTTGGTGTATGGCCGGGCCTGCCATTTGCCGGTAGAATTGCAGCACAAAGTGCACTGGGTGCTAAGGAAATTTAATTTGAGCATGGATGAGGTAGGGAGAAAGCAAATGTTAGAGCTCAATGAACTAGACGAACTAAGGATGAATGCCTATGAGAACTCAAGGATCTATAAGGAGCAGACGCAAATCCATGATTGCCACATTCAGTTACGAGTATTGAAAAAGGGTGAGAGGGTGCTTTTGTTCAATTCAAGGTTAAAGTTTCATCCTGGCACATTGCGATCCCACTAGAGTGGATCGTTTGTGGTAGAGGAGGTGCGACCCCATGGTGCCATCATGGTTAAGGATGGTGATAGAAGATTCTTAGTAAATGGTCAATGATTGAAGCACTATTATGGGGAGGACTACACAAGGAAGGTGCATGAGGTTAAACTCATGGTGCTTAAGGAAGAATGACCATCTCGATTTCGTCTAGCCTAAGTGTGGCATCCAATTTACAAAGAAAATATTTACTTAAGCGGAAGTGAATCATTTGCAGCGGATTACTAAAAAATCACTAAAAATTAAAACTTTTTGCAAAGAGATCCAACAAAGGAAAATTCTTTCATCAAGGACCAAAGTATAACATTACATCCTGATTCAAAAGTACATAACTTGTATCATCTCTTCTCCAGGATTACAACGTCAGCTACCCTAGTAATAATATATACAGACAACATAAGAAACCTCGAGGCATCAAGCCTAAATCTCAGATCAATTCATTAAAAACACTAACTATAAACTCCGAGGACCTGAGAGTACAGAGACAACACATAGGACTACTAATGATAACTTGAAAGATAGTGTCTCCACCTGAGACATTACTGCTATCCCTGATGCTGCTATTGATCCTTCTTTGCTATAGGGTTTCTGACCTTTCGTCTGCGTCCACCTAAAAACATTGGATCCACGGGGGTGAGACAATTGTAAATTGCCCCAGCAGGAGATATAACTCTCCGCCAAAACATTGTTATAGCAGTTTATTATAATAAAACTGAGCAGAAGATCGTATATATTAACATCAGTATTAATCATTGAATGAACAAAGTAACGTAATCTCCTTTTCTAAGGAGAGCATTGCATTTATTCATGATAGAATCATAATTCATCCTTCTTCTTGCAATGAGTATAAAGAGATATGAATATCATCTATCAAGAGATGCATAAAAGAAATGTAACTTCAACCAATGAATTTTCGTATTCAGTCCTTAAGCAAACATGCTATACGGCTGATTACCTTTTACAATCACACTTACGCCCTGAGGAGATGAGGTATATCGCTCATACTCCAACCGACCATTGTGAAGTCGAAATCGGTGCCATACAAGGTCAATGGTAGAGCCGTCTACCAAGACCTCCCTTGTCTCAGTCAGTACGAGATCCAATGCAGGACATCTTGTGTCTCTGCTAAATAGCTTTCCAGGGTATACTGGCAACTTCGCTATTAGAGTTATAGTGGCGTGTTGTACTCTCTTTGCGGTCGTGAGATTTCTTATTTATCTCCATCGATCCAACATTAAAATTATTGGGAGATGTGTACTGCATCTGTCCCAATCATCGGGAGATTGGTGATACATCATCCCAGTATAAGTAATGAAGGATTGAGAGGTTTACTGTTTACCATTCCTCAATTCCCTCATTAGGACGTTAGGATACATTCGCCCATTGCCCCCACATATTCAAAATATGCATTCTCAGTTTTTCCGCGGAGCACCTGTTTCACCATCCAGCAAGTTCTGACACTGATGGCTATATGGCCAGGGCTCTACATGATATGATTTCACTTGATTAATTAAATACATTAGCATATTCTTTTAGCATCAGTCAAGTTGTCAAATAGGAATTATTATGACAATTGCTACAAAGAAACATGCAGGCTCTTATCTATAACTATACCAAAACTTATAATACATTGGAATCTTAATCCCTTATCTCCTTACTTGAAAGTTCACATCTCATAGCAACATCATTATTTTACTTATCAAGCTGGGTATTCATACCCTCAATTCATCACTATCACTGTTACCACTTGTTAGGTAACTATTACCTTCAGGTCCTCAGACCGAGGTGTAAATAATACTTGATATACAAGTATCTCACATGGCTCATGAGGCCTATTAAATATTTTATCACCTTTCACTAGGCAACAACCTGTTCATGGAACTCATAAGGTCCATATACCTTTTGTTACTCTTGCTAAGCAACAGCAACATCAGGCACATAAGGCCATTCAACATATTTATTATATGAATGTAATAGCTCAGGTATGGCTATGTTCATCATCTCATGATGTCTACATGATTAATTGTCATGATAACAATCATGTAAGTCATTTGTCACATCATGTGAAACATTAGTACCACCATCCTTTATTAAGATTAGGGTTATCTGTCAAATAGGTCTTTTCATTCCCTTTACCCAAAATTAGGGTTAGGGTTTCCCATCTTTCATTAATTAGGGTTTCATGCTCATATTATTAGTTCAAACCTAATGTATTGATTCACACCTCTAGGAGTATTCAAAGATATCATAAGTATTTGCTTATTATTACTATTCTCATCATATATCATTAATGATCATCAATCAAGGTAAGAGTTCATTTCTCATCCTTGTCATGGTATGATTACACCATACTCATTGATTTGGCTTAGTCCCATTCTCAAGGTTTATTAATCAACATTTATCAAGATACATTGAGTTCATTACATCTTTATTGTAACAATTACATATCACACACTCCATGTGTTTCTTATCCAGGAATATTGGATTAGGGGTTCAACAAGGAATGTCTATCCTGAAATGATGAATGCGATATCTATCATGTCATGATGTATCACTTTCGTTTCATTTCCATCTTACTTAAATTAATCAACTAACCTTGTATTAAGGTATTTCCCTCTTAATACATTATTCACTAACTTATCACTTTCATCATATAGTGTATAGGTTATACATTAGAATTATCCAGCTATCTTTAAGGATATGGACTTATCCAATGGTTAGGAATTTTAGAATATAGGATAAACCATTATCCACCACTTTAGGTAATTCAACTCTTAGGATGTTATCCATATCACTATTTAGTATAACATACATCATTCCTAAGAGTTTTATGTTCTTATCATTATAAGGTGTATAGGATTAATACACATGAAATTTAAATATATAATGATCTAAGCATTATCTTGTCCTTTCTTTCCCTTACTCATCAAAATATCAATATTACCATTCATATGGTTTATCACTTCCACTCCTCATGGTATAACATTCTCATCTTACTTGATTATATTAGCCACATCCTATTTTAGTGTATTGGCCATCATGCCCTCACTAGGTTTCATATAACCTTACATGGCATTACCCTTGATTTGAGTCTCTCATAATATCATCACATCAAGGTATTACCTAACATCATTCAAATTTAGGGATTCTCATGGCATTATTCTAGATTAGGGTCTCACATTGAATCATATTTCATTAGGGTTAGTATTGGATATATCATCTCCTTCTATTAGACTTTCACATCACATTACCATAATTAGGGTTTACTATTCATTCCCAACTAGAGTTGTTCATGGCATCACCTTCAGTTAGGGTTTCTCATAAATTATCCCTCAATTAGGGTTTGATATATTGTCATCATGGTTTAGAGTCACAACATTACTCTTGATTTGGGTTGCATTTGATATTACCCTAGATTAGGGTTTACTATATACATCACATCACCCTAGATTAGGGTTTACTATTTATCCCAAGTAGGAGTGACCATCAAGATACCTTGAATTAAGGTTTATCATGTCATCATTATGAATTAAGATCATATCATCATCATGTATTAGGATTTCACCTATCAATGCTCTCAATTAGGGTTGTGGTTCATTAACCTTCATAATTAGGGTTTCATGATCTCACTATTAAGGATCATACCCTAATTAGACATTCATTCATAATGGAAGTCCACTACTTGATTATTATTCACGTAGGAAGTCTTCTCTTTCATCTTCTATAAGATGATATAAGCTTCATCCTTGATAAGGCAAAGTCAACTCAATCTTGAAGAAGAATTGACATCATGGGTTATGTCATTATCACCTTGATTATTAAGGCTTAACTATTTAAAGGGTATTGATCACCCTACCTCATTAAAGGTACCATTATTATAAACACCATTGGTTTACATCATGTAATTGTTCACTTAAAAAATTAACCTTCAACCACTTTAAGTGTTCGTACAATTTGATTAATTACCTTCCAAATGATCTTGGTTACTTAGACCTCAAACGGTCTTGACCATTCAGACCTCAAACGGTCTTGGTTGAGTACTCAAAACCGCTTAGTAAAGTTGAGGTTGAAACCATTTGCTAAAGGTAGATTTTGAAACCGCATGAACTCAACCGGTTTGGGATCGTTTGGTCCCAAACGGTCTTGAGGCCGTTTGGACTCAAATGGTCTGGAGACCGTTTGGTCCAAACCTCCTAAAACCACATGGACCAATTATGGTCTCAACCACTCAAATTGAATTAGGGTTCTCAATGTTGATTCCTTCAATCATTGTATTCATGTAACCAATCTTCAATTGGTCCTATCACCATACTTCAATTGAGTTAATTAGGTCACCCTTCAACTGATTTGACCCTCAATTGACCCTCAATTGATCATCAATTAGGGTTTGAATCAATCGAATTAGGGTTTGGAATCGATGGTCCTTCAATGTTAATCAATGTGAGTCTAGTTGCTTTAAAACTATTAAACCATCATCCAAATTGAACATGTCCTGACCCCAAATGGTCTTGAGGTCATTTGGATGACATCCAAACGGTCTTGAGACCGTTTTCCCATCTCATCACTCAAATACAAGTCATCCAATTAGGGTTTAGATCATTGGAATGATCACCACACCAACATTTGAATGCACTTCAACTTTGTACCTTTAGATCTTCAAACACCTAACCATACTTGTCCCTAGACATACAAACGGTCTTGAGTGACCACCAAACGGTCTGGAGACCATTTGGGTGACCTCCAAACGGTCTTGAGACCATTTTCCCATCATATCATCAATATCCATGACATCCAGTTAGGATTTGGGTCATTGGATTGATTAACAAATCAGCACTCAATTGTATTTCATTTTGGTATCTTTGGACCTTCAAACACTTGGACATACTTAACCCTAGGCCTCCAACCGGTCTTGGGTGAACCCCAAATGGTATTGAGACCGTTTGGATGAATCCCAAATGGTTTTGAAACCGTTTGGGTCAATCAACCCAAAACATCAACTTATTCAATTACAAAATCAGCACTTAGTCGATTAGGGTTTATACCATATCTTTGGCTCTTCAAACACTTAACCATAATCAACCCTAAACCTCCAAACGGTCTTGAGTGACCCCCAAACGGTCTTGAGACCATTTGGGTGATCCCCAAATGGTTTTGAAACCGTTTGGGTCAATCAACCCAAGTTTCAAACTCAATCAATTATGAAATCAGCACTCAACCCGATTAGGGTTTTGGTGATTGCTGGACCTTCAACTCATGAACCAATTAGAACTAATCAATTATATTTAGTGGAACATTAACCAACATTATTAGCAACAAATACCCAAATGTTCAACCCTGGTCAACACCTCTAAACGGTCTCAAACCATTTTCCTTCATGCGGTTTGGTGAAACCGTTTCATTCCAAACGGTTTGAAACCGTTTGCTCCCAAACGGTTTGTGAAACCGTTTGGACATTTGATTGAAACCATTTGGTCTAGATATTTGGGGAGGTGTGTTCTTATGATGATGTCATCATTTTCAAGCTCTAAACCCATGAAACCTTCTATGATTTCCATGGATATTGCATCAATCAACCAAATCAATTATTATGAATAGAGAAATGATCATTATTTGATGAGGAATTGAATGCAATAACAAAATCAAGGTTTCAAGTTATAAAACCCACCTCCAATTGAGCTCCAAAGCTCCAAGATCACGGCAAAAATGGTGGGTGAAGCTTTTGCAACTCCCCCTGGGCTGGTCCTCAAGCTTTTGGTTGAAAAGTTTGGCTAGGGTTGAAGAGGAAATCGAATTAAGAAGAAATCCATAATTTATTTTCGATTTCCACCATGGAATCAAGGTTAAAAGGGTCAAGAACCTTACCAACAGGTTGGGGGTCGTCGTCCTGGTCCTCCCACGCTCCCTTGGTCATTTTCCAAGCAAGAAGAAGGAGTGGAAACGGAAAAGCCTTTCATTTGGCTTGGAAAGGGTCTTTTTATAAGAAATTCCATGAGAGAGAAAATGTTTTATAAAAGTCTTTTAATTCCAAAATTGTTGCCACCTTCTTCCCCTTGGTTTCTTGTATGCAAATTAATATCTATACCCACCGAACTCCCTTCCATTATCCAAGAATAAAGAGAAAATAAATTAAGCACCTTAACCCTTATAATAGTAATTTCCATATTTGAGTGGAAATTCTTTTTCTTATAATAATGGTGAGTGGAGTCCTCACCTCCTTAGGATATGCTCGTGCCTTTGCAAGGATTAATGATGTCCAAACACATCTGAATCCGACCATATTAATTTTTGTTGAAAGTCCTTCAAATTATTTTATTTATTTTTGCATTAAATTGAATTAGGGTTCCAACTAGGCTTAAATCTTGATTATTTTAATATCAAGGTTCTCTCTCCTCCAACGTAATTCAAATGAGGCGCCCCTCTCATTTTCTTTGCTCTAAATGATGTCAAGAAACATTAGGGACCTTATTGTAGTGGTAATTTGCATATTGAACCCTAGGATTTTGGGTAAATTGCACATTACACCAAACTAGGTTTTTAGTGCACAAAGATTGCTCTACAGGCTTTATCTTGGTGCCCAAGCTTGTGGAAACCATACCACTACATCATATTCATTCTTATGATGTCTAAATAATTAGAGGAACATCTTATCATGTGAAATTTGCAATTAAACCCCTCAACTTGGATAATTTGCACTTTAGTCCTATTTTAACAAAACAATGTTTCAACATTATTCAAAAGGGACTGAAATTGAAACATAAGTTCCTCTTGAGCCTTAACTACTTTTCACAAGATAAAATTAAGGATCTAATTAACTTGAATAAGCAAAACGCCTAGGGTTAAGGCATAACCCAGGTTAGGGATGTTACAAATTATCCACCCCTTATAAGGATTTCGTCCCGGAAATCCCAGATAAAGGCAGATAGATGTTATTCATACATCATATCATCATGTCTTCACATAAAATTTATTTTCAAAGTTATTTTACACAAGTTACCATAGAATGATTCACATGGGACACATACTCTCATGCTCCTTAGTTGATTCAACATTTCTCTCTCAAGATTACCATTATGTTCTGTCATCCTCTTAGGACTATAAGTACTTTCATACCTTGATTGTGTCATCTCACCTGATAACACCATACTAGCTTTCCTGATTACTTGCACTAACTATCTCATTAGTTGTACATTATCTTATCATCAGGAAAGGTTACTTATCAATCAAGAATTTATCTTAAAGATATCTTCAACTGTTATGTTTATGCTAAACCTAAACCCCTAACATGTGATGTTCATATTATTTGCATGATTAATCTGATTTCATGGTTGACCATTCTAGATAGTCAACATAAATCATCTAATATTTCTTTAGATACCATGATTTCTTACCTTGATACCTATCACATGAGTTGAAAACACATCACATCTTCACCTTGGAACCAGAGTCCAAGATAAACTGATATTTTTTTTCTAAGTATTCATCACTTAAACATTTTTATTTTATGCACATCAAGTGTCCTAAGACCCACTTGATTGCCATGTCCCTAAAAAGGAAGAAAACAAGGAATCATATTCCTCTTATTATTATTTCAGGTATTTTCAACTTTTCATGAAACATTTACTCTTTATCTCATCCTAGGTTCCTTGCCCTAGCATAGGAATCTTATAAGGATGATTACATGACATTATTCCTTTCTTTATTATTATCTAACATGTTTATGATCATCTTAGGGTCTCATCACATTTTCTATTTCCACATTATGGAAAGGATCTTTACAATACTTACAACTTTATTGGATACGATTCATCTCCCTTATTCTCATTCTTATCTTATGAGGATTATACTTTTAATTCCTCATGCAAACATGCTCATCTGAGGTTATCTCAGATTTCTCTTTGTTATGCCTAGGATAGGACACATTTATTTATTCCATATTTCTTATTTCATGATACTCATTAGATTGTCTCGGAATGACTACTTGATCAGGGCAATCAAAAAGATAACAATCTAAGAGTTTCCATACTTACTTTATCATCAATAGTTGTATACCTGGCCAGGGTATATAAATACTGAGATAAGGTAGTATGCACTTGTATACTGTCATATTCCTTCCTTTTCATATTATCACAAGTATAAAACTTGACATTACTGGATTTCATCTAGGCATCTCTTCAATACCTCATATTTCTCATAGAGGTAAGAGCAACATGAAACATCTATAATGTTTATTATGCAAAATATGAGTCCTCATAGGACTAATCACGGAAATTTCAATCAATTACTTTCTCGATTAACTCAAGAAACCATAAAAGACACATAAGAATGACATTATTTTGTCTAACCTGTCATGATTCGTTGATAGTTCATTGCCTCAGGCTGATTCTGTCTCAGGGGTTGATTTATCACAACGTTCCTGGCTGGACAATTTCTTGCCAGACGTCCTACCTGTCTACATTGGTAGAAAATTCTGAGTGCCAGGTGTGGTCTAGAGGGTTCTTTACCCTTTCTAGATAGCCATTGCCTTGGTGTACTAGGCCCTGGTTGTACTGATGGTACCAAAAACTTCCTATTTTTAGAATTGCTAGGCCTCTGTTCCTGGATTTGGATAGGCCTTTTCTCGATTCTACCTTTATATTCCTTTTCTGGACAATTAGGTCTGATATGTCCAGGCTTCCTATACCTATGGCAGATCCTGGTTTCAAATTGTATCCTATTCCTTCCATCATTATTCATTGCTCCAACAGGATGATGTTGAGCAGGAAACCTATTAGAGTTCAAAATTTCATCATTGGGGGCTGGTGGTCTAGGTTGCATTGCTAATGCACGATCTACTATGTGTATCATAGTTGTACTAAATTGCTCAAGCAGAGCAAGGAAATCTGGGCTCTCTATCATGGCTCGGTAAAATTGGGGAGGTGCAGGTGTATGTTCTTCTCTGCTCTGATTCCCTACATCCTCTCTTGGTTCAACATTGCTGCTTTCTGCAGCAAACTCCTCATGAGACCCAATCATCTTCAAGTTCTTCTTCTCCTATATGAGTAGAAGACACTATCAGATACACTGGAAGACACTAAAATAGACTCTACTATCTTAGTCCTATGTCTCTGTAGACTCAGCGAACCTAGAGCTCTGATACCACTAAATTATGGCATCCAACTTACAAAAACAATATTTACTTAAGCGGAAGCAAATCATTTGCAGTGGATTACAGAAAATCACTAAAAATTAAAATTTTTTGCAAAGAGATCCAATAAAGGAAAACTCTTTCATCAAGGACCAAAGTATAACATTACATCCTGATTTAAAAGTACATAACTTGTATCATCTCTTCTCGAGGATTACAATGTCAGCTACCCTAGTAACAATATATACAGACAACATAAGAAACCTCGAGGCATCAATCCAAAATCTCATATCGATTCATTAAAAACACTAACTATAAACTTCGTGGACCTGAGAGTACAGAGACGACACATAGGACTACTAATGATAACTTGACAGATAGTGTCTCCGACTGAGACATTACTGCTGTCCCTGATGCTACTGTTGATCCTTCTTTGCTATAGGATTTCTGACGCTTCGTCTGCGTCCACCTAAAAACATTGGATCCACGGGGGTGAGACAATTGTAAATTGCCCCATTAGGAGATATAACTCTCTTCTAAAACATTGTTATAGCAGTTTATTATAATAAAACTGAGCAGGAGATCTTATATATTAACAGCAATATTAATCATTGAATGAACAAAGTAACACAATCTCCTTTTCTAAGGAGAGCATTGCATTTATTCATGATAGAATCATAATTCATCCTTCTTCTTGCAATTAGTATAAAGAGATATGAATATCATCTATCAACTAGAGATGCATAAAAGAAATGTAACTTCAGCCAATGAATTTCCGTATTCAGTCCTTAAGAAAACATGCTATACGGCTGATTATCTTTTACAATCACACTTACACCCTGAGGAGATGAGGTATACTGCTCATACTCCAACCGACCATTGTGAAGTCGAAATCGGTGCCATACAAGGTCAATGGTAGAGCCAGCTACTAAGACCTCCCTTGTCTCAGTCAGTACGAGATCAAATGCAGGACATCTTGTGTCTCTGCTAAATAGCTTTCCAGGGTATACTGGAAACTTCTCTATTAGAGTTACAGTGGTGTGTTGTACTCTCTTCGTGATCGTGAGATTTCTTGTTTATCTCCATCAATTCGGCATTAAAATTATTGGGAGATGTGTACTGCATCTGTCCCAATCACTGGGAGATTCGTGATACATCATCCCAATATAAGTAATGAAGGATTGAGAGGTTTAATGTTTACCATTACTCAATTCCCTCATTAGGACGTTAGGATACATTCACCCATTGCCCCCACATATTCAAAATATGTGTTCTGGGTTTTACCGTGGAGCACGTGTTTCACCATCCAGTAAGTTCTGACACTGATGGCCATATGGCCAGGGCTCTACATGATATGATTTCACTTGATTAATTAAATACATTAGCATATTTTTTTAGCATCAGTCAAGTTCTCAAATAGGAATTATTATGACAATTGCTACAAAGAAACATGCAGGCTCTTATCTATAACTATACCAAAACTTATAATGCATTGGAATCTTAATCCCTTATCTCCTTACCTGAAAGTTCACATCTCATAGAAACATCATTATTTTACTTATCAAGCTGGGTATTCATACCCTCAATTCATCACTGTCACTGTTACCACTTGTTAGGTAACTATTACCTTCAGGTCCTCAGACAGAGGTGTACATAATACTTGATATACAAGAATCTCCATGGCTCACGAGGCCTATTAAATATTTTATCACCTTTCACTAGGCAACAACCTATTCATGGAACTCATAAGGTCCATATACCATTTGTTACTCTTGCTAAGCAACGGCAACATCATGCACATAAGGCCATTCAACATATTTATTATATGAATGTCATAGCTCAGGTCTGGCTATGTTCATCATCTCATGATGTCTACATGATTAATAGTCATGATAACAATCATGTAAGTCATTTGTCACATCATGTGAAACATCAGTAACACCACCATCCTTTATTAATATTAGGGTTATCTGTCAAATAGGGCTTTTCATTCCCTTTACCCAAAATTAGGGTTAGGGTTTCCTATCTTTCATTAATTATGGTTTCATGCTCATATTATTGGTTCAACCCTAATGTATTGCTTCACACCTCTTGGAGTATTCAAAGATATCATAAGTATTTGCTTATGATCACTATTATCATCATATATCATTAATGATCATCAATCAAGGTAAGAGTTCATTTCTCATCCTTGTCATGGTATGATTACACCATACTCATTGATTTGGCTTAGTCCCATTCTCAAGGTTTATTAATCAACATTTATCAAGGTACATTGAGTTCATTACATCTTTATTGTAAAAATTACATATCACACACTCCATGTGTTTCTTATCCAAGAATATTGGATTAGGGGTTCAGCAAGGAATGTCTATCCTGAAATGCTGAATGTGAAATCTATCATGTCATGATGTATCACTTTATTCTCATTTCCATCTTACTTAAATTAATCAACTAACCTTGTATTAAGGTATTTCCCTCTTAATACTTAGTCACTAACTTATCACTTTCATCATATAGTGTATAGGTTATACATTAGAATAGTCCAGCTAGCTTTAAGGATATGGACTTATCCAATGGTTAGGCATTGTAGAATATAGGATAAACCATTATCCACCACTTTAGGTAATTCAACTCTTAGGATGTTATCCATATCACTATTTAGTATAACATACATCATTCCTAAGAGTTTTATGTTCTCATCATTATAAGGTGTATAGGATTAATACACATGAAATTTAAATATATAATGATCTAAGCATTATCTTGTCCTTTCTTTCCCTTACTCATCAAAATATCAATATTACCATTCATATGGTTTATCACTTCCACTCCTCATGGTATAACATTCTCATCTTACTTGATTATATTAGCCACACCCTATTTTAGTGTATTGGCCATCATGCCCTCACTAGGTTTCATATAACCTTACATGGCATTACCCTTGATTTGAGTCTCTCATAATATCATCACATCAAGGTATTACCTAACATCATTCCAATTTAGGGATTCTCATGGCATTATTCTAGATTAGGGTCTCACATTGAATCATATTTCATTAGGGTTAGGATTGGATATAGCATCTCCTTCTATTAGACTTTCACATCACATTACCATAATTAGGGTTTATTATTCATCCCCCACTAGAGTTGTTCATGGCATCACCTTCAGTTAGGGTTTCTCATAGATTCTCCCTCAATTAGGGTTTCATATATTGTCATCCTGGTTTAGAGTCACAACATTACTCTTGATTTGGGTTGCATCTGATATTACCCTAGATTAGGGTTTACTATATACATCACATCACCCTAGATTATGGTTTACTATTTATCCCAAGTAGGAGTGTAATGACCCCGCCTCTCGGTAACACCCAAGTAAGGGAGACCCGAAGGTCAGAGTCGTTACTCAATTAATAGGATCAAAGGTTAGACAAATATTCAATAATGATTATGAAATTCTACTAACTAACTAGAATTTGGTATAAAATTAAAACTTTACATACCTTCGAAAACTTTGGAAATCTATCTATCCAGAGCTCGAATCTACTCTATCTAATCCTCCTTGCACTTTATGTTTTACTTTCACAATGTGTCACTTTACCGTTTGTTCATTTCAGGGTTGTACCTAAAATGCCGAAAAACAAAACGTCGGTCAGTATATCAAAATACACTGGTATGTGGGGACAACCAAAATCTTGCAAATATGGCTAACAATTTAATAATCACAATCAAGTTAATTAACAAGCCAATTTACACTTTTCAGTATGACATTCTCCATCGCTTTTTCCCTAACCCTGGCATACCCACCTTAGAGTTTTCTTTGCCAATGACTTAAGGCCACCTTCTCAATCCCGAGCTTGGTGCCTGGGGGTCACCACTCATGGTGCCCACTAGTCATGCAATATCATAGGCCACCTTCTCATTCCCGAGCTTGGTGCCTGGGGTCACCACTCAAGGTGTCCATTGGTCTACCCATCTGGTCCTGACCTTTGACATCATCCATCAGGGTGGCATGTAAGTACGAGAATCCATACTTCTATTATTAATGTGATAATCAAAGTGACTTTATAGTTTGCAAGTATGAACATCCAAATTGATAATTTGCATTCAATGCAATTAACCATCCAGAAAATCCTCAGGAAACTAAAGAGGTTATTCATAATTAACCACATACCTGATTTGGAAGTCCCAAGGATTGTAAGAAGAAAATTCAATTAATCAAATAGCCAACCAAGCCAGGGAACCAATCACTCCAATCATTTAGGCACAACAAGAAACCTGGAAAACATGTGCAATCTAATTACTCATATGTTGATCATGCACCTACTTTATAGAATTGGAATTCCCTCCTAGGGTGTGTCTAAATTTAATTAGGGTTTTCCTTAACACTCTTTATATTCATCTATTAACCTTTACTATTTAGGTCAACTAAACCCTAAAACACTGTTTCCATGTTCAAAAACCCTAATCACTTAGTTATTCATATCTAAGCCTCTTTATTACCAATCTGGCTTACGATTAGTTCTTAGTTCATCTTAAACATGAGATTTTAAAACATAGTTTATTGAAGTCATAAACACCTAGATTAGGGTTTCTAGGTTTCCAAGTATATCTTCACTCATATGAGACTTTAAACATCCATTTTACATATTAAAACTTTATCTCTTTAAGTTATCTATTTCAAGGCTTCATAATTAAACTTCAGATCAATGTATCTCTATTTAAGATATTCATATTCTCAAAATAGAAGACATATTACTCAACATTAGGGCTTTTAGGTCCATTATTGCACTATCTTAGTCATAGCACCCTAATTAAGTAAATTGTGGGTTTTTAAACTCCAATCGGATTCATATTATCCATTTTATGCCAAAAGGATAAATGTTCATTCATAATACTAACTTAAGTAATTGAACTCATCTCTAATCAACATTGAGGGTTTTGATTACTCTTAAAGCATTAAAGTGACTATCTTTGTGTATCTTTCAAACTAGAAGCAAAACTAATCTGTACTAGTATTTTTATGGGATTCCTTGTATTTTTCTGAGAAAAAACCATGTATTACTTGTATCCATTGGACAAACCAGTTTCCACAAGATAAATCATTTTGGGCCTATCAGAACATGCCATGTAGGAAAAAGGGGGCCTTTTTACCTTTTAATCAGCCATCTGCATCTTTTCTCTCGTTTCAGTGAGGTGGGGGTGGATAAACAGAGCTAAAGATGATTTTGCCCTCCCTTTCCTGTTGCACGAGCGAGGGCACCGACGGGTTTTCACTTACATCTTCAACCTCTCGCTCCGAATGACTCACGCGAACAGCAGCAAGGGTCGGTCAACCGCCGGGTTGACCTTGCGATGTGGGGCACCGCTACTCCAGGGAGGAGGGTCTTCGCCTCCGCCACGCCAAGACAAACTTATTGGCGTCCTTGAATCATCTAAAGGAAGAGGGAACCCCTGGGTCCTGGACGCTGGTCTATGGCTGAACAGAGGGACGAAAAGAGGGACGAGCAGTGGCTGTTCTACAGAATTGAAGGCAAGCAGACGTTCTCAGAGTCTCACATAGCACTAGGGAGGAGATTCCGATCTCAAAGGAAGTTGTTACCCTGCCTTTTATAGGATGGATCCTAGGAGTATGGGGTACCGACCTGCTGTTCAATTGGGGAAAGTTTCGGTAGCCTTCCAAAGTGGGCAAAACCAGGGTCGATCGGATTTGCCTTCACACCCCGATCTCGTAGGGACAGTTTCCAAAACTTCTCACGCAATGGATTGCCAGAAAGACTCTCTAAAAAAACATCCTTCCTTCTCTCCTATCTCCTTTCCTGGCGCAAGGTAGGGGATGACCCTGCTCCATTGGATCCCAGATCCAACCGCCTGTATTGCACGCGCCCATTAAAGAAATTCTAAATTGTGACATTCAATGTCAATACTTCCACTATATGAAAATTTACAAAATTCATATCTCTCAAACCGTTTATCATTTTAAACTCAAAATTTAGGGAAACATGTATCTTGGCTTTATCTTCTCGTACACTAAATTTGAGTTCCAAACTCAAAAGGAAAAGGCATTATCTTCACATGTAAGTTATCTTTCAATAAAGCTTATTTTAAGCATATTTTCTCTCTCTTAATCTTTTATTTTCTTTGATTTTAATTCCTTTTTCCATTAGAAACTATGTGGACACAAAATCTCATCCAAGATGGATTCATTATCCATATTTCCACAAATTTCTTGTAATATCATCATTACCTCACATCTCTTCTAATTAAAGCAATATTTAATTAATCCTTTCTCTTTCTTTTTGCATTATCTTTGCAATTTGGACTCCTTGGAACCCAAGGAACTCTATTATTTCGAAATCCTTTTTATTGGATACTCATTATCCATCTAGATGTATCTAAATGCATTATTCTTTCATTATCTTGTTTTATTCTTATTAAAATATCTCTTTTTTAGGATTTCTCTTTATTTCTCTTTTATTTTCCTCATTGGTATCCCTTTTAACATTAGGAATCCTTGGGATACGAAATTCCACCAAGGATAACTCAATTACACCTCTTTCCACTTATTTTCTACAAAATTTCTCATTGTTTTCAATTTCTTTCTTAATAAAGAAATACTTAATTGATATTTTCTTTTCTTATTGCCTTCTAGAGGTTTCTACATCTTTCTTTTCTCAAAAACTCAATTATTCACTTACTAATTGAATTTCCTTATTATTGGTCCCAATAGCCAATAAAGCCCACAACACAACCATCAAGGCTATTGTAAACGAAATCCATTTATTCAAAACAAATTATATCATTATTTGTTCCAATATATTTAATGTGAGAAATTACATTCCTCACCAAAGGAACCCAAAAATTGGGGTTGTAACATCCTTCCCTTCTTATAAGAATTTTGCCCTCAAAATTCCATCAAGTAACCAAACAGACAGGATAAGCCTTTCATATGTCCATCATGGCTCCCATGTGGCTACACCCTTTCCATGGTGCTTCCCAAGAACCTTCATCATCTCATATTCTTCCATATGAGTTCTTTCTTACCTTGGTATATCGTACCCTCATAGGTGACTCAGGACATTTCAGCCTCTCAAAAGCTGAATAGGTTCAAGGCTCAGCACATGGCTTGGGTACCTCACATAGTGCTCTAGATCGGACTCATGGAACACATTTCACATCATGTTATCCTGAGGGCAAGGATAAACACAACCATATCCACCAATCCATCTCAAATGGACCCATATATCGGGGACTCAACTTTCTCAGCTATAGTCTAGAGGGGTCATATTTTCACATCACACATTTTCCTACAGTGAGCTGCATGTCAGTCTGCTTTGCATCAGCTCACGACTCATGTCATCTCTGGGCTCTCTCTCAACCATTGTACGATCAAAGCGACTTCATCTGCACACATTGTGGTTCTTTTCTGACCTTCGTGAGGCCTCCTTCACCAACATCATCTTAATGAAGCGGTGACCGAAACAACCTCTCAAAAAAACTTCTTGCATCCCGATAAAGGCTATGGTGGTTAACATCACATCTTACAAAGGACAAGAAATGTCTCTATGTATCACCCTGAATGAGCACACATGCTCTCATCAGACCCTCTAGTCTGGAACATACTAACCATTAGTAAGGGGTGATAAACTGTACCAACACTGAGTTCTGCATGTTTCTACTTCCATCTCATGGAAGTGAACCTTTAGGTCATACTCAAGAATTTTTAAACTCGCTTCATGGTGTAGTTGAGCCATCTCTCTCTCTTATGTAGTTCAACAGAATCTGTCTCTTGACAGTACTCCTTTCTTTCTCATGTTATCTAGGTAAGGTGATCTACCATAACCCATTTTGCATATCGACCTTCCTTGGTCTAGGGGAGACTCACAACATCCACAGTGATGAACTCCCATTCCCTCTCGGAACTCTTTATACTTTATATCCATGCACCGGGTTACTGGTATTCGTCCTTCACCTCCTGACTTGCATGGTCACATGATACATGCAATATCATATTAAGCATCCCAAGTACTACTATCACTTACTATCTTTGTAGTATCACGGTGTTTGGGATCTTAAACCATGATACCATGTATGTCATGATTCCTCAAGATTGATTCCTCAGAAACCCTAAACTACTCTCATCAGGGTTTTCTTACCTTACTATTCAAAGAAGTGTATCTGAGGTGCTATCACCATCCTTTCACTACATCAAGGACTAAATTGGCTAACGAAACAACCATTAACTTGTTCAACATATCTTGTTACATTTGTGTGTTAGCCAAAACACATCTTCTTTCCAAACATAGGGTTAGCCCAACAACCTCTTCTAGCCAAACTAGGCAGCTACATCTCAACCAGAGCATCCATTACCACTTCTTATGTATTAGGTAATGTTGCTGACATACACCTTCTTGTATTTCACTTATCATCTCAAACTCGAACTCTAAGTCTATCTTCATTGAGAACACTTTGAGCTCCTCCTCATGGTGATCAAAATCAACCTTGTGATTCCTTGTAATACTTTGCAAAAATCCACCTAGTTCAAGATAAAACATCCTCACAAGATGATCTCCTTAATACTCTTAGTGTTTGTAAACCATACATGTATTATTCGCTCCACAAAGGTATGTTATCATCTATATCCTCATACCTTGTAGCAACGTTCCAACTTCCATCATCTTTATCCTTGGTGTAAGGCATGCATATTGTCCTATCTCTCACTCTCATAACAAGAGAAAATAAGCATTTGACTGCAGTCCAAATACAAAGTTCTTCCTATTCCAAGAGTAGAGATGGTACAACCCACCTTGCCAGTACACTTTCAAATCTAAGTTGAAACATGCCACATATGTCTCTACTTTACAAACATCTCAAAAACAAAGTTACTTCTATGGAAAACTGGTCTCAAACTTACTTGGTCCAAGCACAATCATTGGTCATATCCCCTAGGTCTACAGGGTGTCAGCACTTTGGGGTCATCCCTCTTCCCTTATGCATATAGAGAGTGCCCTACTCATCTGCCCTTTGGGTCCCATGAGTTCATGAAGGTGATCAATCTCCTAACCCATGGCCCTCAGACGATGATAGTTGTTACCTCCCAACCCTATGGTCATGTGCAACTAGGGAATTAGGCAACTTCTACTTCCATCGGTTTTATCCCTACCTGACCCTAGGATAGAGTGAGGATTTTAACATAGTACATGTCCAACTTAGAACCTTACCCAAGCCTTCATCATCTCTCTGCATTCCTAGGTTGTCTTTCATCCTTTCTCAGGGGTCATGGCGACCTGCCTACCTTGGTCAGGCCTCATACCTGTTATATTCACATGCACGTAGAGATGGTTATCTGTGGGTCTACAGGTTCATTATCATACCATGTACTTTTCACTTAGCTTCTCAAGATCCTATGAGACCTCTTTAGGTTACCTCAAAACCAACAAAGCTGGTATACACCCTACCAAAGGGTCCCTCTCCCAGGATGGGAGGAAACTACACTCTTAACAACAAGGTCACAAACATCCTTAGGGTTTACATCCATATGTGAATGCTTAAACCGGTAGCTACTAAGGCACAAGCATACCTACTAACCATGCTAGGTCACACTTGTTCTCATCCTCAACGTTATACCAACTTAGTTGTGAGGGGTTCATCAAACATACCTTTAACTTAAGGGGTTTCTCTTTCCTTTAAACATGAGAAGTACCATTTTCTAAGCTATAGAGACTCAAACTCATCATGAGCATGGGGTACACTGCTTCCCCTCTTAGGCCTAGAAACCCTAGGTCCACCTTTGGGTGTCCAACTGTATGCTCAATCTCTTAACCACGAATCAAGCATGTCCAAGGTATGTCATGTTCTCCCATGGTCTTTTTTATATACGCAGCACCTCAGATTTGAGTCCTCCTCAAGGACAATCAACTAGGTATAATGCTTCACAACTGGTTACTTAAACCTCCTCAGGGTCTAAGGTACTCTTGTTTCTTCTCAGCAGGTAACCACTCATACCAAAAGCATCATCCTCTCTCTTAGAGTTTGGTTCCTCTATAGGAAACCAAGATATCATCATCCTCCAGGGATCAAGCACGAGGCAACCACTATCATCTACTTAGGTCGCATCATCCCCAACCCTTTGTCATTCCTCATGTCTCATAATCTAATCTTCCAATCTCCTTGCTGGGGTCCAGCTTTCACTCTCTAGAGCTAACTCCACATCCAGCCATACTATTGGAGGTTATCTCTCCATGAAGGATCAAGATCACAGGCATACCTGTACGTGGGTGATGCCTATGTTCAACTTATGTTTTCTTGAGGCTATCCTTAGTTCTTTATGCTTATCTCATATGCTCCCTAGGACAGGGTTTTAACTTACTACTCGTACTATTAATGTACTCTGGGTGTAAGCTATATCCTACATGCAAAAACCCATAAGGTTTCTATAGGTTCTTCTCTAACCTCATCGATGAAGGAGCTATCCTTCACTCTAACATGTACGACCCTTTCCAAGGTTGGGTCACCAAAGTTACCAGGTCATCTAACCTCTCATGGCTCATATGACATCCAAGGCATGTTTATCCAAACATTTGGTCTACCAAGACATCTAACTCATCATTTCATCTCTCTCTAACCTTCACTTAGGGTTAGGGTTAACATCATCCTCAAAGGATGTGCTAGGTCTCTATTTAGAATGGAGATCTTGACTCCATAACCAACTCTCTCTACTCATTCTAGGTCTAGCCTCAGGTATCTCCTCGTGTCATACGACATAAGCATGTATCTATTCCTTTATGCTTACTCTATTAAGCTTATGTCCATGACATCTTATTTACAGGCTTTTTATTAATTTGGTGG
Source organism: Alisma plantago-aquatica (assembly GCA_963693085.1). Classification (NCBI taxonomy): domain Eukaryota; kingdom Viridiplantae; phylum Streptophyta; class Magnoliopsida; order Alismatales; family Alismataceae; genus Alisma; species Alisma plantago-aquatica. The sequence goes on along the minus strand of OY856415.1, from coordinate 115,457,905 downwards.
AGGATTCCTTAATCCTTATCAACCTTACCCATACCTCAAGAGGGTGAGGAGAAGAGAGGAAATCCTAATCCTGAAGGTCTTTAATAGAATTTGAGTTGAGAAGGTATGAACAAGATGAGAGAGTCCTAAATGTATCTTATTTTGAGTCATATCCTAAGACATCGGCCAGGTAGTCACACAATCCGGGAGTCCTCATATTCTGACTAGCGGTGCGGAGGAAAATGTTGCCAGCCCCCGGACGTGATCCTTTTCTAGACACCTCAGTCCTTCAGAAAATCCTCTAATAACTCCCTTGGGTTCTATGGAGTTTGTAAAATTTACTAATTATTAAAGATTAAATGGGGAACCTTCCCTCTGATACCAATTGTAACGACCCTGCCTCCCGGTAACCCCCAATTAAGGGAGACCTGAAGGTCAGAGCTGTTATTCAATTAACAGGATCAAAGGTTCGACAAATAATCAATAATAATTATGGAATTCTACTAACTAACTGGAATTTGGTATAAAATTAAAATTTTACTTACCTTTGAAAACTTTGGAAATCTATCTATCCAGAGCTTGAATCTACTCTATCTAATCCTCCTTGCACTTTATGTTTTACTTTCATAATATGTCATTGTACTGTTTGTTCATTTCAGGGTTGTACCTAAAACGCCGACAAACAAAACGTCGGTCAGTATATCGAAATACACTGGTATGTGGGGACAACCAAAATATTGCAAATATGGCTAACAATTTAATAATCACAATCAAGTTAATTAACAAGCCAATTTACACTTTTCAGTATGACATTCTCCACCGCTTTTGTCCTAACCCTGGCATACCCACCTTAGGGTTTCCTTTGCCAATGACTTAAGGCCACCTTCTCAATCCCGAGCTTGGTTCCTGGGGGTCACCACTCATGGTGCCCACTAGTCATGCAATATCATAGGCCACCTTCTCATTCCTGAGCTTGGTGCCTGGGGTCACCACTCAAGGTGTCCATTGGTCTACCCATCTGGGCCTGACCTTTGGCATCATCCATCAGGGTGGCATGTAAGAGCGAGAATCCATACTTCTATTATTAATGTGATAATCATAGTGACTTTATAGTTTGCAAGTAAGAACATCCAAACTGATAATTTGCATTCAATGCGATTAACCATCCGGAAAATCCTCAGGAAACTAAGGCGGTTATTCATAATTAACCACATACCTGATTTGGAAGTCCCAAGGATTGTAAGCAGAAAATTCAATTAATCAAATAGCCAACCAATCCAGGCAACCAATCACTCCAATCATTTAGGCACAATAAGCAAGCTGGAAAACATGTGCAGTCTAATTACTCATATGTTGATCATGCACCTACTTTATAGAATTGGAATTCCCTCCTAGGGTGTGTCTAAATTGAATTAGGGTTTTCCTTAACACTCTTTATATTCATCTCTTAACCTTTACTATTTAGGTCAACTAAACCCTAAAACATTGTTTCCATGTTCAAAAACCCTAATCACTTAGTTATTCATATATAAGCCTCTTTATTACCAATCTGGCTTATGATTAGTTCTTACTTCATCTTAAACATGAGATTTCAAAACATAGTTTATTGATGTCATAAACACCTAGATTAAGGTTTCTAGGTTTGTAAGTATATCTTCACTCATATGAGACTTTAAACATCCATTTTACATATTAAAACTTTATCTCTTTATCTCTTTAAGTTATCTATTTCAAGGCTTCATAATTAAACTTCAGATCAATGTATCTCTATTTAAGATATTCATATTCTCGAAATAGAAGACATATTACTCAACATTAGGGATTTTAGGTCCATTATTGCACTATCTTAGTCATAGCACCCTAATTAAGCAAATCGTGGGTTTTTAAACTCAAATCGGATTCATATTATCCATTTTATTCCAAAAGGATAAATGTTGATTCATAATACTAACGTAAGTAATTGAACTCATCTCTAATCAACATTGAGGGTTTTGATTACTCTTAAAGCATTAAAGTGACTATCTTTGTGTATCTTTCAAACTAGAAGCAAAACTAGTCTGTACTAGTATTTTTATGGGATTCCTTGTATTTTCTGATCAAAAACCATGTATTACTTGTATCCATTGGACAAACCTACGATTTCTTACAGTTTCCACAAGATAAATCATTTTTGGGCCTATCAAAACATGCCATGTAGGAAAAAGGGGGCCTTTTTACCTTTTAATCAGCCATCTGCATCTTTTTTCTCATTTTAGCGAGGTGGGGGCGGATGAATAGAGCTAAAGATGATTTTGCCCCCCCTTTCCTATTGCACGAGTGAGGGCACCGACGGGTTTTCACTTACTCGCATCTTCAACCTACCGCTCTGACTGACTCACACGAACAGCAGTAAGGGCCGGTCAACCGCCGGGTTGACCTTGCGATGTGGGGCACCGCTGCTCCAGGGAGGAGGGTCGTCGCCTCCACCGCGCCAAGATGAACTCATTGGCATCCTTGAATCATCCGAAGGAAGAGGGACCTCTGGGTCCTGGACGCTGGTCTATGGCTGAATAGAGGGATGAAAAGAGGGATGAGCAGTGGCCATTCTACACAATTGAAGGCAAGCGGACATTCTGGGAGTCTCGCATAGCACTAGGGAGGAGATTACGATCTCAAAGGAAGTTGTTACACTTCCTTTTATAGGATGGGTCCTAGGAGTCTGGGGTGCCAACCTGTTGTTCAATTGGGGAAAGCTTTGGTAGCCTTCCAAAGTGGGCAAAACCAGGGTCGATCGGATTTGCCTTCACACCCCGATCTCGTAGGGACAGTTTCCAAAACTTCTCATGCATTGTATTGCCAGAAAGACTCTCTCAAAAAAAAACATCCTTCCTGCTCTCCTATTTCCTTTCCTGGCGCAAGGTAGGGGATGACCCCGCTCCGTTGGATCCCAGATCCAACGGCCTGTATTGCACGCGCCCATTAAAGAAATTCTAAATCGTGACATTCAATGTCAATACTTCCACTATATGAAAATTTACAAAATTCATATCTCTCAAACCGTTTATCATTTTAAACTCAAAATTTAGGGAAACCTTTATCTTGGCTTTATCTTCTCGTACACTAAATTTGAGTTCCAAACTCAAAAGGAAAAGGCATTATCTTCACATGGAAGTTATCTTTCAATAAAGCTTATTTTAAGCATATTTTCTCTCTCTTAATCTTTTATTTTCTTTGATTTTAATTCCTTTTTCCATTAGAAACTATGTGGACACGAAATCTCATCCAAGATGGATTCATTATCCATATTTCCACATATTTCTTGTAATATCATCATTACCTCACATCTCTTCTAATTAAAGCAATATTTAATTAATCCTTTCTCTTTGTTTTTGCATTATCTTTGCAATTTGGACTCCTTGGAACCCAAGGAACTCTATTATTTCGAAATCTTTTTTATTGGATACTCATTATCCATCTAGATGTATCTAAATGCATTATTCTTTCATTATCTTGTTTTATTCTTATTAAAATATCTCTTTTTGAGGATTTCTCTTTATTTCTCTTTTATTTTCCTCATTGGTATCCCTTTTAACATTAGGAATCCTTGGGATATGAAATTCCAGCAAGGATAACTCAATTACACCTCTTTCCACTTATTTTCCACATTTTATCATTGTTTTCAATTTCTTTCTTAATAAAGAAATACTTAATTGATCTTTTCTTTTCTTATTGCCTTCTAGAGGTTTCTACATCTTTCTTTTCTCAAAAACTCAATTATTCACTTACTAATTGAATTTCCTTATTATTGGGCCCAATAGCCAATAAAGCCCTCAACACAACCATCAAGGCTATTGTAAACGAAATCCATTTATTCAAAACAAATTATATCATTATTTGTTCCAATATCTTTAATGTGAGAAATTACATTCCACACGAAAGGAACCCAAAAATTGGGGTTGTAACAAGGAGTGACCATCAAGATACCTTGAATTAAAGTTTATCATGTCATCAATATGAATTAAGATCATATCATCATCATGTATTAGGATTTCACCTATCAATGCTCTCAATTAGGGTTGTGGTTCATTAACCTTCATAATTAGGGTTTCATGATCTCACTATTAAGGATCATACCCTAATTAGACATTCATTCATAATGGAAGTCCACTACTTGATTATTATTCACGTAGGAAGTCTTCTCTTTCATCTTCTATAAGATGATATAAGCTTCAGCCTTGATAAGGCTAAGTCAACTCAATCTTGAAGAAGAATTGACATCATGGGTTATGTCATTATCACCTTGATTATTAAGGCTTAACTATTTAAAGGGTATTGATCACCCTACCTCATTAAAGGTACCATTATTATAAACACCATTGATTTACATCATGTAATTGTTCACTTAAACAATTAACCTTCAACCACTTCAAGTGTTCATACAATTTGATTAATTACCTTCCAAATGATCTTGGTTACTTAGACCTCAAATGGTCTTGACCATTCAGACCTCAAACGGTCTTGGTTGAGTACTCAAAACCGTTTAGTAAAGTTGAGGTTGAAACCGTTTGCTAAAGGTAGATTTTGAAACCGCATGAACTCAACCAGTTTGGGATCGTTTGGTTCCAAATGGTCTTGAGACCGTTTGGTCCAAACCTCCTACAACCGCATGGACCAATTATGGTCTCAACCACTCAAATTGAATTAGGGTTCTCAATGTTGATTCCTTCAATCATTGTATTCATGTAACCAATCTTCAATTGGTCCTATCACCATACTTCAATTGAGTTAATGAGGTCATCCTTCAACTGATTTGACCCTCAATTGACCCTCAATTGATCATCAATTAGGGTTTGAATCAATCAAATTAGGGTTTGGAATCGATGGTCCTTCAATGTTAATCAATGTGAGTCTAGTTGCTTTAAAACTATTAAACCATCATCCAAATTGAACATGTCCTGACCCCAAACGGTCTTGAGGTCGTTTGGATGACCTCCAAATGGTTTTGAGACCATTTTCCCATCTCATCACTCAAATCCAAGTCATCCAATTAGGGTTTAGATCATTGGATTGATCACCAAACCAGCATTTGAATGCACTTCAACTTAGTATCTTTAGATCTTCAAACACCTAACCATACTTGTCCCTAGACCTCCAAACGATCTTGAGTGACCACCAAATGGTCTTGAGACCGTTTTGGTGACCTCCAAACGGTCTTGAGACCGTTTTCCCATCATATCATCAAAATCCATGACATCCAGTTAGGATTTGGGTCATTGGATTGATTAACAAATCAACACTCAATTGTATTTCAATTTGGTATCTTTGGACCTTCAAACACTTGGACATACTTAACCCTAGGCCTCCAAACGTTCTTGGGTTACCCCCAAACGGTCTTGAGACCGTTTGGATGATTCCCAAATGGTTTTGAAACCGTTTGGGTCAATCAACCCAAAACATCAACTTATTCAATTGCAAAATCAACACTTAGCCGATTAGGGTTTATACCATATCTTTGGCTCTTCAAAAACTTAACCATACTCCACCCTAGACCTCCAAACGGTCTTGAGTGACCCCCAAACGGTCTTGAGAACGTTTGGGTAATCCCCAAACGGTTTTGAAACCGTTTGGGTCAATCAACCCAAGTTTCAAACTCAATCAATTATGAAATCGGCACTCAACCCGATTAGGGTTTTGGTGATTGGTTGACCTTCAACTCATGAACCAATTAGAACTAATAAATTATATTTAGTGGAACATTAACCAACATTATTAGCAACAAATCCCCAAATGTTCAACCCTAGTCAACACCTCCAAACGGTCTGAAACCATTTGCCTTCATGCGGTTTGGTGAAACTGTTTCATTCCAAACGGTTTGAAACCGTTTGCTCCCAAACGGTTTGTGAAACTGTTTGGACATTTGATTGAAACCATTTGGTCTAGATATTTGGGGAGTTGTGTGCTTATTATGATTTCATCATCATCAAGATCTAAACCCACGAAACCTGCTGTGATTTCCATGGAGATTGCATCAATCAACCAAATCAATTATTATGAATAGAGAAATGATCATTATTTGATTAGGAATTGAATGCAATAACAAAATCAAGGTTTCAAGTTATAAAACCCACCTCCAATTGAGCTCCAAATCTCCAAGCTCACGGCAAACATGGTGGGTGAATTTTTTGCAACTCCCCCTAGGCTCGTCCTCAAGCTTTTGGTTGAAAAGTTTGGCTAGGGTTGAAGAGGAGATCGAATTAAGAAGAAATCCTTAATTTATTTTCGATTTCCACCATGGAATCAAGGTGAAAAGGGTCAAGAACCTTACCAACAGGTTGGGGGTCATCGTCCTGGTCCTCCCACGCTCCCTTGGTCATTTTCCAAGCAAGAAGAAGGAGTGGAAACAGAAAATCCTTTCATTTGGCTTGGAAAGGGTCTTTTTATAAGAAATTCCATGAGAGAGAAAATGTTTTATAAAAGTCTTTTAATTCCAAAATTGTTGCCACCTTCTTCCCCTTGGTTTCTTATATGCAAAGGAATATCTATCCCCACCGAACTCCCTTCCATTATCCAAGAATAAAGAGAAAATAAATTAAGCACCTTAACCCTTATAATAGTAATTTCCATATTTGAGTGGAAATTCTTTTTCTTATAATAATGGTGAGTGGAGTCCTCACCTCCTTAGGATATGCTCGTGCCTTTGCAAGGCTTAAGGATGTCCAAACACATCTGAATCCGACCATATTAATTTTGGTTGAAGGTCCTTCAAATTATTTTATTTGTTTTTGCATTAAATTGAATCAGGGTTCCAACTAGGCTTAAATCTTGATTATTTTAATATCAAGATTCTCTCTCCTCCAACTTAATTCAAATGAGGCGCCCCTATCACTTTCTTTGATCTAAATGATGTCAAGAAACATTAGGGACCTTATTGTAGTGGTAATTTGCATATTGAACACTAGGTTTTTGGGTAAATTGCACATTACACCAAACTAGGTTTTAGTGCACAAAGATTTCTCTACAAGCTTTATCTTGGTGCCCAAGCTTGTGCACAAATATTCATTCTTATGATGTCTAAATAATCATAGGAACATCTTATCATGTGCAATTTGCAATAAAACCTCTCAACTTGGGTAATTTGCACTTTAGTCCTATTTTAACAAAACAATGTTTCAACATTATTCAAAAGGGACTGAAATTGAAACATAAGTTCCTCTTGAGCCTTAACTACTTTTCTCAAGATAAAATTAAGGATCTAATTAACTTACTTAATCAAAACTCCTAGGGTTAAGGCATAACCCAGGTTAGGGATGTTACACTAAGACGTTAAAGTAGGGCGCTTGTTGGGAGGCAACCCAGCCATTGGTAGATTTCATTTTCATTTACTTCAGTAGTTTTGGTTAATTTCATTTTTAGTGTAAAAATGATACCCTGATGTGTGTGTTAAGTGTACAGGACTATTTGGGTGTCGATACCATCAACCTTTGTGTCGATGGTAGCGACAAGGGTGCAGAGCGATAGCTACAGAAAATTTTCTCCGTCGATACTATCGACGGCCTCGTCGATAATATCGACCTCCCAACAGGAGAATTGACTCAAATTCTGGAGCACATCGATAGTATCGACCTTCTGGTCAATGCTCGCGATATCTCTGGAGATATTCAGACGAATCGTTGCCAGTGAAATCGATGCCATCGACCCCTATGTCGATGGTATAGACATAGCTTCAGGGGAATCCACCGCCAAGGCCTAACGAGGATAATGGATGCAACAGAAGTCGATGCCATCGACATCTCATTGATGGTATCGATGTGACACGTCAGCGATCTGTAAGAAGCCATCAACAAAGCACGCCAAATCTGGAGGTTGATTGTAACGCCCGGGCCCACTGCCCAAGGCTCTAGTAGAGTTTGAGGAATGATGATTGGCCCCACTGACCACCACTAGCCTTAACTGCACACTTTTATCCACACTGATGCGCAAGCTAGGATCAACTTCCCAACTGGTCTCCCATCCTAGTACTACTCCAATCTGAGCACGCTTAACTATGGAGTTCTTTAGAGATGGGCTCCCTGAAAAGGAGGTGCACCTTGGTGATATGGGTAGTCCAATCATTCCTTTTAAGATCATTATATCTAAGGCCTCAAATCCTGGGATGTTATAATCTCCCCCACTTAGACTCTTGACGTCCTCATCAAGGCTCAACTATAAGGCCTCGTAATCTCTTCCCCATTTCAATGCAGACCCACAATGGCCCATGGACACCCAACTCCCGATCACGGAATACCAGTGCAAGGGTGGCTACGTCAACCATGGACAACCCTTTCCTACATGTCTGGACTACACGACTCAAGACTGGCATGCCATGCCCATGTGGGCCCCACTTACTAGAGGGGAATTGGCTCTGATACCATTTGTAACACCCGGGCCCACTGCCCAAGACTCTAGTAGAGTTTCAGGAATGACGACTGGCCCCACATACCACCACTAGCCTTAACTGCGCACTTTTGTCCACACTAACACGCAAGCTAGGATCAACTTCCCGAATGGTCACCCATCCTAGTACTACTCCAAGTTGAGCACGCTTAACTATGAAGTTCTTTAGAAATGGGCGCCCTAAAAAGGAGGTGCACCTTGGTGATATGGGTAGTCCAATCATTCCTTTTAAGATCATTATATATGAGGCCTCAAATCCTGGGACGTTACATTGATCCATGGGACGGGTCGATACCATCGACCCATGTCGATAGTATCGATGCATCATCGATTCGGGCCCCCACATCCAGCAATCGACGACCGTCGATGGCATCAAAAGATGGATTGTGCTACATGTGTCGATAGCATCGACACCCCATCGATGGTATTGATGGGGTACCGGTGGTGCCAACCTCAGCTATAAAAGGTAGGGTTGTTTTCATTTCTCTTCACACCTTCAGAGTATTCTTCCTCAACCTTTACATTGAGCATTGATGAGCAGATGGAGACCTTCATCGAGCATCCGACGAGCTACACAACTTCCCCAAGTTCATCATCGACTACGGAGATCATCTTCTCTGACCTTCACTGAGCTCCTTTTCTCTATCTTTTCTCTATTCATCATGGTGAGGCATGGAGCGTCATCTTCCTCGTGCACTGCTCAAATGGAGATTGAGACATTCATACCACCACTTCCAGGCTCCATTCACTATCTGAGAATTGTACATCCCTCGACGGACGTGAAGAAGATCTTTGACAAGTTAATGAAGCAGTCAATCGAGCCCACTCGTTAAGTTGATTGGGCCCTGATCCGAGACCTGGGCTTTAAGGACAACCTCAACTATGTCCTCCATGGCCAAGTTGGGAGTTTGACATATGCGGGGCAACGAGTCCCTTATCACATTGATGGTCATCCTTTCTTTGGTGAGTGGCTGACATACAAGGAACTTGTGGTTGATTTCATGGCATCGCTCGACATTTGCGTCATGCCCAATGACCTCATCACCACCGATCGTGAATGGGTCAAGGCCCGAGTCTCCTTTTGGTTATTCAACCGCAACTACAACATCATGCTCGAATAGTTCAACTCAGTCTACATCTGGTGGCATTTGCTCGAGCAGTATAGATGGCCAGACAATCGGGCCGACTATGACGAGATGTTCTCGCAGTTGGTGACCGCACCGGCAGGAAATATGCTTAGCTACCACAATGCAGCCGTCGCCGACTTTGAGCACTCGTTCGTGTGGATTCTTCACTGTATGTTGTGTATTACTTTCTTTGCTCGTGGTGAATTATCACTGAGCAAGTTCCAGGAGATGGACTTGTTTTTCCTCTACAAGCTGATGAAGAGGGAAAATCTTAACTAGGGCATGTTTTTCTTGACGCACATGATGGTAGTGAAGAGGAGCACCAGACGAGCCCCTATTCACTTTGAGGGGCTTATCACACCACTAGCCCTCTACCTTGGGCTAGACCTATCCATGATCCCTCCACTGGTCAGCAGGAACCCCGTCAATCTGGACCATTTCCACCGCTCCAATCTTCTTACACTCTACGATGGTGTGGTATATGCTCATTGCCACCTTAACAAAGAGTATCGGGAGCACGTACTACCAGATCCCATATTCAACCTCTAGCCAGGCCAGCACTTCTGGTGACCTATCATTGCTATTGAGGATTCCGAGGACGAAGAGGACGCGGGAGACGATGACAATGTAGGAAACGATGATGAGGATGAGGAGGAGGCTTTCACACCTCTTCGGTCATGAGTAGCTCTGAGGAAGCGTCCACGCTTCTACCCGGGAGCTTCATCATCTTCCCAGCCACCGCCGCCACCACAGTCCTCCCATGACGGAGATGACTCCTATTCTATGCAAGGGATGTATACCATGGTCCAGTCTATCCAAGAGTCCCAGCAAACCATGCAGTAGTCCCACCAGACAACTTTTGCAGGGATCGAGGATATGCTGAATAGGTTGTATGAAAATCAGTAGGCGATCTTTGAGAATGAACGTCAGCTATTCGCCAACCAGCAGCAGGTCTACAACCGGTTGGGGAGGATAGAGCAGCAAAAGCAGTCTTTCTATGATCATTACTGGAGCCCAGGCTACTTCGGTGGATATCCACAGCCACCGCCCATGCCACCTTATGATCCAAGCTTTCAGGGGCAATATCCAGATTGGAACCCCCATACCCAGCAGGACTCACCATTTCCGCCACCACCACAGTAGTAGGGTATCACTGTTCCACCTTCTGAGGTTGTTTTTGACTATGAGGCCATAGTCAGATTCAAGCTTGGGGGGGGGAGATGGAACAGTTTCTATCTTAGTTTTTATTTTTTTTCTTTTCTTTTAGTATCTTTCTTAGTTTTTGCAGTTTTTTTAGTACTGCTTATTGTTTACATCTTTCTAGGATCCATCGTCTATCTAGTGTAATTTGTGGATGTCTAATATAAATGCATGTAGTCTCTATGTTTGTCATATGAGGGAAATTTGAAATTTGAGCAAAATTAAAAATTTTCCAAGGAATTATAAGTTGGACTTGTTTGAAATTGAGCACATAACTTATGGAAATCATTGGGTAGGTCAACTTTGAAACATATGATCATAACTGTACATCCTGATGGTTCAAGAAATGTGTATGGAATTGGATATTGAGCCTAAATTGACCAAACGATGATGAGACTTTAATCATAAGTGAGAGAGAGAAACCCATTGATTGATTGGTACACATGTCAGTAAGGAGGGACTTATAATCTTTTCTAATGATTCTGTCAATTAGTCTTGTGATCTATCCACCCCACTTCATTCACACTCCACCATAAGAATTGAGAGCACATTACAATTTTTCATTTTTTGATTGCATGACATTTAGATAGGATTGCATTATAGCTAGATTTTGCATAAAAAAAAGAAAACAATGAAAAATGAAAAGAGATTTGTATATTACTCATGCATGTACACATTCTTAAGTGCATGCCATGGTAGTTGCATTGTTACTTTCATTTAGTTGCATTTTGCATATTCTTGAGCATATAGGACATTATGTGCCATACTTATTCTGAAAAATAAGAAATGTGGGGAACTTGTTCTATACTCTCTGAGAAGTGAATTGTAATGCATCAATGATAGTATCTATGTGAAAATAAGTCCAAAAAAATTGAAAAGAAAGAAAAAAAAACAAGGACTTGAAAAAAATAGAGTGAAATCAGAGGGAGAAAAGAACTTGTCTCACCTGCATAAAAGGAAGAATAAGCACATGATATAGCTTTGTAGACATTTCATCTCACATTGATATGGAATAGTAGAGCATGCATCATTCCACCTAAAATGTAGGCATTAGGTCATTTCCATACGCATATGCATCATTTAGGTCATTTTTATTGTTTATTGCATGATAAACTGTATTGTGCTTCGCTTTCTTCCACAACTGCCCATTTCATCCACCCATTTCTCAAAATGGTAGGCCACCCGTGATTATCTCCTCATTCTTGTATATCAGGAGATCTGCTTCCATGTAGATGGTAGTTAGGATATGAGCAACGTAGATAGGAGATCACAAGATGCACCAAGCCTGAACCGGAGGAATTTATTATATCAATTGCCTTATTTGATAGTGCTCGTTGGTCTTGGGGTGGGCATCTCTCATGGACGATAATTGTCACCTTTAGGGTAGTTATCGTTCTATGGTTAGTGAGGGCCGGTATGTGTATGTCAGGTGGGAATCATACAATGATGTCTTTTATGCTAGTATGTTCTTAGTTGACCCTCACATTTATATTCTGTAGTTTTGTTACTCGAGGACAAGCAAAGTTCAAGCTTAGGAGAATTTTATGCAAGGGTTTTGAGTCACTTTTATAGGCTAGTTTTATATGTGTTTTATGTGTTTATTGGTCATTTTCATGGTTAATATTGCATGATTCATTTCCTTCAACCTATAATCTTGTAATGCATCAAATTTACCTTATTTTATCTTATTTGGTACAAATGATCATATTTCTCAGAGTTGAGTTGAGTTTATCTTTAAAGTTCAGGCAATTCGAATATATGCAGTCGTCGATACCATCGACGGATGTTGATACTATCGAGACGGCCACAGTGAGGTAGCCGGAAAGAGTAGAATGGGTCGATACCATCGCCCTAGAAGTTGATGGTAGCGAGATGTCTTCAGTGAGCCAAATGTCCACACGTCGATACCATCGACACAGGTTGTCAATAGTATCAATGTGACGTCAGAGAAAACCCCCAGAAAAGGAAAGGACCACCCGTATTATAGTGATTCGATACCATCGACTCGTCGTCGATGGTATCGATGCTGTCGGATCAGGAATTGTTGCATATCGAATCTAAACGAATGGTCGTGATGTTTTGGCGACTGTAAGTGATCCCTATACCTAAAAACACGGCCCAAGCCGTACTATCACGTCATTAGTCGTTGCACAAGTCTCGGAAGAGGAGAGGAAGAAGAACGAAGATCACAACTATGCCCTGGATGTTTCCAGAGATGCAGACAGAGTTTTCTACCATTGGAAGGTTGTAGAATGCCCATCCCGCGTCGAGGATCACTCGGTTCTCCTTCATTTAGGGGTTACACCATATCCATCCATGTTTCCCTTATGTTTTCTTCTCTTTTCATCGTGTTTCTCATTGAGATAAGAATGCAGGGCTAATCCCCTTTGTCTTCAGGACCGAGAGTAGCCTGGATAATCGTTGTATGATGCTTTTTACATAGTTAATCATAATTTGTCTCTCAAATCCGTGGTATGATATTGTTTTCTCAATTCTATCATTGTGCTTGATCACCATAATGGTAATTTAATACCTTTAATTGCTTTTGACGAAGAATTAACAGTTGAAAATACGCAATAATCACATTAACTTATAAATCCCTTGGAAAAGGTGAGGTATTGTTAATGGTGGAAACCTAAAGATATGTTTTTATGCCCCTAATTTAGAGTATAGGTTGCTAATAACGTGGAATCGACCTAGATCAAGGTAATGAATTGTATCGCGGAAGCGAACAATTCTATTCACAGGCCACTACCCGAGATAGGATACAAGTTGTGATAATTATGTAGGAATTAGTACAATGAGAGTCTGTGGTGAAACCACAATCCTAAAGATCCCATTTTAATTGATTAAACCAACCATTTAATCGATTGTTTTGTTTTCTTTTGTTTTTATTTTCTTTTTCAAACAACTCTCAACTTTTATAATCGGTCTAGCTGATTGCAAGTAGTTAGTAGTAGTCTACTGAAATTACGTTCCCTGAGTTCAACTCGGGCCTCATAAAGGCCTATATTACATTGACGCGTGCACTTGCGTTTTATGCACAGTTCAATCGTGTCAAAATCTTGTTAAACTTGATGGGGGAAAGTGAGTCATTGAGAATTTTCATGGATCTTCCATTGAAGGTTTCTTTCTTCAAAGTAGCTTCATCATGTTCTTATATCTTTTTCTCTAGTAGCTTGTATGGAAGATCCACCATTCTCTAGAGATCAAGACTTGATCCTTGGATGTTTTATTGCAACCTTCTCTTCAAATAGAGTAATTTTCTCCCATCAAATATTGGAATGTTGATGAAATATCTCCCACCTTGATAATTGCCCATCTTCTCCTACTTATGGAAGTATGCTTGAAGAAAATCAGCTCAAATACCACTTGTTGGATCTAGGATGATGGGGTCTAGAGGGGTGGTTGAATAGAGCTATAACACTTACACCAAATTCATTAGAACTTCAAATTACTTCAAATTCATTAGAGGGGTGGTTGAATAGAGCTAGAACACTTACAACAAATTCATTAGAACTTCTAGGATGATGGGGTCTAGAGGGGTGGTTGCGAATATGGAATTTGAGTACAACTAAACATATATAACAAGAATGAGAGAGATTAGTACAACTAAACATGTATAACAAGAATGAGAGAGATTGAATAAGAACAAGAACACAAGCTATGTATAGTGGTTCCAAACCCCAAACTAGGAGAGTGTACATCCACTACCTAGAGATGTCTCTCTCTAGGATTTTTCAGCCATGTCTCACTCCTTATATTCCATCATAAGAGTTACGCCATATGACCTTCCTTGTCTGGGACAAGGATACCCAACCTTCCCTTTGAGGACAAGGCAGATAATAACCTCATAAAGGACGTACCTATCCATGACCAAGAGTCTTCTACCTCACCAAGGACTTACTTTTGCAATGAGTCTTCTGTCTTCACCAACCCTTATCCACTCTTGCAAGGGATTCCTTCACCACAGAGAAGCATTCACGAAGGAACTCCTTGCCTTCTTCTTCATCACCTCTCCTAGCCAAGATAGAGAACCTTCATCTTTGTGGTAGAAAGAGAGATTGAGAGGTGGAATAAGTGAGATCCTCACAAGATATACATGTAGGACTAGATCTCTTACAAATCTCCTACTCACTCTAATGGATGTAGCAAGTGATTAATCTTAAGAGTGGAAGTAGGCTCTTGGAGGCACTCAACTATAATATAAATACCTCAATAGTGCTTGAATAACCATGGGATGAAGCCCAATGGGTGCTATTTATAGTGGAGGATGCCTCCTAGATAGTAGAAACACTTAAGGATGAATTCTAACCATTTGGGGTGTTGCAACAGATATATTTTTGAGTTTTGCAACACTTTAACGGTTAGAAATACTTTTTCTGTATATTTCGTTTAGTACGATCAGTCGAGTTTACTTTTGGGAAACTTGACCAATAGCTCTATGTGACAATTAAAATTTGAGTTGTCGGTCGGGTTTATCCTAGATGAAACTCGGCCAAAGGCTTAAATTTGGTTTGCTTGTATAGAGGTTTTGGTCGAGCTTGTCTTGGGAAAACTTAGCTGACCCTAGAAGTTGCCAAGATCCATGAAGAGTGTCACTCGAGTTTATCCTAGATGAAACTCAATCGACAAGTCCTTGTGATGAATTTTGAAAAATGCCATATAAGTGCTTAAATATTTGATTTAACTACTCCATTTTTTCTAAGCTTAATTACAAGTCATACAATCATTACAAGTGATTTAGAACATGATTCTAAAGGATTTTTTGCATTTAACACAAAAGTGCAATTGCATTGATTTTGATTTATCTTTCTCCAAGAAAGTATTTGCAAGTCAGGGCAACTGGAGTGTGTTTATACCTAATATGAATTATCTTAAGTATAAGCATTAGACACAAATAAATGGAATGGTTAGTCATCATCAAAACAAGGGTTTAGTCAATTAGACTTTGAGTCAACACCCAGAGCCTCCCTCAAATGCATAGATCAAGGAAAGGATAGAACGAGCCATCATCTTCCTCAAGGAGACTGTTAAAGTGATGCTAGATTCTTTTGAAAACATGACTCCTTCCCACTTTATATGTTCTTTTGCTTCTACCTTGAATGAGTAAAACCTTCATATTGGGGCATGGGGAGTAGACCTATAGTACTTATTTTATTTTAGTTATATTTGAATCGAATATTTCTATTGACTAGACATGTTTTCATTTGATCTTACTACTTGACTTATGAATTGATCTCTCATTCTTCTTGTTTGTTTTGATCCTTGGTGATGGGATCCTAGATTCATGGGTTGGAACTCCAGATGAAACTATTAATACTCTGGAAGATATCCCAGAATAAGATTAATTAGACAGTTGAGCAAGGATCCACAATGTCCAAGAACCCATATTTGTGAGAAGGATGACCCTTGTGTGATTTGCATTCCGCAAGGATGCAAATTCACTTGGTCCATCTTTAATTAATGAATTTAAGGATTTGAATCAATTAAAGTAAATACGTTATCTATGGTGATGAACCCCCATCCCCCAATATCTTTTAATAGTTGATTAAATCTTAGACTTGATCAGTTTTGATCCTACAATCTTAAATTCCTATTTTAGTTATAATCTCTTTCCAAAGTCAAATTTTAAATATTACTCATAGAAATTAGTTCGAATAAAATCTTGGTAAATTTGTCATGCAAACTACACACATCAATATTTTGTTGGCAGAACAAAGAAGATGTTGTTTGTATGATTAGTTTAATTATTCTTGAATATGAAGATTTGTTTGATTCAATAAGGCATAGTATAAAGAAAACATGTCTAGTCCAACATTCTATATTATTGATCAAAAGACAGAATGTATATGTTGGGTGTATGGAAAATTCTTGATTGCCTAATTGAAAGTAAAAAACCACACTTTAGCCGACTCTGGTGAGGTATGGCAATCATATACTTTAGTAATCCAACCACTGAAACTAACAATAGTGGGATCTTAGCTAACCAAAAAAACTAAAATAGTTTACATTCTAGGAGTGTATCTAGTGCTTAGGTTCTAATAGTTGCTTAACATGTGATTATTCATTATACATATTGTACTCACAAGTCAATCCTTGACTCAAACCCATAAGTCACCATTACACATATATTCAAATGACAACATTTATAGAGAAAAATCTTATCTTTGTAATTCCTATTTGTATGTCTTATATTGGTGAACAATTAGGGTTACAATTTTCTCCCTTATACAAAAAATAGATATGTAAACCTATTTTTAACATTGAATTAACATTTTATAATTCATATAAACCTTAAACCTCAACATCTAAAATTAGGTTTTAATCTATCAAGATTCATTCAGAACCATAAATCATTTTGCAATGTTTGAGCGGATGCATCCCAAGTACGTTAATAATATAATACTAATCATTAACTATGTTTTCCCTAACTTGTTATAAGCACCTCAATATTGGATCAATCTTAAATGTATATCATATTAACCAATATATTTTGCGTATTGGCATGATTTTGGTCGAAAAATATTGAAACAATGCATGGCCTAATATTCCAAAAATACATAGTATTATTCTCCAGATCTACATGGACATGTAATTTGATTGTGTTTATTAACATTTTCACATACAAATTGTTCCTTGGTTGACATCACTAAATGTCTTGTGATCAAACAAGATTTGTGTCGTATACATCTAAAAAAATCACTAATTGAACCATCTTTTTCATGAAAATAATTGTATCTATTATGTGGATTTTTTGGTTATCAACAAGTATATTAGGAAATACTTATCGAGTAGTAATCCTTAAAATTTAGGTGTACACATATGTTGATATCCAATGGGTGAGCATGGAAATGTTGGATCTACATTTAGTCACTAGCACCTATTAGTAAGGTGCTTTGCTAAACAAATGGAAAAGAAGGGATTTTTTATTGGAAGCAGAAGGAGGGAAAGAAACAACCTCGCATAGATAATGTGTTTCATCAGTTGAAAATAAAGTATTAAGTTAAGGACTACAATACATAAAGATGACATGATTAATTTTCTTTTTCTTCTCTTTATCCCGATCCATCATCGATATAAAGAAGGTGTGATGCACATTTGTCATTCCTTTTTCCTCATCATTATTTTTCAACCCCTCATAATTTTGTTTATCTAAAAGAAATGATGTTTTCCCCTTCCCTCTTTTGTCTCCCAAAAATGTGTTTGTAAATATGCACATCATTTTATTATAGATCAAAATTGACATAATATCAACTATAATGTTTCTTTATCAGGATTTGTTCAATTGTTTGAACTTTGACATGGAGTTGAATATATTAATAGAAATTTGCT
Source organism: Alisma plantago-aquatica (assembly GCA_963693085.1). Lineage (NCBI taxonomy): Eukaryota > Viridiplantae > Streptophyta > Magnoliopsida > Alismatales > Alismataceae > Alisma > Alisma plantago-aquatica. Next base: position 115,439,852 of record OY856415.1, on the reverse strand, counting down.
ATCATAAAGTAGTTGAAGACAAATTATGAAAGGAAAACACAAAACATATACCAACTTATCAATATGTAGCACAATTGGCATAAAACAAATAACTTAATGTTCATCTCCATTGATAAGATAAAGGAATAACTCTTATTACATATGTAGGTTCATAAACACAACTTCATTAAAGGGAGAATGCAACTACTATTTTAAACATAACTACTCTATAACTAGACTAAGAAAGAGAGAAAGACTAGGTATTTTTTTTCAAATCTATTCTTGGATGTCGATGATGGTATCAGTTGAATTGCCACTGCCTGTGACAGTATCGATGCAATCACCATCCTTGTCAACCACACTAATGGGAAGACCTTCATTATCATCTACGAACCTCCTCCAAAATGGGTGCTCCTTCCACACTGTGTTTTTCATCTGCTCAATAGGAACATTGCTAGTTTCCGGAATGAAGTACATGACACATAGTGTCATGATGAAAACCCAACAAGAAAAGAAAAAGAATATTCTGTATTTGAAGCGGCACAACATTGAGAGAAATGCTTGCCCGATAACGAATGTGAACAACATATTCATTGACACTGTGATGCTTTGTCATGTAGACCTAGTATCTAGCGGAAATGTTTCGCTTGGAATCAGCCAGCCAAGTGGACCCCATGACCATGCAAAGGATGAGACGAATGTACACACCAAGGCGATGATAAGAACTGCAAGACCCTTTCTAAGATGCTCAGAACTATCAGTGACCCTTGTCCCCATCGTTACTCCGATCGTCACTTGAGCAAGGAACATTATCAACCCACCCATGATTAAGAGAGGTCGGCGGCCAATCCTATCAACAAACAAATTGGACACAAGGGTGGAGAGTACATTGACCGCTCCCATAATTGCTACTGAGATGAGTGATGCATTGTTCTTAAACCCAAGTGTATTGAAGAGGACAGGGGCATAAAACATAATTGCGTTGATGCCCGTGAATTGTTGAAAGAATTGCATCATGATAGCAATAACAAGTTGTGGACGGCTGTTGCGCTTGAGGAGGTTGTGAAATGGATGCTTTACATGTTGAGACATTTGACTTGCATGAACAATTTCATTGTACTCTGCTTCTACATTATCGGTCCCACGAATTCGACGGAGTACCTCCTTGCCCTTCTCAGGATAGCCTCGCTCAATCAAACTGTTTGGTGTATCTTCCAAGAAAATGACTCCCAATGTGAAAATAAGAGCCAGGAAACCGGCACAACCCAATGATACCCTCCATCCCCATCCACCATCAATTCCATTGGTGAAGTAGTTTACCACTTGAGCTATGAGGATACCAATGGTAATCATGAGTTGAAACATAATATTGAAGAATCCACGAAGGCGTGTTGGAGCAATTTCAGAAAGAAAGATCGGAACAGCTTGGTTGGCTAATCCAATTCCACAGCCCAACAATAACCGTCCTGCAATCAACATGCCGAGGTTGATGGCTGAAGCATTGAGGATGACGCCAATGATGAGGAACATGCCCGCTATTAGAATTGTGTAGCGTCGTCCCAGTCGACGAGTGGTGTGAGAAGCTAAAAATAAAGTTGAGACGAGAGCAGCCAGATAGAGAGACGAAGTAAATAGTTGGAGGAACTGGTCGTCATACTTGCAATAGTTGTTATTGAGGGTCATTTGGTGATTGCGGTGATATACTCCTGGAAAAAAATTCCGCAGAAAGGGGTCCATGGATGTTACACCACCCGAAACTCCTACGTCAAAGCCGAACATAAGTCTGCCTGTGGCCAGAGTCACACTTGAACCTATGAGAGCACCGATGATGTCGGATGATACACAAGCAGCCTTGGCAGACCGAAAATTGGAGACGATTCCAGCCTTGATCCCTGACATTATGTGATACAGAAATAGAAAGATGATAGTATGTGCATTGTTTTTTATTTATCTTTCTCCAATATAGTATGTGCAAGTTAGGGCAACTGGAGTGTGTTTATACATAATATGAATTCTCTTAAGTATAAGCATTAGACACAAATAAATGGAATGGTTAGTCATCATCAAAATAAGTGTTTAGTCAATTAGACTTTGAATCAACACCCAGAGCCTCCCTCGAATGCATAGATAAAGGGAAGGATAGAATGAGCCATCATCTTCCTCAAGGAGAATGCTAAAGTGATGCTAAATTCTTTTGAAAACATGACTCCTTCCCTCTTTATATGTACTTTTGCTTCTACCTTGAATGAGTAAAACCTTCATATTGGGGCATGGGGAGAAGACCTATAGTACTTATTTTATTTTACTTATATTTGAATCTAATATTTCTATTGGCTAGACATTCTTTCATTCGATCTTACTACTTGACTTATGAAATGATATCTCATTCTTCTCATTTATTTTTATCCTTGGGGTTGGGATCCTAGATTCATGGGTTGGAACACCAGATGAAACTATTAATACTCTGGAAGATATCCAAGAAGAAGATTAATTAGACAGTTGAACAAGGATCCACAATGTCCAAGAACCCAGATTTGTGAGAAGGCTGACCCTTGTGTGATTTTCATTCCGCAAGGATGCAAATTCACATGGTCCATCTCAAATTAATGAATTTAAGGAGTTGAATCAATTAAAGTAAATTAGTTACCTATGGTGATGAACCCCCATCCCCCACTATCTTTTAATAGTTGATTAAATCTTAGACTTGATTAGTTTTGATCCTACAATCTTAAATTCCTATTTTAGTTATAATCTCTTTCCAAAGTCAAATTTTAAATATTACTCTTAGAAATTAGTTCAAATAAAATCATGGTAAATTTGTCATGGAAACTACACACATCAATATTTCATTGGAAGAACAAAGAAGATGTGGTTTTATGATTATTTTAATTATTCTTGAATATGAATATTTGTTTGATTCAATAAGGCATAGTATAAAGAAAACATGTCTAGTCCAACATTCGATATTATCGATCACAAGACTGAATGTATATGTTGGGGGTATGGAAAATTCTTGATTTCCTAATTGAAAGTAAAAAACCACATTTTAGCCGACTCTGGTGAGGTATGACAATCATATGCTTTAGTAATCCAACCACTGAAACTAACAATAGTGAGAGCTTAGTTGACCAAAAAAACTAAAATAGTTTACGGTCTAGGAGTGTATCTACTGCTTATGTTCTAATAGTTGCTTAACATGTGATTATTCATTATACATATTGTACTCACAAGTCAATCCTTGACTCAGACCCATAAGTCACCATTACACATATATTCAAATGACAACATTTATAGAGACAAATCTTATCTTTGTAATTCCTATTTGTATGTCTTATATTGGTGAACAATTAGGGTTACAATTTTCCCCCTTATATAAAAAATAGATATGTCAACCTATTTTTAACATTAAATTAACATTTTATGATTCATATAAACCTTAAACCTCAACATCTAAAATTAGGTTTTAATCTCTCAAGATGCATTCAGAACCATAAATCATTTTGCAATGTTTGAGTTGATGCATCCCAAGTACGTTAATAAGATAATATTAATCATTGATTATTATTTCCCTAACTTGTTACAAGCACCTCAATATTGGATCAATATTAAATGTATATCATATTAACCAATATATTTTGCGTATTGGCATGATTTTGGTCGAAAAATATTGAAACAATGCATGGCCTAATATTCCAAAAATACATAGTATTATTCTCCAGATCTACATGGACATGTAATTTGATTGTGTTTATTAACATTTTCACATACAAATTGTTCCTTGGTTGACATCACTAAATGTCTTGTGATCAAACAAGATTTGTGTCGTATACATCTAAAAAAATCACTAATTGAACCATCTTTTTCATGAAAATAATTGTATCTATTATGTGGATTTTTTGGTTATCAACAAGTATATTAGGAAATACTTATCGAGTAGTAATCCTTAAAATTTAGGTGTACACACATGTTGATATCCAATGGGTGAGCATGGAAATGTTGGATCTACATTTAGTCACTAGCACCTATTAGTAAGGTGCTTTGCTAAACAAATGGAAAAGAAGGGATTTTTTATTGGAAGCAGAAGGAGGGAAAGAAACAACCTCGCATAGATAATGTGTTTCATCAGTTGAAAATAAAGTATTAAGTGAAGGACTACAATACATAAAGATGACATGATTAATTTTCTTTTTCTTCTCTTTATCCCGATCCATCATCGATATAAAGAAGGTGTGATGCACATTTGTCATTCCTCTATTCCTCATCATTATTTTTCAACCCCTCATAATTTTGTTTATCTAAAAGAAATGATGTTTTCCCCTTCCCTCTTTTGTCTCCCAAAAATGTGTTTGTAAGTATACACATCATTTTATTATAGATCAAAATTGACATAATATCAACTATAATGTTTCTTTATCAGGATTTGTTCAATTGTTTGAACTTTGACATGGAGTTGAATATATTAATAGAAATTTGCTATCATAAAGTAGTTGAAGACAAATAATGAAAGGAAAACACAAAACATATACCAACTTATCAATATGTAGCACAATTGGCATAAAAAAAATAACTTAATGTTCATCTCCATTGATAAGATAAAGGAATAACTCTTATTACATATGTAGGTTCATAAACACAACTTCATTAAAGGGAGAATGCAACTACTATTTTAAACATAACTACTCTATAACTAGACTAAGAAAGAGAGAAAGACTAGGTATTTTTTTTCAAATCTATTCTTGGATGTCGATGATGGTATCAGTTGAATTGCCACTGCCTGTGACAGTATCGATGCAATCACCATCCTTGTCAACCACACTAATGGGAAGACCTTCATTATCATCTACGAACCTCCTCCAAAATGGGTGCTCCTTCCACACTGTGTTTTTCATCTGCTCAATAGGAACATTGCTAGTTTCCGAAATGAAGTACATGACACATAGTGTCATGATGAAAACCCAACCAGAAAAGAAAAATAATATTCTGTATTTGAAGCGGCACAACATTGAGAGAAATGCTTGCCCGATAACGAATGTGAACAACATATTCATTGACACTGTGATGCTTTGTCATGCAGACCTAGTATCTAGCGAAAATGTTTCGCTTGGAATCAGCCAGCCAAGTGGACCCCATGACCATGCAAAGGATGAGACGAATGTACACACCAAGGCGATGATAAGAACTGCAAGACCCTTTCTAAGATGCTCAGAACTATCAGTGACCCTTGTCCCCATCGTTACTCCGATCGTCACTTGAGCAAGGAACATTATCAACCCACCCATGATTAAGAGAGGTCGGCGGCCAATCCTATCAACAAACAAATTGGACACAAGGGTGGAGAGTACATTGACCGCTCCCATAATTGCTGCTGAGATGAGTGATGCATTGTTCTTAAACCCAAGTGTATTGAAGAGGACAGGGGCATAAAACATAATTGCGTTGATGCCCGTGAATTGTTGAAAGAATTGCATCATGATAGCAATAACAAGTTGTAGACGGCTGTTGCGCTTGAGGAGGTTGTGAAATGGATGCTTTACATGTTGAGACATTTGACTTGCATGAACAATTTCATTGTACTCTGCTTCTACATTATCGGTCCCACGAATTCGACGGAGTACCTCCTTGCCCTTCTCAGGATAGCCTCGCTCAATCAAACTGTTTGGTGTATCTTCCAAGAAAATGACTCCCAATGTGAAAATAAGAGCCAGGAAACCGGCACAACCCAATGATACCCTCCATCCCCATCCACCATCAATTCCATTGGTGAAGTAGTTTACCACTTGAGCTATGAGGATACCAATGGTAATCATGAGTTGAAACATAATATTGAAGAATCCACGAAGGCGTGTTGGAGCAATTTCAGAAAGAAAGATCGGAACAGCTTGGTTGGCTAATCCAATTCCACAGCCCAACAATAACCGTCCTGCAATCAACATGCCGAGGTTGATGGCTGAAGCATTGAGGATGACGCCAATGATGAGGAACATGCCCGCTATTAGAATTGTGTAGCGTCGTCCCAGTCGACGAGTGGTGTGAGAAGCTAAAAATAAAGTTGAGACGAGAGCAGCCAGATAGAGAGACGAAGTAAATAGTTGGAGGAACTGGTCGTCATACTTGCAATAGTTGTTATTGAGGGTCATTTGGTGATTGCGGTGATATACTCCTGGAAAAAAATTCCGCAGAAAGGGGTCCATGGATGTTACACCACCCGAAACTCCTACGTCAAAGCCGAACATAAGTCTGCCTGTGGCCAGAGTCACACTTGAACCTATGAGAGCACCGATGATGTCGGATGATACACAAGCAGCCTTGGCAGACCGAAAATTGGAGACGATTCCAGCCTTGATCCCTGACATTATGTGATACAGAAATAGAAAGATGATAGTATGTGCATTGTTTTTTATTTATCTTTCTCCAATATAGTATGTGCAAGTTAGGGCAACTGGAGTGTGTTTATACATAATATGAATTCTCTTAAGTATAAGCATTAGACACAAATAAATGGAATGGTTAGTCATCATCAAAATAAGTGTTTAGTCAATTAGACTTTGAATCAACACCCAGAGCCTCCCTCGAATGCATAGATAAAGGGAAGGATAGAATGAGCCATCATCTTCCTCAAGGAGAATGCTAAAGTGATGCTAAATTCTTTTGAAAACATGACTCCTTCCCTCTTTATATGTACTTTTGCTTCTACCTTGAATGAGTAAAACCTTCATATTGGGGCATGGGGAGAAGACCTATAGTACTTATTTTATTTTACTTATATTTGAATCTAATATTTCTATTGGCTAGACATTCTTTCATTCGATCTTACTACTTGACTTATGAAATGATATCTCATTCTTCTCATTTATTTTTATCCTTGGGGTTGGGATCCTAGATTCATGGGTTGGAACACCAGATGAAACTATTAATACTCTGGAAGATATCCAAGAAGAAGATTAATTAGACAGTTGAACAAGGATCCACAATGTCCAAGAACCCAGATTTGTGAGAAGGCTGACCCTTGTGTGATTTTCATTCCGCAAGGATGCAAATTCACTTGGTCCATCTCAAATTAATGAATTTAAGGAGTTGAATCAATTAAAGTAAATTAGTTACCTATGGTGATGAACCCCCATCCCCCACTATCTTTTAATAGTTGATTAAATCTTAGACTTGATTAGTTTTGATCCTACAATCTTAAATTCCTATTTTAGTTATAATCTCTTTCCAAAGTCAAATTTTAAATATTACTCTTAGAAATTAGTTCAAATAAAATCATGGTAAATTTGTCATGGAAACTACACACATCAATATTTCATTGGAAGAACAAAGAAGATGTGGTTTTATGATTATTTTAATTATTCTTGAATATGAATATTTGTTTGATTCAATAAGGCATAGTATAAAGAAAACATGTCTAGTCCAACATTCGATATTATCGATCACAAGACTGAATGTATATGTTGGGGGTATGGAAAATTCTTGATTTCCTAATTGAAAGTAAAAAACCACATTTTAGCCGACTCTGGTGAGGTATGACAATCATATGCTTTAGTAATCCAACCACTGAAACTAACAATAGTGAGAGCTTAGTTGACCAAAAAAACTAAAATAGTTTACGGTCTAGGAGTGTATCTACTGCTTATGTTCTAATAGTTGCTTAACATGTGATTATTCATTATACATATTGTACTCACAAGTCAATCCTTGACTCAGACCCATAAGTCACCATTACACATATATTCAAATGACAACATTTATAGAGACAAATCTTATCTTTGTAATTCCTATTTGTATGTCTTATATTGGTGAACAATTAGGGTTACAATTTCCCCCCTTATATAAAAAATAGATATGTCAACCTATTTTTAACATTAAATTAACATTTTATAATTCATATAAACCTTAAACCTCAACATCTAAAATTAGGTTTTAATCTCTCAAGATGCATTCAGAACCATAAATCATTTTGCAATGTTTGAGTTGATGCATCCCAAGTACGTTAATAAGATAATATTAATCATTGATTATTATTTCCCTAACTTGTTACAAGCACCTCAATATTGGATCAATATTAAATGTATATCATATTAACCAATATATTTTGCGTATTGTAACAATTTTCTCAAAAAATATTGAAAACAATGCATGCCCAAATATTCCAAAAATACATAGCATTATTCTCCAGGTCTACATGGACATGTAATTTTATTGTGTTTATTAACATTTTCACATACAAATTGTTCCTTGGTTGGCTTCACTAAATGCTTGTGATCAAACAAGATTTGTGCCATATGTCTAAAAAAATCAGTAATTAAACCATCTTTTTCATGAAAATAATTGTATCTATTATGTGGATTTTTTTTGTTATCAACAAGTATATTAGGAAAAACTTATCGAGTAGTAATCCTTAAACTTTAGGTGTACGCACATGTTGATATCAAATGGGTGAGCATGGAAATGTTGGATCTACATTTAGTCACTAGCACCTGTTAGTAAGGTGTTTGGCTAAACAAATGGAAAAGAAGGGATTTTTTATTAGAAGTGGAAGGAGGGAAAGAAATAACATTGTATAGATAATGTGTTTCATCAGTTGAAAATAAAGTATTAAGTGAAGGACTACAGTACATAAAGATGATATGATTAATTTTCTTTTTCTTCTCTTTATCCTGGTCCATCATCGATATAAAGAAGGTGAGACGCACATTGGTCATTCCTCTATTCCTCATCATTATTTTTCAACCCCTCATAATTTTTTTTATCTAAATGAAATGATGTTTTCCCCTTCCCCCTTTTGTCTCCCAAAAATGTGTTTGTAAGTATACACATCATTTTATGACAGATCAAAATTGACATAATATCAACTATAATGTTTCTTTATTAGGATTTGTTCAATTGTTTGAACTTTGACATGGAGTTGAATATATTAATAGAAATTTACTATCATAAAGTAGTTGAAGATGAATTATGAAAGGAAAACACAAAACATATACCAACTTATCAATATGTAGCACAATTGGCACAAAAAAATAACTTAATGTTCATCTCCATTGATAAGATAAAGGAATAACTCTTATTACATATGTAGGCTCATAAACACAACTTCATTAAAGGGAGAATGCAACTACTATTATAAACCTAACTACTCTACAACTAGACTAAGAAAGAGAGAAAGACGAGGCATTTTTTTCAAAGCTATTCTTGGATGTCGATTATGGTATCAGTTGAATTGCCACTGAATGTGACAGTATCGATGCAATCACCATCCTTGTCAACCACACTAATGGGAATACCTTCATTATCATCTATGAACCTCCTCCAAAATGGGTGCTCCTTCCACACCGTGTCATTCATCTGCTCAATAGGAACATTTCTAGTTTCCATAATGAAGTACATGACACATAGTGTCATGATGAACACCCAACCAGCAAAGAAAAAGAATATTACGTATTTGAAGTGGCACAACATTGAGAGAAATGCTTGCCCAATAACAAATGTGAACAACATATTCATTGACACTGTGATGCTTTGTCCTGCAGACCTAGTCTCCAGGGGAAATGTTTCACTTGGAATCAGCCAGCCAAGTGGACCCCATGACCATGCAAAGGATGAGACGAATGTACACACCAAGGCGATGATAATCACTGCAAGACCCTTGCTAAGATGCTCAGAACTATCAGTGACACTTGTCCCCATCGTTACTCCGATCGCCACTTGAGCAAGGAACATTATCAATCCACCCATGATTAAGAGAGGTCAGCGGCCAATCCTATCAACAAACAAATTGGACACAAGGGTGGAGAGTACATTGACCGCTCCCGTAATTGCTGCTGAGATGAGTGATGCATTGTTCTTAAACCCAAGTGTATTGAAGAGGATAGGGGCATAAAACATTATTGCGTTGATCCCCGTGAATTGTTGAAAGAATTGCATCATGATAGAAATAACAAGTTGTGGACGGCTGCTGCGCTTGAGGAGGTTGCGAAATGGATGTTTTACATGTCGAGACATTTGACTTGAATGAACGATTTCATTGTACTCTGCTTCTACATTATCCGTCCCACGAATTCGACGGAGTACCTCCTTGCCCTTCTCAGGATAGCCTCGCTCAATCAAACTGTTTGGTGTATCTTCCAAGAAAATGACTCCCAATGTGAAAATAAGAGCCGGGAAACCAGCACAACCCAATGATACCCTCCATCCCCATCCACCATCAATTCCATTGGTGAAGTAGTTTACCACTTGAGCTATGAGGATACCAATGGTAATCATGAGTTGAAACATAATATTGAAGAATCCACGAAGGTGCGTTGGAGCAATTTCAGAAAGAAAGAGCGGAACAGCTTGGTTGGCTAATCTAATTCCACAGCCCAACAATAACCGTCCTGCAATCAACATGCCGAGGTTGATGGCTGAAGCATTGAGGATGACGCCAATGATGAGGAACATGCCCGATATTAGCATTGTGTAGCGTCGTCCCAGTTGACGAGTGGTGTGAGAAGCTAAAAATAAAGTTGAGACGAGAGCAGCCAGATAGAGAGACGAAGTAAATAGTTGGAGGAACTGATCGTCATACTTGCAATAGTTGTTATTTAGGGTGATTTGGTGATTGCGGTGATATACCCTGGAAAAAATTTCTGCAGAAAGGGGTCCATCGATGTTACACCACCCGAAACTCCTACGTCAAAGCCGAACATAAGTCCGCCTGTGGCCAAGCAGCCTTGGCAGACCGAAACTGAAATAGAAAGACGGTAGTTGCAGACGACAAGGAGAATTCCTTGTATCAGTCGACAAGAACCACAAATCTTTGTATCAGCGAGCGAGCAGACGAGAATCAAAATTTCCTGTAACGGCGATCGAGCAAGCAACGAACGAGAAAGACTGTTGACCGCGGACGACAACAAAATTTGTTGCACTGGTGAGCGGACAAGAGCAAGGCGTGAAATCCTGGCTCCGTATTGCCCACCTTATATAGGAGTCAGATGGAGAAAACAGATCGAATGGCAATAGAATTCCATATCCGAATCGTCTGGCGACTTGTAATACGAAGATATTGCCAATGTAATACTAGTTTTAGTGGTACAGCAAGTCAAATCCATATTATATTGATTGCATACAACTAACATGGAAATCTATTCTTCTATCATGTTTAATCATAATCATAATTTACAAAAACTCAGCAAACACATCTCTCTCGATCGTTGAGCATGTCCGACCGAAAGGATTATATTCGATCACCGTCTATTTCTATTCGAATACGAATTAAAAGCGTAATAACTAGATGCGTTTGAATTGCTCTAATACGTGAACGTACAGAAGCACAAGAGGAATCGGGAATACGTACGATTAACTAATTTACGATGGTACAAATGATTCTACTAGTCTGGTTTCTCGTCAAACTCTTTTGAATAACGAATTGAAATTTTAAACTTAACACGTTATTCCGATTGTAATTCCTCGTTCACGATTTGTGTGATTCTAGAGTGATACTTCCTATTAGGAGGCGATAAAAAAATGTATTGACAATAGGACGTATTACTTTTAAAACATCCTTTGAGGAGAAAAAAAGGAAAAAAAGGCCTTTGATCGTTGCATGTCCGGCCGGAGTCTGCAAGGGCAACGGATGAAATCCGATCACCATCTTTCTTTAATCGGATACGAATTAAAAGCGTAATAATTAATCTAAGATGGTCCAAATGATTCTGCTAGTACGGTTTCTTGTCAAACTCTTGTAAATAACGAATTGGAATTTTAATAGTAACACGTGATTCCATTGTAATTCTTCTGTTACGATTTCTGTGATTATTGTTGAGTGGATTATGTGCCAACTGACACATCAAGAGGTAAGAACTCCTCTCCAATCGACTGACACTACCAAAAAAAACATAGTATAAGTGACGCTCATGTAAAAGGTTACATATTTTAAGTGACATACTAGTACATCACTTATAATCTGTATAAACCTCTATGAAATAGATGACATACATTTTAGCATTTTGAAAAGATTACATACTTTAGGTGGCATACCTGTAAATCATCTATAATCCTACGTAATATAGATGACATACATTTTATCATATATGAAAGGGTTACACCGAATAGATGATATACATTTGAGTCACTTATGTTCTAATGGGGGTTTGCTATATAGGTGACATGTATATGAGATATGTGATCTATAAGGGGATATATATATCTAGGAGACACACATACATGTCACCAAACTTTTAGGTGACACATGTACTTGTCACTTAAACTTTAGGTGATAGACATGTCAGTCATTCAACATCTCCCATCCAATAATAAGCATCAACAATCTTCTCAATGCCGCTTCATGGGGATATATCAATACATTTATTGACAATTCATAAAGGAAGATATGTGAGAGAAATTGGAGAGTCTTTGTAAGTAATTTGGAGGGTCAATCATAGAGGAATATTGGCATAAAGATCTTCCCCCAAACTCATATATGTCTTTCGTGAACATTCTAAAGGCTAATGGACATTTGTGAAAATAAGAGCCGGGAAACCAGCACAACCCAATGATACCCTCCATCCCCATCCACCATCAATTCCATTGGTGAAGTAGTTTACCACTTGAGCTATGAGGATACCAATGGTAATCATGAGTTGAAACATAATATTGAAGAATCCACGAAGGCGCGTTGGAGCAATTTCAGAAAGAAAGAGCGGAACAGCTTGGTTGGCTAATCCAATTCCACAACCCAACAATCAACATGCCGAGGTTGATGGCTGAAGCATTGAGGATGACGCCAATGATGAGGAACATGCCCGATATTAGCATTGTGTAGCGTCGTCCTAGTCGACGAGTGGTGTGAGAAGCTAAAAATAAACTTGAGACGAGAGCAGCCAGATAGAGAGACGAAGTAAATAGTTGGAGGAACTGGTCGTCATACTTGCAATAGTTGTTATTGAGGGTGATTTGGTGATTGCGGTGATATACCCCTGGGAAAAAATTCCGCAGAAAGGGGTCCATCGATGTTACACCACCCGAAACTCCTACGTCAAAGCCGAACATAAGTCCGCCTGTGGCCACAGTCACACTTGAACCTATGAGAGCACCGGTGATGTCGGATGATACACAAGCAGCCTTGGCAGACCGAAACTTGGAGATGATTCCAGCCTTGATCCCTGACATTATGTGATACTGAAAGATGGTAGTTGCAGACGACAAGGAGAATTCCTTGTATCAGTCGACGAGAACCACAAATCTTTGTATCAGCGAGCGAGCTGACGAGAATCAAATTTTCCTGTAACGGCGATCGAGCAAGCAACGAACGAGAAAGATTGTTGACCGCGGACGACAACAAAATTTGTTGCACTGGTGAGCGGACAAGAGCAAGGCGTGAAATCCTGGCTCCGTATTGCCCACCTTATATAGGAGTAAGATGGAGAAAACATATCGAATGGCAATAGAATTCCATATCCGAATCGTCTGGCGACTTGTAATACGAAGATATTGCTAATGTAATACTAGTTTTAGTGGCACAGCAAGTCAAATCCATATTATATTGATTGCATATAACTAACCTGGAAATCTATTCTTCTATCATGTTGAATCATAATCATAATTTACAAAAACTCAGCAAACACATCTTTCTGGATCGTTGAGCATGTCCGACCGAACGGATTATATTCGATCACCATCTATTTCTATTCGAATACGAATTAAAAGCGTAATAACTAGATGCGTTTGGAATTGCTCTAATACGTGAACGTACAGAAGCACAAGAGGAATCGGGAATACGTACGATTAACTAATTTACGATGGTACAAATGATTCTACTAGTCTGGTTTCTCGTCAAACTCTTTTGAATAACGAATTGAAATTTTAAACTTAACACGTTATTCCGATTGTAATTCCTCGTTTACGATTTCTGTGATTCTAGAGTGATACTTCCTATTAGGAGGTGATAAAAAATGTATTGACAATAGGACGTATTACTTTTAAAACATCCTTTGAGGAGAAAAAAAAAGGAGAAAAAGGCCTTTGATCGTTGCATGTCCGGCCGGAGTCTGCAAGGGTAACGGATTAAATCCGATCACCATCTTTTTTTAATCGGATACGAATTAAAAGCGTAATAATAGGGGGTTTCTTCTCTATGGACATAAGCCGTTTGTCATGACCATTGGATGTGCTCTTTGGTACTGTCTGTGCGTTTTTGGTTGCTTGTCTGGTTGTAGAGTCGAGTTTATCGATGGCTGGCCCATTTGATGATGCTATCTTCCCTTATAGTCTAAGGTTGTTTCGGGCGGCTTGATGTCACACTTTGAAGGTGGACATACTGTTAGTGATTATTGAGTCGTTTGTATGCAACTCTACAACTGTGTGGTTGTTGCTAGCATAGGATAAGTGGTTTTTAATCTTTTCTCCTTCTGCTTCATGGGAGGTCCTTATTTTAGGCCTCTGGTGTTTTGTCTGGATTTATATCTTGGTTGTAAGGGGTGCACTTATGTACCCAAAGTTTTACTTTTCATTTAATAGTAACATGAGTTTTTACCGACAAAAAAAAAGATGGTCCAAATGATTCTGCTAGTACGGTTTCTTGTCAAACTCTTGTAAATAACGAATTAGAATTTTAAAAGTAACACGTGATTCCATTGTAATTCTTCTGTTACGATTTCTGTGGTTATTGTTGAGTGGATTATGTGCCAACTGGCACATCAAGAGGTAAGAACTCCTCTCTGCAGCGTTCTTCTGTAGTTCCACTGCACATCTTCGACCCCTTAATTATTGTTGCCAATCGACTGACACTACCAAAAATATATATAAAAGTGACACTCATGTAAAATGTTACATATTTTTAAGTGACATACTAGTATATCACTTATAATCTGTATAAACCTCTATGAAATAGATGACATACATTTTAGCATTTTGAAAAGATTACATACTTTAGGTGACATACATTTAAATCATCTATAATTTGTATAATCCTACGTAATATAGATGACATATATTTTATCATACATGAAAGGGTTATACCGAATATGTGACATACATTTGAATCACCTATGTTCTAATGGGGGTTTTCCATATAGGTGACACGTATATGAGATATGTGATCTATAAGGGGATATATATCTAGGAGACACACATAGATGTCACCAACCTTTTAGGTGACACATGTACTTGTCACTTAAACTTTTGGTGATAGACATGTCACTCATTCAATATCTCCCAACCAATAATAAGCATCATCAATCTTCTCAATGCCGCTTCATGGGGATATACCAATATATTTATTGACAATTCATAAAAGAAGATATGTGAGAGAAATTGGAGAGTCTTTCTAAGTAATTTAGATGGTCAATCATAGAGGGATATTGGCATAAAGATCTTCCCCCAAATTCATATATGTCATTTGTAAACATTCTAAGGCTAATGGGCATTTGTCTTGTGAGGTAAATTGCTCCTTGACAACGTCTTGCTTAGACCACCCACCCCCTGCAATAATTGCTGCAAAAGAATGGTGGCTATTGAAAGCACTCGAACTACCTTACTCTCATCGTCCCCAAACTCATACAAATCTCTTTTATGAATAGATAAGAGGGTAATACATATAAACATGTCTCAAATCTAAGAATTTTCAAGAACTTACTATGAAATAAAACTATCATGATATGGCCCCTACCTCCACCTATAATTTTCACAAACTATCTACTGATACACATTGTCATGATATGGACCATGGCTCCTCACTAATACATTTTGAGAGATTTCAATGAGAGGACATTCTCATGATATGGGCCCAGTCTCCTCACAAATGCATTTGAAGAACTTGTTGTGAGAGGACACTATCAAGATATGGGCCACAAGTCCTCAAAGTTATATTTCAAGGAACTTGTTGTGAGTGAACATTGTCATGGTATGGTTCATGGATCCTCTCAAAAGTATTTTCATGGGGATATATCAGTACATTTATTGGACAACTTGTAGAGTAGATGTGTGAGAGAAAATTTTGTTGGAGTCTATCTAAGTGATTAATAAAGGGATATTGGCACAAAAATATTCACCAAATTCATACGTCTCTTTGGTAATCATTCTAAGGCCAATGGGCCTTTGTCTTATGAGACAAATTTCTCCTTGGCAACATCTTACATAGACCTCCCACGCCAACATTGATTCCTACAAATGGGAGGTAGTTGCCATAAGCACCCAATCAACCAAGCTTCAATTGTCCCCAAACTTATAGATGTCCATATTTTAATAGTTAAGACGACAATACATATATACACATCTCAAGGAATTTTTTGTGAGAAGTCAATGTCAGGACATAGGCCATAGCCCCTCCTCAAAGCATTTTAATGGACTTGTCTAAGAGGACATCGTCATGTTATGGGCCGTAGCTCCTCGCACATGTATTTTGAGGGAATTTTCTGAGAGGATTCTCATGATATGGGCCTGAATACTCACAAATACAGTTTCAAAGACTTTTTGTGAGAGGCCATTATCATGATATGGGCCCAAGATCCTCAAAAATTCATCTCAAGGGACTTTTTGTAAGATGATATGGGTCCAAGATCCTCACAAATACATTTCAAGGGACTTGTTGTGAGACGATACTGTCATGATGTGGGCCATGGCTCATCCTAAATGCAATTAAGAACACTATAAATATATGGGCCCTAACACCTCATTAATGCATTTGAAGGGACATGTTGTGAAAGGATACTATAATGATATGGGTCGTGGCACCTCCCAAATACATTTTTAGGGATGCGCTGTGAGATAACATTCGTTATGAGGGACTTGACACCTTCCAAATGCATATTTATGGATTTGTTGTAAGAGGATGTTCTCACGATATGAGACTTGTCACCTCTCAAATACATTTTTAAGGACTTACTATGAGATGACGTTGCCCAAATGTATTTTCAAGGACTTGGCATGAGAGGATATTGTCATGATATGGGCCCAAACTTCACCTAAATGCATTTTTAGGGGCTTATTATGAGCGGAAACTATCAATATATGGGTCATGTCTCCTCCTTAATATATTTTAAAGGACATGTTGTGAAAGGACACTATCATCATATGAGTCGTGGCACCTCCCAAATACATTTTTAGGGACTTGTTGTGAGATAATATTTGTCATGATATGTGCCCTGACATCTCTAAAAAAATATTTTGATGAATTTGTTATGAGAGAACGTTGTCATGATATGGGAACTGACACCACCCAAATACATTTTTAATGACATAATGTGAGATGAAATTGTCATAATATGAGCGATGGCACCTCCTAAATATATTTTCAAGGACTTGGCGTGAGTGGACGTTGTCATGATATGGGCCCAAACTTCACTGAAATACATTTTTAGGGACTTATTATGAGAGGACACTATCAACATATGGGCCATGGCTCCTCCTTAGTACATTTGAAGGGTCATGGTCTGAAAGGACACTATCATGATATGGGTCATGGAACCTCCCAATTGCATTTTTAGGGACTTGATGTGAGATAACATTTGTCATGATACGAGCGCTCACACCTCCCAAATGTATTTTCATTGACTTGTTGTGAGAGGAGATGGTGTCGTGATATGGGACCTAACACCTCCCAAATACATTTTTAAAGATTAACTGTGAGATGACATTGTGATCATATGCCCAATGACACCTCCCAAATGTATTTTTAAGGACTTGACGTGAGAGGATGTTTTCATATATGGGCCCAAACTTCACCGAAATATATATTCAAAGACTTATTATGAGAGGATGTTGCATGTTCGGCCAGAGTCTGCAAGGGCAACAGATTAAATCCTATCACCATCTTTTTCTAATCGATACGAATTAAAAGCATAATAATTAATCTAAGATGGTCCAAATGATTCTGCTAGTACGATTTCTTGTCAAACTCTTGTAAATAACAAATTGGAATTTTAAAACTAACATGTGATTCCATTGTAATTCTTCTTTTATGATTTATGTGGTTCTCGAGTGATGCTTCATGTTTTAGTTATGAGGAGGCAATAAAAAATTGTACCGGAATTCCCCTTTGTCGTATATGTGAAAAGAGTGGAAACTATTCACCGCTGACGCAACACTTCGGTATTGCAACATTGTTGAGTGGATTATGTGCCAACTGACACATCAAGAGGTAAGAACTCCTCTCTACAGTGTTCTTCTGTAGTTTCACTGCACATTTCTGATGCCTTAATTACTGCTGCCAATCAACTGACATACTTTACATATTTTTTATAACACTAGTTCATCTATAATACAATCTTCATTTTGAAACATCACAATAGTAGAGTAAGAAATATCATTTACTCCCTGACGCTTAGATTTTATTTGCCCGACACAACAACCACTGCTTCAGTTCTGGATAAGGGATATCATTTACTCATTGTCTATAACATTTTCCACCTACTTCTATAAGGAGGATGAGAATGGGCACTCTGCTATTACAAACCTCTCTAAAGTTCAATGCTTCCGAGCTCTGACCAATAAACTCTCTTGATCACCTCAACACCTCAGGAAAAAACTCCACACCTTCCACTCTCCACAGACAACATGACACATCTAAACATTTACCTAAATAGAAAGATCATCATATTCATCCTTCTCCCAAAAGTATGGAGATATCTCAATTGGAATATCTCTAAAAACATAATAGATTTCTATATGGGATCAACCTCCTACCAGATTACCTTCTTCATCTCGTACAAAGGCTTCCTCCAAACCTGCCATGGTTGGAGAGAAATGTTGATTTTCCTCAACCTCTGCATGGGATGACATCTCATTCTCTGACCTAAGGGGGACATGAAGATCGACTTCTGGCTCACTGACATCAAAAAACAATTCCTCAAAACATTCAACAACTTCTCTGAGTTGAACACAACTATCTATCCTTCTCAGAAGAAGTCATAGAGAAAACTGATTTGGGGTCCAGATGATCGCTAGGGAGAACAATGGACAGCCAAACAACATGGAGGGAGGAGCATGAAAGGATGAACTAGAGGACACAACCACCTCTTCTCTCCCACAACTCTGAGGGAACAGATGAAATGAGGGCCCATTACCTCCCAGGTTCATGTACATTCATACCCTATCCCATTCAAATAATGTTTCACATATAGGACACAACATTGTTATCTCTGATGATGAACAAGAGGAGACCATATCAATAGAGATTTTCTCACCTTACCAGACTTCTCTGGTACGAGATGACCCAAAACAACCATAAATTAGGGCTATACGCAAAAAGTTACCAAATATTATCATTCTAGATGTGGATGACGCCTTAGATTTGTCCATCATAGGTGATCGTGTTGATTCCCCATTACATGTTTTGCATGCTCTCTATCTGTCCATATCTCCATCGCTTGTCCAAATCCCCGACTCAGTTGGACCCCCCACCACCAAGAAGCTACCTCCAGCAACCCTTCTATTCACTGCCATTACCAGTCTGCACCCACCCTCTTCGCCCCCTCGCCTCCCCTGACCAACCGTGTACCATGCAAGTCTGATTACATGATCTTATGGACAAATCCTTTCTACCCACTTATCTATGAGTCTACACCTTCCTCTAGTCCTTCGTCTCTCCCTCCATCTTGAGCCACCCCACGAAAGCCCCCATCCCCATCCATCAAACCTTCTCTTTTCAACCATCCAACCATTAATGTGCAGTCTTACCCATCCAGTGGCATATCCCCTCCCCATCCATCGAAGCCTTACCTGCATTACTCTTCATTCCCACCTCTGCCATTCTCTATGGACAAAAACACTATAGAATACTATATTGACCTCTTAGCCTAGAGAATGCACCTACTCAAGGCTCTGACCACTCGTACCATTATGGTGGACATCCTCAACTATCCCAACCTCTCCCACATAGAATGTCTCAAGATCACCAAAGCCATATCTTTCCTTCTCCATGAATGCAATATCATTAAATCGAAGACACTTTCACCTACCGGACTTCTATATACTCTGCCAGAAAAATCAAGCTTTGAACATATCTTGGGATAAATTTTGACCTTTGCCTGCGCAATGGTTTTTCCCAAGCTCACATATCTTGTTTGGCAATAGAGAAAGATGCTTCATCTACTGCCTATGGATCCTCAGTATGGATCTTCATCTCTAATCTCCCGACCCATCTTTGGAGTGAAGATTTCATTAAAGCTATTGCACATGTGATGGGTGCCACTTTGCAATTCATCAACCCTGACTCCCTCTACCAAAATGACTTCTTCAAAGCTTTTTGTGTCTTTACGGTCATGAAAGACACCACTATCACATGTGACTTCTTCATGAATCCTCCCAAATGTATTTTCATGGGGATATATCAGTACATTTATTGGAAAACTTGTAGAGTAGATGTGTGTGAGAAAAAAAATTTGAGAGTCATTCTAAGTGATTAATAAAGGGATATTGGCATGAAAATATTCACCAAACCCATACTTGTCTCTTTGGTGATCATTCTAAGGCCAATGGGCCTTTGTCTTACGAGGCAAATTTCTCCTTGGAAACATATTACATAGACCTCCCACCCCAGTAACAATTCCTACAAATGAGAGGTAGCTTCCATAAGCACCCAATCAACTAGGCTTCAATTGTCCCCAAACTCATAGATGTCTATTTATGAATAGTTAAGATGACAATACATATATAAACATCTCAAGGAATTTTTTATGAGAAGTCAATGTCAGGACATAGGCCGTAGCCCCTCCTTGAAGCATTTTAATGGACTTGTCTGAGAGGAGATTGTCATATTATGGGCCATAGCTCCTCGCGCATGTATTTTGGATATGGGCCTGGATACTCACAAATATAGTTTCAAGGACTTGTTGTTAGAGGCCTTTATCATGATATGGGCCCAAGATCCTCACAAATGCATCCCAATGGACTTTTTGTGAGATGATATGGGTCCAAGATCCCCACAAATGCATTTCAAGGGACTTGTTGTGAGACGATACTGTCATGATATGGGCCATGGCTCCTCTTAAATGCATTTATGGACACTTTCAACATATGGGACCTAACACCTTCTTAATGCATTTGAAGGGACGTTGTGAAAGGACACTATAATGATATGGGTCGTGGTACCTCCCAAATACATTTTTAGGGACGTACTATGAGATAACATTTGTTATGAGGGACCTGACACCTTCCAAATGCATTTTCATGGACTTGTTGTAAGAGGATGTTCTCACCATACGAGACTTGTCACCTCTCAAATACATTTTTAAGGACTTACTATGAGATGACATTCTCATCATATTTTCCGTGACACCTCCCAAATGTATTTTCAAGGACTTGGCGTGAGAGGAGATTGTCATGATATGGGCCCAAACTTCACCTAAATGCATTTTTAGGGGCTTATTATGAGAGGAAACTATCAATTTATGGGCCATGTCTCCTCCTTAATGCATGTGAAAGGACATGTTATGAAAAGACACTATCATCATATGAGTCGTGGCACCTCCCAAATGCATTTTTAAGGACTTGTGGTGAGATAACATTTGTCATGATATGGGCCCTGACACCTCTAAAATGCATTTTGATGGACTTGTTATGAGAGGAAGTTGTCATGATATTGGACCTGACACCACCCAAATGCATTTTTAATGACTTATTATGATATGAAATTGTCATAATATGTGTGATATCACCTCCTAAATGTATTTTTAAGGACATGGTGTGATAGGACGATGTCATGACATGGGCCCAAACTTCACTGAAATGTAGTTTTAGGGACTTATTATGAGAGGACACTGCCAACATATGGGCCATGGCTCCTCCTTAATGCATTTGAAGGGACATTAACTGAAACGACACTATCATGATATGGATCAAGGCACCTTCCAATTGCATTTTTAGGGACTTGATCTGAGATAAGATTTTTCATGATATGGGCCATGACACCTCCCAAATGCATTTTCATGAACTTGCTGTGAGAGGAGACGTTGTCATGATATGGGACTTAACACCTCCCAAATGCATTTTTAAAGACTTAATATGAGATGACATTGTGATAATATGCTCCATGGAACCTCCGAAATGTATTTTTAAAGACTTGGTGTGAGTGGACGTTGTCATATATGGGTCCAAACTTCATCGAAATGCATTTTTAGGGACTTATTATGAGAGGACGATGTCAATATATGGGTTTGGCTCCTCCTTCATGCATTTGAAGGGACATGTTGTGAAAGGACATTATCATGATCTAGGTCATGGCACCTCTTAATTGCATTTTTAGGGACTAGATAACATTTGTCATATTCAATATGTATTGTCTACTTCACTATTCTCCCTATGCATCTTAGCTAAGAGTAAATGCCCTCATCCTTGGTTTATTTTAATGTTTGGATGTATTGATCACTTTATAGGGTTTAGGTAGCTAGATAGCTAGATACATTGATCTGTGCATCAAGGAAAATAGTAGTTCATAGGTGAAAGGATTCAAGGAATGAGGTGCAATATTTATACATACAGTTGCACTATAGTTTATTTTATAGGGAGAAGGTTCAACACATACTTGAATCCAACTAATGGATGGTAGAGATACATGCCCATATTTCAAGTCACATAGTTTCTTAACTTACCATCTCACACATAAGAATGAATTTTACCATTTTCCGTACATCTCATTCTCTTGAATTCTTATTCTTTTTGAAAACATGCTCAGGTGTAATTGGTTTCACAAGGTAAATCGTATGTATTATAAATTACGTCATGTAAAGATTTTCTTATATCCTTTATTAATTCCATCTTTACATCCTGTATAAGGGAGCTAATGCTACTAATAATTTGCTTGGAAAATTTGTTCCCCTTTGCTTAGACTACATTGACATTGTCAATTGCAGTAAACATGTATTTCTTTAAAGGTTACTATTTCTTACTTGAGATGTGTATTAGGAAAACTCAAATTTAACATTGTGAATTTTCTAGCAGGACATTGATGAGAAGAAAAGTATTGCAAAAGAGTTTTATCAATGACGAGAATTTTATTGTCAAGCGTTGGCATCTCTGTCTCACATCACATGCAATGTACAAGAATACAAAGACAAACTTGTAACGTGCCTAGTAATTTTTTTTCTCCAATTTTGTATCTAGTTGTGTGGGAGTATTCTTGTTTCATTGTTATCATGTTTGTTTACTGGTCATCTTAGTAGGATCAGGCTCCTGAATTTTTCAACCATTTTCCATATGTTTGCTCATAAAATGGTTCTAACCATATTAAACGTTTAGTCTATTTTTCATCTCCTTGTTATACATCTTTCTTGGATCTTTTCCTTTGGTCAGTCAATTTCTCCAACTTGCCATACTAACAAGCAACAACTGTGAAAATATGCTTGTTATGTGTTTTATATTTACTTAGATTGATATCACAAGAATGATAATACATACTTTATGCTTGTATTTCGATATGTTTATATACCCCTTATGGAAGGGACATTGCTCGAGAAGGCCATCCAGGAGAGCCCCAAGAATAGGTTCACCTGGAACATGTGGGTGATCTTTGAAGCCGACTATGGAGACATCACCAAGGCTAGTAAGATCCTCAACATTGGACACACACTCAATTGACAACTCTTTCTCTAGTCCCTTTCCCTTCTTGACTCATCTAGATGGTATGCTCTGATACCTATCAGGTACCCAGCCAATTTCACTCTCTATTTTTCAGTAGGCACCCATCACCCCATCATATTATTTGGTAGTTGGCATGTGTCAACTACTTTAAGAAGCTTTGTGGTACACACCTTTTGATTTCATCATTGAATTTCAAACCAAACGATCCATGTACCAGATCATAACTTGGAGATATTAATCTACACTACTGGAAGCTCATTTGCTGAATATTTTTTCTCATTCTATTATTCTCATACTGATCCTCTTTTCTAGCTTTAATTCTTGGAAATGTTTACATAAATAGATTGTATCGACGGATACCCAGAGTACTCACATATGCACTGATAAAAGTGGCTTTTGTAACATTTTGAACGACAAACTCTGTAGTGAATGTAAGAACCAAGAAGTGTAATTCTTGTCTTTATTGATCTATCAACACCACTAGCACATGCAATCTTAGTTTGAGGTCAATTGTGGACAATGATAACCCACACAAAATGTCTTTACCCAGCTGAAATCAAATCAAACTCTTGAGGTAGATGGATGTTCCTAATCATCATAATGGATGCACAAGGTTGAGAAGTAATTATCTAAAAGGGTCTTTGGCTAGCAGCCATGTGCCACAAGTCTTCAGCATCCACCTATCCATTTAAGTCCAACTAGATTGATGCAGAAGAAGCTCCTCATTTGTGTTATCCTCCTGTAATAGAGAATTTGATTATTGCCTCAATGCTAGATGTCATGGGGCATCAGAAATAGTTGGTCATGCAATTTTACCAAGGGACCAAATCTTCACTATCATGGTTGGCACAATTCATCTCGGTGCACAAGTTTATTGGTTTTATCTTCACATAACACAATATCGAAGGAATCATCAATGATTCTTCTATGGTCTGGCTATGTTATGTATTGAGGAGCGCCACCAAAAAATCAACCATCTCAAGCTTCATAGCTAAAAAGGCATGTGTTAGGGTTAGCTGAAAACAACTATCTTTTTGTAAATAAGATATGTTAAGGGGAAAGGCAGATATCCTCCCCTCTATAACTATTTTGTCCATATCAATACCATTGACTTTTATACTTGTGTAGTTTTGAAAGCATGGAGATATCTTAATTGGGATATCTTTGACAACACGACAGATTTCTATATGGGATCAACCTCCTACCCGATTACCTTCTTCATATCATACCAAGGCTTCCTCCAATCCTACCATGGTTGGAGAGAAATGTTGATTTCCCTAAACCTCTACATGGGATGGAATATCATTCTCCGACCTAAGGAGGACATGAAGATCGATTTCTGGCTCACTAACATCAACAAAAAAATTCCTCACAACATTCAACAACTTCTTCAAGTTGAGCACAACAACCTATCCTCCTCAGAAGAAGTCACATAGAAAACTAATTTGGGGTTCATATGCTCACCAGGGAGAGCAGCAGATAACCAAACAACATGGAGGGAGGAGCACAAAAGGATGAACTATAGGACACAACTACCCCCCTCTCCCACAACTCAGAGGGCACAGACGAAATGAGGACCCATTACCTCCCAAGTTTAGGTACATTCATACCCTATCCCCTTCAAATAATTTTTCACATATAGGACGCAACACTGGTATCTATGATCATGAACAAGAGGAGACTATATCAATAGAGATTTTCTCACCTTACCAGACTTCTCTGGTACTAGATGACCTGAAACACCCATAAATTAGGGCTATATGCAAAAAGTTACCAAATATTATCATGCTGGATGCGGATGACGCCTTAGGTTTGGCCATTATAGGTGACTATGTTGATTCCCCATTACATGTTTTGCATGCTCTCTACCTATACATATCTCTGTTTGTCCAAATCCCCAACCCAGTATTTGGCTCCCCCACTATTGAGTGGCTACCTCTAGAAACCCTGCCATTCACTGCCATCACCAGTCTGCACCCACCCTCTTCGTCCCCTTGCCTCCACTAACCAACCATGTACCATGCAGGCTTGATCACATGATCTTATGTAAAAATCCATTCTACCCGCTTCTCCATGAGTCTACACCTTCCTCTAGTCCTTTGTCTGTCCCTCCATCTTGCACCACCGCACAAAATCCCCCATCCCCACCCATCAAACCTTCTCTTTTTAACCATCCCACCATTAATGCACATTCTTACCCATCCAGTGGCATCTCCCCTCCCCCTTCGTCGAAGCCTTGCCTGCATTACTCTTCATTCCCATCTCTACCATTCTCTTTGGACAACAACACTATAGAATGCTCTATTGACCTCTTGGCCTAGAGCATGTGCCAGCTCATGGCTCTGATCACTCGTACCATTATGGTGGACATCCTCAACTGTCCTAATGTCTCTGACATAGAATTTCTCAAGATCACCAAAGCCCAGTCTTTCATTCTCTCTAAATGCACTATCCTTAAATCGAAGATACTTTCACCTACCAGACTTCTATACACCCTGCTAGAAAAATCAAGCTTCGAACACATCTTGGGACAAATTTTTACCTTTGCCTACGGCAATGGTTTTTCCCAAGCTCACACATCATGTTGGGAAATAGATCAAGGTGCTTCACCTACTGCCTTTGGATCCTCATGATGGACCTCTATCTCTAAACTCCCGCCCCATCATTGGAGTGAAGATTTCAGTAAAGCTATTGCACATGCGGTGGGTCCCACTTTGCAATTCATCAACCCTGACTCCCTCTACCCAACTGACTTCTTTAAAGTTTTTGTGTCTTTACGGTCATGAAAGACACCACTATCACATGTGACATAAAAATCAGATGCATGGGTTTGATCTATAATGTCAAACTCAGAGTCGAACACCTATCCACCTTCACACCCAATTTCAAGGATCATTCTAATCACCCAGCTTCTTGGTTTGAACCAAACCACATTGCCAACCACCTTAATCCACCAGACCCAATCAAAATTCACATGACAGCCAAAAGTTCCATACAATATCCATCAAGCAAGGAACAACCCTCAGTTGCTCCATGACTGATGCCACACTTCAAGAAACCATACCACAACTCTTATCAACACTTGAAACGACAAACTCTAGATACACCGATGCTCAACAACACAGCTATATCTCCAGCTATGAAACAACCTGATATGGACCATGACTCCTTCCACAAACTAAAGAATGCCAACATAGAAGACCGTAGAACATCCACCAGCCCACATTTATAACATTCCAATGTTGTTATGAAGGGGCATGAAGTGGTGAATTCCTATGAAGGTCTTATCTACACTCTAGAGACACAAAAACAAAAGAACTTCTTCTCTCTAGATGAAACGGATATGCTACCTTCTAAAAACTTTGCATCTCCAGGCTGTTTATTAACTTCTATAGATACCTCTTGTGGCAATCATAGAGTACCATTTTCATGCACTCCTCATGACCCACCTAAAGAATAAATATGATATAACTTCATTAGCACCATGGGATGATATGACTGACTTCATTAATTTCAGTCATAATATTGGTTTATCATTTCCTAATCCCATTACTGAGACACCTTCTTATAGGAACTCTCTAATAAAAAAGACATGATTGGAGATACACAGATTAAACAACTTCCCCAATTGAGTTACATCAAGAGATGGGCCGTTGGCTTCATCTTAGTTTCTAAATTTTTCTTATGCATTGCACCCACGGTCATGATCATCTCATCCTAGAACGTGTATGGTGCGGCTGCCTCTGATAGACATCAAACCATCAGGAATATGATGTACCAACAATGCATGAACCTAAACACCATACAGGAAACTAAAACAACCCTGATTGATTTTTGACTCCGATATTTAGGGGACATTACATCAACAAATGGATATAGATACCCCCATTTTGTTTCAGTGGTGGAAATCTTATAGGGTGGAATGATAAAATCTACCAAGCCACCAACACCATTCGTCTTACCAATAGTAATGCTATACATTTCCAGGATACAAACATCAATTTACTATGGCATTTCACAGGTGTGTATGGTCCCCCAATAGCCAATAAAGAGACTTTCCTCGAAGAGCTCAGTGTATTTTCCTACAATATTATGCAAGCACCATGGATCATAGGTGGAGATTTTAATCTTATCAAAAATCCTCATGAAAGATTCTATGATATTATATTTAATATTCCACCCTTATCACGCCACACATCTCTCTTCCATGACTTAATTTCTTCGATTAACATTAGAGATTTGCACACATGTAATTACTGTTGGACTGGCATAGAGGACGACATAAAGCCAAACTAGACCATTTCCTTTGCAACAACCTTTAGACAGATAAACACCCCTTATCTCACACTTCGATTGTTGCTTCCATCCTCTCTGGCCACCTCCTCACCCTTTGAAATAAGCAACATCTTTCCTGGGGACCAAAACCATTTTGATTTGAATGTTATTGACTCAACACCAGAACTTTATCCCCATGGTCATAAGTATTTGAAAAACATACTCCTGCACCAGGAATCCATGCCTCAACATACACCACACACTCAAAATTCTCATACCAAGACCTCAAGCAATGGTACAAATAGAATTATGGGTGCATTCCTGATACCATTAGGAAAAAGAAACAACTATTGTTGTCTACTCTCAATCATCCCACAAATAGGGGTGACACATAAACATTACAGATGACATACAACAGTTAAAAGTCCATTGAAGAAACACTACAGAAACAACAAGCTAAAATCATATGGCATAAAGAGGGTGATAAAAACACAAATTTTTTCACGTTGTTTGCAACAACAAATTCAGACATCAAACCATTACTAGCCTTGATGGTTGAGATACCACCTATCACTCTAGGTGGGCCATAACCTCACATATTGTTAACTATTGCAAATCTCTTTACAATAACATACACACATTGAGTAACTCGGTCAAGTTTAATTGGGATCAAATATTTTCTAGGAAAATTCCATCTGTTAATAACCTCTTCAACCCCTTCCACAACTTTGAAATTTTTGATGCTATGAAGAGCCTCATAATAGACAAATCACTAGGTCTAGATGGCTTTGATATGTCCTTCTACAACTCAACAAGGATTATCATCAAACATGATTTTGAACAACTCTTCTCCCTAATGTACTAAAATCACAACATTGCTCTCCTCATTAGGAATATTAATCATACCCACATTGCCCTCATTCTTAAATATGAGAATCCTTCTTCTATCAAATATTTTTGATCCATTAACCTCATCAACTCCTCCTATAAAATTGTTGCTAAAATCCTTTGTCGTTGCTTATAACCTCTACTGCAAGTTGTTATTGGCCAGTGACAGTGCGTCTTTCTGCCCCACATAAATATTCAAGAAGCTTACATCACTGTACATGAAACACTACATACTTGCAAATCTCTCAGAAATGTGGTCCTCCCCCTTAAGCTGGATTTTGAAAAAGCTTTTGAAAATGTCAACTCATACTTTCTCATACATTGTATGCATGGCCTAGACTTCCTAGATCAATGGTGTTCATGGATATACTTATGCATCTATACGTGTACCTTCTCCACCCTCATTAATGGCTCATCTTTTGGCTTCTTTAGAAGCACCTATGAGCTGTGAAAAGGTTACCCTCTATCCCCCTATTTGTTCATCATTGTTACCTTTTCTCTTAACTCTCTCATTCACATAGGAAGCACTAATAATATTCTCAACAAACCTAGGGCGTGTACGCATAAGATTATACAATATGCTGATGACACTATCATCTTTATCAAGCCTGAGGACTCTGAGGTCATCAATATAGTTAGGATCATGTCCATATTCTCCAAACTCTTCGACCTCAAAATAAATTTCAACAAATCAACTGTCATAGGATCCTTGGTCAACATATCTGACATGAATAAATTCATTGCCATATTGGGTTGATAACATGAAACATTCCCCTTTAGATATCTAGGGATTCCATTCTCTCCATCAAGCATACATTGCTCTGCCTGGAACATGGTTATCCATAAAGAGCAGTGTTTCAACTCCTGACAAAATGATTTCTTGTCTATTGCTAGTAGACTCACACTACTCAATTCTGCTCTCACACCCATTATCAATTACCATCTTGTATGAATTCCCTTACCGACTTTGGTCCTCCATGCAATTGAAAGAATATGTTGTAAATTTCTTTGGGAACATCACGGGAAGAAAATTCATTTACTTAATTGGGACACAATTTGCAATCCTAAGGATCAAGGTGGATGTGGGATCACAAACCTCCAACGTCTTTCTCTTATTCACAAGATAACGACATCCATTTTCAAGAGAGAAGGTAAACTTTGGAATAGAATTATCATGGAAAAGTATCTCAAATGCCATCCTCTTTGGTCCTTTAGAGCCTCCCGAACAACATCCTCATTGTGGAAATATATAGCCCTAACTCTTCACATCATATCCAATACCATTTACGTCCCGCCTCACCATTAGACCAACACAAAATTTTGGAGTGATCCATGGTGGCATGGGCATAGACTCACCAATATTCAACTTCCTTCATCTATCATCCATAACTCCATCATCAAATACAATAATTTCCAGGCATTGTGTAAGTTAGGCACACATAGAAACAACTAATTCAAAACTTTCTTGATGAATTGGACTAGAGAAACCATTTATCAGGATATCCTAGCTCCATTAGAAAAGAACACATCCAACCAAATCTCATGGCCATGGGGTAAGTAGTACACTGCCAAATAGACATATAGGTTCTTCACTTTCGGAGGAAGAACTAGAGATTATAAAATCATCTGGATGATACAACACCCACCCAAGGTCCATATTTTGTTGTCAATGATCAGTCATGATAAAACACTAACCAACATCACATGAGAACTAGAGGCTTCCACAATTCATTTTGATGTATTCTCTACCACAATAATGAGGAATCCAACCAACACCTATCTTCAGATGTCACCTTGCAAGACAAATTTGGACTCACTACACCACTGCCACCACAATCCTTGCAAATCCACTCATCAATATTTTCAACAGACTTTAGAATACCAGAAGCCAAAATGAGAACTACAACAGGCATACCATGTTGATTGCTGCCATCATATAGACTATATGGAACAT
Organism: Alisma plantago-aquatica; assembly: GCA_963693085.1. Lineage (NCBI taxonomy): Eukaryota > Viridiplantae > Streptophyta > Magnoliopsida > Alismatales > Alismataceae > Alisma > Alisma plantago-aquatica. Next base: position 115,409,209 of record OY856415.1, on the reverse strand, counting down.
ACGTAGCAAATAGTTTTTGACCTATATGACTTTACATATCATAATCTTGTGGATATACATTGTCAGGAGTTCTCACTTTGTAGGTTGCATTAGAGGTAGAATACTCAAGGAGAAATACAACCTTAATGTCAAGCCAAAAGTAGTCAGAGTCCAGAAGGATCTCTCTACTAATCATATCATGGAAGGCAATGGAGAATACTAAACAAAATTTCTACTGGTTGCTTCTACATATCATGTTCTGATATATATAAGGATGTTAACATAGTACCGCACCAATTTTAATGATATGTTATCTGGACAAACATTAACTTTTGTGGGGCTCACTCATAAATGAGCCTAGATCAATGGGTTATACACCTCCGGTGTCATCAACCCTTTTATTTCTATTTAATATTCTTGTACTCAATCTTTAAGATCATTATAGTTGCATTAGCTTTATGAATATTAGTCAGAATGGTTTGTCAAAAAATAATTGTACTAACAATAGGAGGTATCACTTTATAACAACATCCTTCGAGGAGAAAAAAAAGGAAACAAAGACCTTTGATTTGCAAATAGCATTAGCTATTAGGGGGGATTATGTCTTATGTTATTTAAGTAAGCAGTATACATATATCTTATATATGTCTTCCTGATTGTATTTGGAAACCCAATTGTGATATAATTTGAAATGACAATTACAATTTGGAATTTGAATCATCACCTACTAAATAATTTTTTTTTAATATAACTCAGCATTAATCAACCAGGTTCAAAGATAACATATACGACTTCTAATGACTAAGGGTAAATTCATTTACCAGCCAATTGTTCCTTTAGGATTAAAATAAGTAATTTCCTTATCCAGTATCCATTTATGAAATGTTCATCAGTTTATAGGATAATTATAAAGATAATTCACTTTCGATACCTACTAATTGGTCACCCGTAACAATTATATATCATATTACACACACATATATATAAATATATATATATACACATATATATACATGTATATACTAGTAATGGTGTTGTTATCTACCTATTAGGTTGACATTGTTGTGTATGAAATATCATTTGTAGGTGTAAGATATATATGTATAAAACACCAATGATTTTTCATAATCATTGGTATTCACATAAAACATAACAAATCACCACCAAATGTGATGAGACAAGACTGCAAGACATATATCAAAGGTACTAGAAGTACTGAAAATGAAAAAGAAAAGTACATGGGAGGGCACCTATAAACCAGAACCAGAAAACAAAACCAATCCAACACACTATGAAGGGATGACGTAGATGCATCTCTGACTAGAAGTAGCAAGATAAGATAGACAAGAGTATTATGATATCATTATCATAAGAATCCAAAAGAGTCTCAATTGAGAAGATCTCTTTGGAAGGCTACTTGTATCAATAGATGGTCAGTGCTAGAGGACAAGGCACCAAAACACTTGGATATCAACATCTCCATCGATCCAGTACCAAGCCGCATGTAAAATCATTTATAAGAGTAAGACAAAATAAAACACATATGATAGATGTGTTGAACAATGAGGAAAAATCTATTAAAAGAGTTGCTTGAAAACTAATCGTTATGTTCCTTTCAGATGGACCATTGAATATCAATCCCTATTAGATCTGAAGTGAAATAAAAAGAGGGAAAATACAAAAGTCACCCAAAAATTGTGAGAGAATCGGTGACATGATATCCTTATAGTAGGACGAGCATTTTAAGAAAAATAATCCCAAAACTTACATGTGAAAAAGCAACAAAATTAAACATGGTCATATTCTCGTTGGTGTTGAAGCAAATATAGCATTTTTGGGGTCTTAAAATACCTATAATTTTTAATGGGATCCACATAGAAGCTTAAAATTAAACAAAACTACATAAACAAGTTCATCGAAGTAGTATAGTTGATCATCAAAGTAGTAGGATGGGTACCTAGCTAGGGATCCAAGAATTGAACCTAGGAGCAACCAAAGTTCACACGTACAAGCAATTTCCCTAAATTCCTAGGTGTTTCAAGCACAAACTAACAAGAACTTCATGAAGAGTGAGATAGAAATAGAACATAATCATTAGCTAACGAAATTACAATGTTTACATATCATTTCCCCCCAACATGGTATCAAAGTAACATTTTTCACCCCAAACAACGCACCCAAGGGTCCTAGCTACTCATAGCAATGAAAAATACAAAAAGAAGGGAGAAAGAGGTAGAAGAAGTCATGGAGCTCGGTGTAGATGGAGAAATCCTCCACTTCAACTACTATAGGACGTCCTCCTCTCTCCTCCAAGGTGCAATGGCATGGGATGATGGTGGAATAGGGTCAAAAGACTAGGAAACTAGGGTTTTGGTGGTGGAAATTGTGAAATGGGGTGGAATGGAGGTGTAAATGGTCCAAAATGGCTAAGGGTAAAACATGTGGAGCTAAGAGGTGGTAGGAGGTAGCTAACCTCATGCTGGAGCTACCACCTAGGTAGATATAGGTGTGGGGGAAGCAATATGTCAAGTGGGGTAAAGTGGGACATGCAGTGCAAAAATAGCTAGGTTTTTGTGAGTAGCATAGCCATGGTGGTGATCACAACCATGGTGGGGAAGGGTGAGAATAGTCATGGTGGAGTGGAATGACCAAGGTGAGAAATGGGGAAAAATCACAGGAACTTGGTCCAAAATGTATACGAAGTAGCACGGTTGTGATGGTCACCACGACTGTGGTGGTCACCATGGTTGTGGTGGGTCTAGGGTAGCACGGTTGTGGTGGTCACCACAACTGTAGTGGCTTGGATCACTCTTCCTGTTCTTGGATCCATTGTCATTCTGCTTCATATGCAACACGACTGTGCAAGGTGGCACATCCGTTCTGGGTCAGTCCACCATGACCATTCTGTATGGCACAACTGTGGTGATCTCTACAATTTATTGAGTTGACTTTGTTGCCTTTGGATGAGCCAACATGGTTGTTCTGATATACCACGACCATGGTGGTCTATATTGTAGCACTTTTAGTTTATTCTTTGGATTCTCTTGGACATCTTTGCTTGAATGGAGCTTTGGAAACTAGGGGTAGGTTGATGGAGCATCAGGCTTCACTTTAGGCATATCTAAGGGTAGAGAAACCCTAGGATCGCTCCTTCTCCCTCTCTTCCATCAAGCATGGTCCAAATGCCTAAAATACATGCAAATAATGTCCATAAGTACATTTTATACAGATACACATATTAGGGGAAAGAACATGTAATCTAACATGTATACATGTGATTGAAATGCAATATGACACAAGACGAAGACCTAAAATAGGGCTGAAGGATTGGGGTGATTTGGTGGTGATTCAAGAGTGGAAGGATGGCTGGGAAGTGTTGCACGACCGCCATTTGTTCACAAAGAAGTGATTATAATTGATTTGGAAAAGTTGCAATATGTTGACCTAAGTGTTGGAGTCGAGCTGTAGCATGGCCATGCTACAAGGAACAAAGGTGGTGGCTCGCCTGCTACACAGATGTGGCACCCCACACGGCCATTATGAGTGGGTGGCTACAAGTTCGTGCTTCCTTGCACGGCTATGCTGGGTCTGTTCTTTAGTTTTTGAATTCTTTGATTCTTCTCAATTTCCCTGTTGATTGTGAGTGCACCACCACAGATGTTCCATGTCACCACAGCCGTGGTGAATACTATGGCAGTTGTTCCACACTTGAATTTCATCAAAATGTCAAATCTTTTATCCAAAATGATTTTTCATGGATTATTTGTCAAAATTTCATCTAGTTTTCCTCATTTCAACTATTTTCACCCCCACATCTTAAAACTAAACAAAAACTATTAAAAACAAGTTTGTGTGTGTTTTCTTGGAAAAGTGTAAAAATAACAAAAATATCAAAAATGGAAGGTTGGGTGAAAAATTCCGAAACCTAGGTGGGTTTCCTCCCACAAGCGTTGAGTTTCATGTCTTCAGCTGGGCTTCTTGGAGATTCTTCAATCATTCATCCATTTAGCATCCTCATGTGCCTATTCTTACAATAAATGAATCTCTCATCTGCATTCAACTTATGTTCCTCATCCCTTTGATCACCAAAATTATCATCAAATCCTTCATCTAGATCCCCTCCTCTCCAATGACCATTTAGACTCTTGAAGTGATCATGTCCAATATCCTCATCTCGGGCTCATCGAGTTGGAGTCTTCTACGTGTTGATCTTCATCTTCATCTCCATGAATGAAGCTATCATCGTGCCACTATGAACATGTATCTCGGTGTCAGCTGTAGATAAGAACGGTCTTCCCAAGATAATAGGAATCTTCCTATCCTATGACTCCATATCAAGAACAATTAAATCCTCTGGGAACATTATGCCCTTTTCTTTGTCTGTCATCACCAAAACATCATCCACTCTTCCTCTAGGCACTTTTATGGAACGGTCCACCAATTGGAGAGTGCAATGTGCTTGCTTCAATTTGCCCAATCCCAGCTCCGCATAGACATTGTATGGCATCAAATTCACACTAGACCCCAAATCAAGTAAGGATCTATCCATGTGGTGTCCCCCTATGTAACTAGGTATGAGTGGGGCTCATGGGTCTTTATTCTTCACAGGAAGTGAGTATTGGATAATAGAGCTCACTTATTCAATCAACTACACTCTCTTTGGTATTCTCCCCATTGACCTTCTCTTTACAGTGCATAAGTTCTTAAGAAACTTTGCATATTATGGGTTTTTCTTGATATCATCCAACAATGGAATATTGACCTTCACTTGGTGAAAAACCTCAACAATGTCAACATTGTGATTTTGTCTCCTCCTTACTTCTGGTGGCTCATATAACGCTTCAATGCATGGTGGCTCACTTTCTTTGGCCTTACTTGCATCGACATGGGATGGAACACCTGGTATGGTGGCATCTACAAATGGAGTGTGCGGTTAGGCACATGGTATCCCAAAATCAACATGCGATGTCATGGAATCATCTTCAACAATCTGAATCACAGTATCACCACTTAGATTCCTTTTCTTTACTTTATCAACCTTTCTTTGACTTGCGGGCTTCTCAAGAGATTTCCCACTCCTTATAACTATCACAACACTTCCTTGCTCATGGCAGAGAGGGGGAGCTATATGTGGTTGTGGAGGAGGTAGAGATGGTTCTTGGTAGCTATAGGAGCGAGGTGTCTTCTTTTATTTACCATAGAACTCAATAGAATTGACCGAGTGGCAAGAAACATTTGTCACTTGGTTCTTCATGAAGCCACCATGTCACCAAAAATATTCATCACTTGCGAGCTTGAATCATTATGGGTCGGGGATGTCATATCAAAGGCATGGCCACCGTCATTCATCATGCTTGCAGCTCAAATTCTTGAACCTTCTGCCAGCTGCTCATACAAGGGCCATAGCTCCTTAGGTGGCCTAGCCATGAAAACTCCTCCACAAGTGGAATAAACTGAGGTTTTTCTCTTTGGAGACAGACCAGAGTAAAAGGACTGAACTAGCTATCACAAAGGGATCTCATGGTGTGGGCACTCTCTCAACACCTTCTTAAATCTCTCCCACACATTGTGAAATTGTTCATTGCCCAATTGACTGAAACTCATTGTGGTACGCCTCATTTGTGTCAACCATGCTATAGAGTAGAATTGTCTTAAGAAAACATTCTTCATCACTTCCCAACTCATGATGTTCCTCCTTAAGTCATACCAATCTTTGTCTTTGTCTTTGAGGGAAAATGAGAACAAGGTCAACTGGATTGTATCATCACTAGCAATCAGTGTCATGAAGGTGGTGCATACTTCAACAAATGAGTCCAAGTGCTTATAGGGGTTCTCACTCTCTAAGCTGTAGAAGATGGGCAGGATCCTAAGAAGACATGGAGGGATGGAGAATTGCTCCCCTAGCATTTCATCAACTCTACTAGCAATTTGCAATTTATAGTTGCTAGGCCTAAAGTAATCTTGAAGTGGCTTGTGAGGTACATTTTGGCCTTCCATCTTGTCTTCCCCATGTAACATATCGGATCTTGGACCCTACCCTGGAAGTTTGACCTTTTGGGTTTGACCAAACAAGGTTAAGGTTAGAGTGATCCTAATAATCTAATGTGTGAATAATGTAATATAATACGTCAAATAACTCATTTGGTGATAATAAGATGATAAATAACTTAATTGGATGGATAATGATGTTAATGGGCCAGATGACAAAACCCATGTAAGAAATTCTTAAAAGTGGAAATAAACTCCAAATTCGTAATCTATACATAAAATAAGTTTACATGACAATTTTCATCTAATTTGGACCACCTTTAAATAATATGGTAAGTTAGGAGAGATAAATTGCCTAAAAGGTATAATTAATAAATAAATATAATTCATGATAGAAAAAGTTGGAAATAAAGGAAAATCCGTGTTCAACACACTTAAGTTAACTTGTGGATGAAGTTTTACCTAATTTGGATAATCCATGTGTCATTAATGCATCAGGAAAGAGAAACAAATAATATATTAAATAATACATCTAAAGTTTCCAAAAGTGAAATCTAATTGGAGATTTGGAATCTACATGTTTAACTTAACTTGTGTGCAAAGTGGTTTAATTTGGATAAGAATAGGACCCCAAAATGAGGAAAGAGAAATATGTGCATTAATTGGTTTTAACTTTATTCCAATTCGATTTGGATTTGATTTAATGTGTCACTCCCATCGGATGGCTGTGTGTGAGTTGGTCCATCATGGACCCAGATCTGACGGAAAAAAAGTCATCTCCTACCTTGGGTAGGAACAGGCCGCGTGAACAGTACATATGTTCGAGTTTTACGGATTTCTCGGCCTACAATTGGTCTTTTTCCTTGATTTTTGTTTTGTTAGATTCATGCTTGAATTCCACTTTTAATAAGCTATAGTTTGATCGTTACTTTCCTTTATTCACATTTTGCCCAATTTCAAATATTTTATTCTCGGGGACTTTATACGCTCACCCACGTTTCCTCATAACCTATATATATAGGAGGTACTCTCATGACCGTCTCGACTCCATCTTGTGTTCCTGAACTTCAATTTCCCTCTTCCTCGCACTAATATCAGTCAACGTTGGTGTTTTGGATTGGGTTTTGTGGTGGCTGGTGCATCGTCTATGCATCTCCATGATTCAATTTTCCTCGGTTGTAAGTTCATGGGCACTTGTTCCTTCTTTCTCAACTCTCTTTTCCTCGCTTTGCGCCATGTTCAGTGTTCACCCAAAATCACGTTGTGATGTTTGTGGCCATGATGCTTGTGGTTGTGCCATGCAGAGTTCTGGGAGAAGATGATCCCTGATGAAAGTACCTACCTTCCCCTCGTTTATTTGTTATTTCTTTTTTTTCCAAGGGTAATTTAGTCTTTTTACTTCGTTTTTATTTGGTTGGCGAGTCAAGGCCGAGGGTTGACACAGTGACTTGTCTGGCCCTGATTGGGCCAAGTAATGCGGGCCCGACCTGCTCTTCCCTTTCTTTTAGTGGATTTTATTTGCCTATGTGGCTTTATCGGATTTCTTGATTGGTCAGTTTTGTAAAATTGATAACTAATTACCTGTTTAGCCAAAAATAATGAATAAATATTCGTTGGATTCAGGAAAAGAAGATCTTTCTAATGGTATGAGTTTTTTTTGGCTAAAACTGATGTTTAATGAAATGTGTTTTAATGGATCTAATTAATGATGAATTAACTTGTATAATTCATAACTAATAATTTATAAGTAAAAAATAATAATAAAATATGTTTTGAACTCAGGAAAATATAACCTAAAATATGGTGCAATTTTGATAACCTGATTCACCAATAATAAAAAAGGTGATTTTTAGGGTTTTGAATAAGTAATGAAAACCTAACCCTAATTCCACATATATGCTTAATAGGTTCTTTGGATGCCTAAGCTTGGACCTAGATGTGACTTTGGACTTTGGAATCTGAAGTTGAGGTATGTTGGCATCCTCGAGTATTCGTGTGAGCAATTAGCCTATTTTTGTCTTACTTTTGGTCACATGCATAAGGCACAACCAAACAAAAGAGAACAAGTTAGCAAATCAATATGCATAAAGAATGCAAAGAATAAAAAATAAATAATAGCAATGATGAGGGTAGTAGGAAAAGATCATAGAAAAACTAACTAGCTAGGTCGAGCACCTTTCTCCCCAGCAACAACGCTAGAAAGCTTGATGTGTTTCTCAAACACAACAAAACAATTTGGAAAAAGACGATGCCAAAGGGGAGAGACAACATCACAACTACTAGGTAGCTATGGCACTTTCTATCCCCAACAATGGTGCTAGAAAGCTTGGTGTATTTCTCAAATGCCACAAAACAAACTGGTAAAAGATGATGCCAAAGGGGAGAGTCAACACCACAACTACTAGGTATCTATGATGCTTTCTACCCCTGGTAACGATGCCAGAAATCTTGGTGTGTTTCTGTTAATGGTGTTACACGCTACTCAATTGGAATTTTAATAAATGTAATTCTGCAAATAGACACACACAGTGGGATTACTTTCAAAATTTATAAGGACCTACACAAACAACCTACTTCTACTAAAATGCTAACCCGCAAGCGCACGGGGTCGTGTCATAGTATATGTAAGGTGGAAAGTATAGGGTCGATCCACATGGAGAAAGGGGGCACTAGAGCCAGGTTAGTTTTTAGGCTAGGTTCCTACTGCAGAGTCTAGGGTCGAAGGGTTTAAGGGTGGTTTGATGATTACACTAAGTTGAGAAACAAAGCAAGTAAAGGGAAACAAATGAGAAAAAAACCTAAGTTACCCTAGATAGCTACCTCTACTAAGCAAGGAAAGACAAGAAAAGAACAAGCTATGCTAAGTCAAGAAAGAAAGGGAAGTACACTACACTAAGCTAGCAAGCAAGGCAAAAGAGCAACTAAAGACATAAAGTAGTAAGAACAAGGCTAGAGCAAGGCAAGAAGCTATCTAAGCAAGTAAAGAGCTAACTAAGCTAACACTAACTAAGCGATAAGGCAATTAGGGTTTTAAAGCAATTAAGGGAAATGTGGGATGTTTAGGGGATGCACTGATCAACTAGGTTGGGGGTGACATATGAACATAATCATTTCATTTAGATTATCAAACCAAACAACAAGCTAGAGTCTAATGAATTATCCTAAGCTACTAACTGGTCATAGATATGCTAGGTTGGGTATCGGCGAACTAGTCCCCAACACTCCCTACTACCCTTATGAGGCTCAATTGGGTTATGGTTTATGTGTAATTAAATTAGAGTCTAAACAATCCTGGTTTTTAGGTTAGATGATCTTAGGATGATTAGGGGTTGAGGTTAGTAATGGGTGTGGAAGTGAGGTTTTAGGCCTCCCATCACCCACATTGTAGCCTTGAGAAAGATCCATTCTAATAACACCAAATTCATCTAAAATAGCTACTTAGATCTCTAAACTAGGGTGAGGAGAATTTATTAGAATGTAGGATGATGGGTATATAGCTAGGGATCCAAGAATTGAACCTAGGAGCAAATCCCAAAATTCACACATACAAACAATTTTCCTAAATTCCTAGGTGATTTCAAGCATAAATCAACAAGGAATTTAAGGAGAGTGAGATAAAAATAGAACAAAATCATTAGAAAATGAAATTACAATGTTTACATATCATTTTTCCCTAACATGGTATCAAAATAACATTTTTCACCCCAAACAGCCCACCCAAGGGGCCTAGCTACTCATAACAATGCAAAATACAAAAAGAAGGGAGAAAGATGTAGAAGTAGTTATGGAGATTAGTGTAGATGGATAAATCCTCCACTTCAGCTGTTGTAGGACGTCATACTCTCTCCTCCAAGGTACAATGGCATGGGATGATGGTGAAATAGGGTCAAAACACTAGGAAACTAGGGTTTTGGTGGTGGAAAGGGTGAAATGGCATGGAGTGGAGGTGGAAATGGAGTGGAATGGATAAGGGGATAAAATGGGGAGCTAAGAGGTGGTAGGAGGTAGATAACATCATGCTAGAGCTTCCACCTAGGTATATATAGGTGTGGGGGAAGCAATAGGTCAAGTGGAGGTAAAGTGGGAAATGTAGTGCAAAAATAGTTAGGTTTTTGTGAGTAGCACAGTTGTGGTGGTCACCACAGCCGTGTTGGGGAGGGATGAGAGCAGCCATGGTGGTGTGGAATGACAGAGGTGAGAAATGGAGAAAAGTCATAGGAACTTGGTCAGAAATGTACATGAAGTAGTACGACTGTGATGGAGCTAGGGTAGAACGGCCATGGTGGTCACCACAACCATGGTGGCTTGGATCACTCTGCCCATTCTTGGCTCAATGGTCATTCTACTTTAGCTATAAAATGGTCGTGCAAGGTGGCACAACCTTACTGGGTCAGTCCACCATGGCCATTTTGTATGGCATGACTCTAGTGATCTCTGCACTTTCTTGAGTAGACTTTGTTGTCTTTGGATGAGCCAGCATGACCGTTCTGAGGTACCACAACCATGGTGGTCTCTGTTGCAGCACTTTGAGTTGATTCTTTGGATTCTCTTGGACATCTTTGCTTCAATGGAGCTTTGGCCACTAGGGGTAGGTTGAGGGAGCATCAAACTTCACTTTAGGCCTCTCCAAGGGTAGAGAAACCGTTAGATGACTCCTTCTCTCTCTCTCTTCCATCTAGCGTGGTCCAAATGCCTAAAAAACATGCAAATAATATCCATAAGTGCATTTCATACAAATATGCATATTAGGGGAAATAACATGTAATCTAACAAGTATATATGTGATTGAAATGAAATATGACACAATATGAAGCCCTAAAATAGGGCTGAATCACAGAGCCAAGGTGTGACTTTCTTCCTTGGCAAGGAACTCCATCAACAACTAGGATGAACTCCTTAAAAGCTTTCCTAGACAAGTACTTTCCACCAAGTAAGATGACTCAGTTGAGAAGCCAACTAGACAACTTCTCTCATAGGCATGGAGAAACTTTATATGACACATGGGAAAGGTTCAAATACCTTTAATGTTTTTGTCCTCATCATTGCCTCAATAATTGGCAACTTCTTCAAACCTTTTATAATGGGATCTACTATAATACCATGATGTTTATATATGTTGCATCCTATGGACCCTAAACAAACAAGTCCTACAAGGAATCCTACGCTATAATTGAATACATGGCAATAAATCATTGCCAATGGAGTTACAAAGGAATAATCAACCACCTTCATCTTCTATTGCTTCTGGGAAGCAAGCCGATGTCCATGCTATTGAGGGTGTTGATCTAATTTCTTCTAAGGTAGATTCCTTGATGCAAATGTTTAAGAGGTTGAGTGCTCAACTGACTCAATTAGTACACATGATATGTGATGCAAATGAAGCCATGTGACAAGTAGTTTTTTCAAGCTTCCATTCTTTTATCCCATCTAAGGAGACCGTGGAGCAATGCAATGTAGTAGGAAGTTTTGGAAACAAACTTCACTTGGGGAGTAGGCCATCGATGGAAAACAATCCTCTAGGCTTCAACAAAAATGTCAACAAAAACAACCAAATTACAATTTGGAGTTTCTTCTTAAAGGTTTTGTTTTAGCTCAGTTGAAACAAAATGAGGAATCTGCCAACATGGCCAGCTTATGGAATATGCCATCCAACAACTTTCTCTCAAAGTGGATGACTTTACTACTCATACCAATATGTTCAGAAACCAAATTGCACAATAAGCTCTTGCTAATCAAAGAACACCTTCTGTCTCCTTGTCTAACCAACCAGAGATAAATCGTAAAGAGACATGCAAGTCTATGATGTTGAGGAGTGAAACAGTGATTGGAGGATCCTCACCACCTTCAAAGAGGAAATTTGATGAAGCTATTTACACACATGTAGAAGATATTGTTGAGAATCAAAGGAAGAAGTCTGTTGGAAATTCATAACAAGGTAATTATTTTTTCAAGCCTAATGCTCCTTTCCCTCATCGGTTTACTAACATAAAAGATGATGATAAATACAACAAGTTCATGGACATTTTGAACAATCTCCATGTAAACCTTCATTTAGTTGAATTGATAGATGTATTCCATTCTTATTCCCAGTTCCTAAATGTCATTCTCACAAGGAGAAGGAAGCTTGACCAAGATGAAATAGTTATTCTATCTGAAAGAATAAATTATATCATTCAAAATTTTTTGTCAGAAAAACTTCATGATCTAGGTGCATTCACTCTCCCGTGTAAAATAAGAGATTCAACTTTTGACAAAGTCTTAGTTGATCTTGGTTCTAGTATCAATTTGATTCCCTTTTCCCTATGGAAAAAGTTATATTTGGGAGACTTGAAACCCACCTCAATGACAATATAGTTAGCTGATATATCAATTAAATATCCTAGGGTGATTGTTGAGGACATCCCTATGCAGATAGGGAAGTTCTACATTCCTTGTGACTTTGTAGTCCTAGGCATACATGAAAATCTGAAAAATCTAATCCTTTCTGGAAGACCATTTCTTAGGATTGTAGGATGTATTATAGACGTGAGAGAAGGAAATATGACTATGAGAGTTCGAGAGGAAACTCTAGTATTTTCTGTCGATGATTCTCAGAAGGCACCCAACACTAAAGAATATCTCTATTTGATAGATATCATTGATACATTGCTAGAGGAAGACAAGAACATCCTTGAACAAGATTTTGATGATCTTGAAGGTGAAGAAGATGCTAATCCATGCATAGAAGCACCAATAAGGTTAAGCCAAAACATGATGGAAGTTGTTAAGAAAGAAATATGTAAGTTAAAAGATGCATGGATAAAATATATTATCAGTGATAGCCCGTGGGTAAGTGTTATACATGTTGTACCTAAAAATTGAGGAACCACTATAACAAAAGGAGACAATAATGAACTAAATGAGTGGTGAATGTTTATTGACTATATAAAACTAAATAATGGCACAAGAAAAGACCATTTTCCTTTACCTTTCATTGATTTAATGTTGGAGAGGCTTGCTAATCACTCTAATTTTGTCTATTTATACAGATATTCCATATTTTTCATATTCTTATTAATCCACCTGATCTAAAAAAACAATCTTCACATGCTCTTATGGGACATATGCCTACAAAAGTATGCATTTTGGGTTATGTAATGCACATGCCACTTTACAAAGATGCATGATAGATATATTTTTGGATTTCATAGAAAAGATTATGGAAATTTTTATAGATGATTTCAGTGTTTAGGGCAATTCCTTTGATGATTTCCTATTAAATTTAACTAAATTTTTGCAACGATGTAAATAGGTCAACCTCTTGCTCAATTGGGAAAAGTTCCATTTTATGGTACAATCGAGGGTTGTACTTGGTCATGTCATTTCAAGCAAAGGGATTGAGGTTAATAAAGCACGAGTAGTAGCCATTAAGAATATGTCAACTCCAATAACAGAGAAAGAGGTTCAAAGCTTTTCACGACATGCAAGGTTCTATAAAAGGTTCATTAAAGACTTCTTAAAGATTGCAAAGACTCATTACTCCTTGTCAACAAAAGATGTCGAATTCATATTCAATGAATAATGCAAGACAACCTTCCAATGATTGAAGGATGCTCTTATCTCATCCCCCATCATTCAACCACTAGACTAGGGTTCTCCTTTTGAAATAATATGTAATGCTAATGATTATGCCATAGGGGCAACTTTAGGACAATGGTGATATAACAATATTTATGCCATTCATTATGCAAGCAAAACTTAGATGATTTTTGACACTACAAAAAAGGATATGCTTTCCATAGTCTATGCCTTTGATAAATTTTGAAAAGATCTTGTGGGATCCAAAGTCATTGTATATATAGATCATGCTACAGCTAGATATCTCATGAATAATAAGGATCCTAAACCCCATCTCATCCATTGAATTTTGTTGTTACAGGAATTTGATTTCGAAATCAAAGACAAGAAGGGGACATAAAACAATGTAGTTGGCCATCTTTCACGCCTACCCACACATACCGAATAAAATATTCCTATTGATGACAATCTACCCATAGAAAAGTTGTATGTAGTAAATTCACTTGTGATGCCATGGTTTGCTAAGTGTGCAAGTTATCTAGCCACCAAATGCCTTCATCCTGATATTAGTTATCAGAAGAAAAAGAAGTTCCTTCATGATGTCATATTTTACTATTGGGACAATCCACTATTGTTTAAGCAATGTGTAGATGGGATGATCTGCAGATGCATTCCCAATGAGGAGATCCCTAGTGTGATTTCAGAATGTCACTACTCTCCCTATGGAGGACATTTGTAGGATACAAGACTTCAACCAAAATTTTACAAGTGGTTTTTTTTTCTGGCCAATTCTATTCTGGGGTGTGCATGCATTTGTTAAAGCATGTGATATGTGTCAAAGATTGGGAGTAATTTCAAAGAAGGATGAGATGCCATTGAATTCAATCCTAGAGATTGAAGTAGTTTATGTATGGGGCATACACAATATGGTCCCATTTCCCTCTTCATGCATCTACATGTTTGTGGCATACAAATCACAAAAACATGATTTACTTAAGAGGGAGTGTTCGTTAACATCGGATTAGAAAAAATCACTAAAAATTAAAACCTTTTTCAAAGAGATCCAATTCCAGGAAACTCTTAACAATAAGAACCAAATTATTACATGTACATTCTGGTTCATAAGTACATGCCATGTACCATATCTTCTCGAGGATTACATACATCAATTTCTCTGTTAAGTCTACACATGAGCAACACAAAACCTCAAGGCATTCAAGACAAAATCTAAAATCGATTATAAAAACACTAAGTATTGACTCCTAGGACCTGAGAGTACAGAGATGACACATATGACTCATATCTACAAGACCCGACAGTCAGTATCTCCACCTGAGATGTTATTGTTGTCCCTGATGCTGCTGTCCTTTTTCCTGCTGTACGATTTCTACCTCTTCGTCTGCGTCCACCTAAAAATGTTGGATCCCATGGGGTGAGACAATTGAAAATTGTCCCAACGAGAGATATAACTCTCCACCAGAAACATTATTATTGTAGATAAACATTATGAAACTGAGCAGAGGATAAGCAGTTTAGAATATTCTCATCTTTTAAAGCATTGCAACTATATATGATAGAGCAGTAAATCATCTATTCTCTTTATAAGGAATAGGAAGAACATGTATATCATTTATCCATCATACTATATCAACATCTCAAACTTATCCTGTGATACTCATTATCATGGTATGTCATCCATGAATCATTCTCATTTCTATCTTTTGGCCTCAACCAATTTGCTAACCAGATATTGAATTGTATCAATCATGTGAGTATACATCATCATATTCTGTCCAGGCATTGGACTATGCCAATCCTATGCAAACATTCCAGGCATTGGACTATGCCAATCATGTGCAACCATTCCAGGCATTAGACTATACCAATCATGTACAACCATTCTAGGTATTGGACTATTCCAATCATGTGCAACCATTCCAGGCATTGGACTATACCAATCATGTGCAACCATTCCAGGCATTGGACTATACCAATCCTGTGCAACCATTCCAGGTATTGGACCATACCAATCTTGTGCAACCATTCTAGGTATTGGATTATGCCAATCATATGCAACCATTATAGGCATTAGACTATACCAATCCTGTGCAACCATTCTAGGTATTGGGTTATTACCAATCCTGTGACATTATTCTAGGTATTGGGTTATGACCAATCCTGTGCAATTATTCTAGGTATTGGGTTATTACCAATCATGTGACATTATTCCAGGTATTGGGTTATGACCAATCATGTGCAATTATTCAAGGTATTAGGTTATTACCAATCCTGTGACATTATTCCAGGTATTGGGTTATAACCAATCCTGTGCAATTATTCTAGGTATTGGGTTATTACCAATCATGTGACATTATTCCAGGTATTGGGTTATGACCAATCATGTGCATCATCACTGAATACCACATCACCTTTACTAGGTATTAAACCTTGGTCAAGACATCATACTTATTCACATCCTTTATGTAATTCCATTATTCCTCACATCTCCCTTAATCTTATTCAAAACACTATACTCCTTATTTGTCTATGAACATGAAGCATGTATGATCAAGATTTCATTATTATTATTATTGTATCCATTTTAGTTGTTATTATTATTATGTTACTGAGTTTCCATTGTCTATTTTGGACATTATCATTTCATTCATGAGACTTTATAAACATCTTGTAACCTCTCACTGGGCAACAACTATTCTCCTGGCTCACAAGGCCCATTACACATCTTGTCACCTCTCACTAGGCAACAACTACTCTCATGGCTCACAAGGCCATTAAACATCTTGTCACCTCTCACTAGGCAACAACTACTCTCATGGCTCACAAGGCCATTAAACATCTTGTCACCTCTCACTAGGCAACAACTATTCTCATCATTTATCATTAAATGATTATCAACACAAGGTATGACTTTCTCTCTCATCTTTACCAAAGTGTAAATACATCATACTTTATTAACTTGACTTAACCCTTTCTTAAGGTATGTTAGCCTACAGTTATTAAAGTGCATTAGGCTAATTACATCTCAATGTAACAATTGACATGGCACAATTCATATGTTATTCATCCAAGTATGTTGGATTTAGGGTACATCAAGGTGTATCAACTTTGAGGTACTGGATGTGATATTTATCATGTCCTGATGTATCACTTCCCTCATCACTTTTGACTTACTTAAGTTCATCAAATCATCTTGTATTAGGATATTTCTCATCCTAATACTTTATTTACCTGTTCAACACATTATCATGTAATGTATTGGCCATAAGTCACTCATTTGAATTATTCAACCATTATCAATGATATATACTTATCTCAGGTTAAGGTATTATTGATATAAGATTATCCATTATCAACCAATTTAGGTGTTTCACCTACCAGTACATTATTCACTACTCCATTATTAGGAATAGGGTTCCCCTCTTTAACAATTAGGGTTTTACAAAACATCATCCTATATTAGGGTTTCACATAACATCATCTTATACCAGGGTTCCACATACCTTCACCCTATATTACGATTAGGGTTTCATATTAGGGTTTCCTATAGCATTACATAGCATTACCCTGGAATGAAATCTCACATCACATCACTGCATTAGGGTTTCACATGGCATCACCCTAGATTAGGATTGTCACAAGACATCACCCTTGATTAGGGTTTCACATAACATCACCATAGATTAGGATTGTCACATGACATCACCCTTGATTAGGGTTTCACACATCATTATCTTGAATTAAGGTTCCTTATAACTTTTCCCCAAATTAGGGTTTCATGAAGCATCCTCTTAAATTAGGGTTTTTCATTATATTACCCTGAATTGGGATTTCTCACATCATCCTCCTAGATTAGGGTTACACCATTACCCCAAATTAGGGTTTCACCTAGCATTGCCCTAATTTAGGATTAGGGCTCATCATCCTTCTCGATTAGGGTTTCATGATCTCTTATTCAAGGATCATACCCTAATTGCATAGTCTATTCATGTTGAGAGTGTTGAGATTTAACCACTACATGATTATAATACATGTATGAATTCCTCTCTCTCTCATCCTTTCTAGGATGTTGATTACTTCAAGCTTGATTAGATTAGGTCAACCTTTCATTCAAGTACACCCATTTAGGGTTAGCATAGTGTATTGAGATATTGCTTCCATAAGCATCAATGGTTAACACTCAAAAGATACTAATCACCTAAGTACTTGAGAGGTACAACCATTGAAATGATCCTTAATGAACATCATTAATAATCAGGGAGTTAATTGTACTTGCATATTTTAAATCAATTAAACCTTCAAACGGTCTTGAGATATTAGACCCTCAAACGGTCTTAAGGTGTTTAACCTCCATTCGATCTTGAGGTGCTTGAACTCCATTCGGTCTTGAGGTGCTTGACCTCCATTCGGTCTTCAGATGATTAACCTCCATTCATTCAACTCTCCCAAATGGTCAACATGACCAAACGGTTTTGAAGATCAAATTACCCATTCGATCTTGATCAACTTTACTCATTCGATCTTGATTGATTTTACCCATTTGATCTTGATCACTTTTACCCATTCGGTCTTGATTGATTTTACCCATTCGGTCTTAATCAATTATACCCAATCGGTCTTGATTGATTTTACCCATTCGGTCTTAATCAATTTTACCCATTCGGTCTTGATTGATTTCATCAATTAAGGCTTCAATCAATTGAATCGATTGGAGTTTGTAATAAGTGGATTATCCATCACTGAACCTATTACGAGTCAGTCAATTAGAACCATTAGATCATTATCCAACCATGACATCTCCTGACCTCAAACATTCTTTAGTCCTCTTGACCTCAAACGGTCTTGAGACTGTTTTCCCTCAAACGGTCTTGAGACCGTTTGGTGTCAAACGGTCTTGAGACTATTTGACTATTTGATCACCAAAGAGCAAAACCGTTTGCAAAAAATATTCATTGAGGTATATGCTTATGACAATGTCATCATAATAAAGCTTTTATCCTTCAAAATCTACTACCATTCTTATGGAAATTTCATCAATTATTCAAAGGGATTTCAAGAAGAACAAAATGATCAACAAATGATGAAGAATTGAATGTAATAATAACATTTAAGGATTTAAGTTATATAACTGGCCTTCAAAATTGAATCCAAGCTTCAACCTTCATGTCCTCAAAGGTGAATGGAGCTTTCTCAACTTCACAAGGCTCGTCCTCAAGTCTTTGAGTGAAAAGAATGGCTAGGGTTGAAGATTGAATGGAGAAAAGAAGAAATCAAGCATTGATTTTCGATTTCCACCATGAAATCAAGGTTGAAGATGACTATGGAGCTTACCTACAGGTTGGGACACATTCTCCTATTTCTCCTAAGCTCCCTTGTGTTCAACCAAATCAAGGAAAGAAAGAGGGATCGAAAAAGCCTTTCATGTGGGTTGAAAATGGGATGTATATAAGGGAATTTCAATGAGAGAGAAAGTGATATAATAATCTTTTAATTCCCAAAATGGATGCCACATACTCCCCTCAATCCCTTACATACGATGCTATAACCTCCTCCTTCGAATTCCTCTTCATTATCCATGAATTAAAGGAAAAACAATTAAGCACCTTAAACATTATAATAATAATATCCAAAATTGAGTGGATATTACTTTTCCTTTTACTAATGTGAGTGGGATCTCCACTCACTTTAGATATTTCGTGGCCTTTGCAAGGAACAAGGACGTACATACTTATAAAAAATCAACCATATCATTTTTGGTTGAAGGGAACTTCAATTAATATATTTATTTTTATATCAAATTGAATTATGTTTCCAATCAAATGCTTAAATCTTGATTATTTTAATATCAAGATTCTCTTTCCTCCAAAGTAATTCAAATGAGACACCACTCTCATTTTATTTTCTCTAAATGATTCCAAGAAACATGAGGGACTCTCTAGAGGTGGTATTTTGCATATTGAACCCTAGTTTTTGGGTAATTTGCACATTACACCAAAACTAGGTTTTAATGCACAAACATTGCTTAATAAGATTTTTCTTTGTACTCAGGCTATCACAAGCCATACCTCTACATCATTTTCATTCTTATGATTCTTCAACACTTGAGGAACATTTTACCATGTAACATTTGCAAGTTAACCCCTCAACTTGGGTAATTTGCACTTTAGTCCAAAACAAGTAAAACATTGTTTCAACATTATTCAAAAGGGACTAAAATTGAAACATAAGCTCCTCTTGAGCCTTAATTACTTTTCAAAAGATAAGAGAAATCATATAATTATCTTTCTTAAACAAAACATCTAGGGTTAAAGCATAACCCAGGTCAGGGATGTTACAAATTATAAACCCCTAACAAGGATTTTGTCCCCGAAATCCCAGGTAATGGAAGACAAATATTTTTCATTCATCATATCATCAAGTTTCCACATAACATCTTAATGTCATGGAGATGCCATAGAACTTTGATCAACACAAGGTTCTTCCATATAGGGTTATCATAGAACTTGTCACATAGGACACATGCCCTATTGTTTCTTTTCATAAGGGAAGGTTACCTATCAATTAAGAACTTATCTTAGAGGTATCTTAAAGAATTATTTTTAGCTTTAATAAGATTTTCCCATAATGATTTTACAATTGTTCTTTTGACTCATACATATTTGTTGATGTCATGTTTATGCGGGGCATAAACCCCTAACATATGGTATCCATATTACAGTATGTAACTGGACAAATTTCAAAGTTGGCCCCTCTAGGTAACCAAACATTACTTCTTATGAGGAGTCATGTTCCCGTTTTATCATATCATTGAAAGTTCTTAGATACCAGGATTTTTTACCTTGGTATCCATTATATGTTCCAAAAACACATCACATCATTATCATGATTACTAAAATTGGGTATTCAAACCCTCATTCCATCATTGAACATTATTACCTCTCATCAGGTAACTATTACCTCTAGGTCTTCAGACCAAGGTATACATTATACTATACATCTTCTTTTGTTTATAAATTGATTTATGATTAACTCAGATCCCTTTTGTATATCAATTAGGATGTGGTAGAAATATCTTTGCCACATCTTCAACCTCATTATGCTCTTTAGATTGTCTCAAAATGACTACTTGATTAGAGTAATCAGAAAGATAGCAATCTAAGAGTGGCATACTTACCTTATCTTCAATAGATGAATACCTGGCCAGGGTATTCAAGAACTAAAGTTAGGTAGTATGTATTGGTTTTTATATTATGTTTCATCTCTTTAAGTTTTTCTACTTAGTATCTTGAATTTTGTTTCTATTACATCTCTTCCTTTCATCATGAAGAGAGAAATTTCAAAACATATAAGAGAACATTGGACTGAATATGAGTTCTCATCCTTCTTATCTCTTCCTCATGTCCTCATTAGATTAATTAAAGGAAGCTCAACAACAACTAACTTTCTTATATTTAGTAGGTAGAGAATAGAAAAAGAAAGATGATTCAGAATGAAAAGTTCTATCTTGACATATTACCTCTTACGAGTTATCTAGTATCTTATCTGACTCAATACATGGAGTCAGTTGTCATCTGCTATTGCCTTTGTCCTCTACTACCAGAGGTAGATGGACCAAACTGTGACACTTGTCTTCGTCCTTGGCCTTCTGCTTCACTAACCTGGGGTCCTTGTGGATTTTGCAGATTATGCCTTGACTGTTGGGTCACCACATTATTCTTCTTGGACACTACTGCCTAAAATGTCCTATCTGTCCACATTTATGGCAAGTTTGGCCCTCACTTGATGACCACTGCATTGATGTACTATATTGTGGTTGAACCGATGTTACTAAAAACTTTAGTTGTTTAGTACCACTAATCCATTGTTCCTGTGACTGTGTAGACCTCCTTTTGAGGCTGGCCTCATGTTTCTTTGTCACAGACCTTTTTATCCTCCGAATTGATTCCACAAATGTGGCAAACTTCTCTCTACTTTCTAATGCAGCTGCCGAGATAGACACCTCATCATTCAGTCCTTTCTCAAAATGTTGAATCTTCTCCTGCTCAGTAGCAGCCATATGAGAACAAAACCGTAATAGTTCCATAAACCTAGCCTCATATTCATTTATTGACATGGTTCCCTACCGAACCTTCTCAAACTCTGAGATCTTTTTGTCTAAATATGTCCTTGGAAAATACTTATTGATGAATTCTTGACAAAATTCCTCCCAACCAACCTCTTCATCATTTCTTTTTATTTCTTCTATGGCCCACCAATGCCAACACTACCCTTCAAAAGATATACAGCATGTTTGACTTTGTCAACATCTAGAATACTAAGGATCTTAAAAGCCTTTTCTAACTCAGTGAGGCATAGATCAGCATATGTTGGGTCAGTTGTCCCAGCATATTCTATAGCTTCTACACGACGTAGTCATTCAAAAGTCTTACCAGACCCATGTCCCGCATTAGGAGTTGGTGCCCTAGGTGATGGTGCTGGCATCCAGTCTGCCATATACCTCATTGTGGTCATGAATTCCCTAAATAGAGGATGAATATTTGGGTTTTCTATCATAACTTTATCAAAATGGGGATTCTTAGGCACTAGTTACTCTCTTGCTTGATCCCTTGCACCTCCTACTGGTGTAGAAACATTGCTTTCAGCAACGTGATCCTCATGTTCTGCAGACATCTTTAATCTATCTCCCTTCTTCTGCATAGGCAGAAGTCACTATAAGATATACTGGAGGACACTAAAACAAACTCAACACCTTAGTCCTATGTCTCTGTAGACTCAGTGAACCTAGAGCTTTAATACCACTAAATTGTGGCATACAAATTACAAAAACATGATTTACTTAAGTGGAAGCGTTTGTTAGCAGCGGATTAGCAAAAATCACTAAAAATTAAAACCTTTGTCAAAGAGATTCAATTCCAAGAAACTCTTAACAACAAGAACCAAAGTATTACATGTACATTCTGGTTCAAAAGTACATACCATGTACCATATCTTCTAGAGGATTACATACATCAATTGCTCTATTAAGTCTACACATGAGCAACACAAAATCTCTAGGCATTCAAGCCAAAATCTCAGATCAATTATAAAAACACTAAGTATTGACTCCTAGGACCTGAGAGTATAGAGACGACACATAGGACTCATATCTATAAGACGCGACAGTCAGTATCTCCACCTGAGATGTTACTACTATCCCTGATGCTGCTGTCCTTTTTCCTGTTATATAATTTCTACCTCTTTGTCTGCGTCCACCTAAAAATGTTGGATCCTACGGGGGTGAGACAATTGAAAATTGTCCCAGCGAGAGATATAACTCTCCGCCAGAAATATTATTATTGTAGATAAACATTATGAAACTGAGCAGAGGATAAGCAGTTTAGAATATTCTCATCTTTTAAAGCATTGCAACTATCTATGATAGAGCAGTAAATCATCTATTCTCTTTATAAGGAATAGGAAGAACATGTATATCATTTATCCATCATAATATATCAACATCTCAAAATTATCCTGTGATACTCATTATCATGGTATGTCATCCATGAATCATTCTCATTTCTATCTGTTGGCCTCAGCCAATCTGCTAACCAAATATTGAATTGTATCAATCATGTGAGTATACATCATCATATTATGTCCAGGCATTGGACTATGCCAATCCTGTGCAAACATTCCAGGCATTGGACTATGCCAATCCTGTGCAACCATTCTAGGCATTGGACTATACCAATCATGTGCAACCATTCTAGGTATTGGACTATGCCAATCCTATGCAACCATACCAGGCATTGGACGATACCAATCCTGTGCAACCATTCCAGGCATTGGACTATACCAATCCTATGCAACCATTCTAGGTATTGGATTATACCAATCCTGTACAACCATTCTAGGTATTGGACTATGCCAATCCTGTGCAACCATTCCAGGCATTGGACTATACCAATCCTATGCAACCATTCCAAGTATTGGGTTATTACCAATCATGTGACATTATTCTAGGTATTGGGTTATGACCAATCCTGTGCAATTATTCTAGGTATTGGGTTATTACCAATCCTGTGACATTATTCCAGGTATTGGGTTATGACCAATCTTGTGCAATTATTCCAGGTATTGGGTTATTACCAAATTATGTGACATTATTCCAGGTATTGGGTTATGACCAATCCTATGCAATTATTCCAGGTATTGGGTTATTACCAATCCTGTGAAATTATTCCAGGTATTGGGTTATGACCAATTCTGTGCATCATCACTAAATACCACATCACCTTTACTAGGTATTAAACCTTGGTCAAGCCATCATACTTATTCACATCCTTTATGTAATTCCATTATTCCTCACATCTCCCTTAAGCTTATACAAAATACTATAGCCCTTATTTGGCTATGAACATGAAGCATGTATGATCAAGATTTCATTATTATTATTATTGTATCCATTTTAGTTGTTATTATTATTATTATGTTACTGAGTTTCCATTGTCTATTTTGGACATTATCATTTCTTTCATGAGACTTTATAAACATCTTGTTACCTATCACTAGCCAACAACTATTCTCATGGCTCACAAGGTCCATTACACATCTTTTCACCTCTCACTAGGAAACAACTACTCTCATGGATCACAAGGCCGTTAAACATCTTGTCACCTCTCACTAGGAAACAACTACTCTCATGGCTCACAAGTCCATTAAACATCTTGTCACCTCCCACTAGGCAACAACTATTCTCATCATTTATCATTAAATGATTATCAACACAAGGTATGAGTTTCTCTCCCATCCTTACCAGAGTGTAAATACATCATACTTTATGAACTTGACTTAACCCTTTCTTAAGGTATGTTAGCCTACACTTATTAAAGTGCATTAGGCTCATTACATCTCAATGTAACAATTGACATGGCACATTTCATATGTTATTCATCCAAGTATGCTGGATTTAGGGTACATCAAGGTGTATCAACTTTAAGGTACTCGATGTGATATTTATCATGTCTTGATGTATCACTTCCCTCATCACTTTTGACTTACTTAAGTTCATCAATTTATCTTGTATTAGGATATTTCCCATCCTAATACTTTATGCACCTGTTCAACACATTATCATGTAATGTATTGGCCATAAGTCACTCATTTGAATTATTCAACCATTATCAATGATTTAGACTTATCTCAGGTTAAGGTATTATTGATATAAGGTTATCCATTATCAACTACTTTAGGTGTTTCACATACTAGTACATTATTCAATACTTCATTATTAGGAATAGGGTTACCCTCTTTAACAATTAGGGTTTTACAAAACATCACCCTATATTTGGGTTTCACATAACATCATCCTATATCAGGGTTCCACATACCTTCACCCTATATTAGGATTAGGGTTTCCTATTGCATTACATAACATTACACTAGAATGAAATCTCACATCACATCAGTGCATTAGGGTTTCACATGGCATCACCCTAGATTAGGATTGTCACAAGACATCACCCTTGATTAGGGTTTCACATAACATCACCCTAGATTAGGATTGTCACATGACATCACCCTTGATTAGGGTTTCACACATCATTATATTGAATTAAGGTTCCTTATAACTTTCCCCAAATTAGGATTTCATGAAGCATCCTCTTAAATTAGGGTTTTTCATTTTATTACCCTAAATTGGGATTTCTCACATCATCCTCCTAGATTAGGGTTACACCATTACCCCAAATTAGGGTTTCACCTAGCATTGCCCTAATTTAGGATTAGGGCTCATCATCCTTCTCGATTAGGGTTTCATGATCTCTTATTCAAGGATCATACCCTAATTGCATAGTCTATTCATGTTGAGAGTGTTGAGATTTAACCACTACATGATTATAATACATGTATGAATTCCTCTCTCTCATCCTTTCTAGGATGTTGATTACTTCAAGCTCGATTAGATTAGGTCAACCTTTCATTCAAGTACACACATTTAGGGTTAGCATAGTGTATTAAGATATTGCTTCCATAAGAATCAAAGGTTAACACTCAAAAGATACTAATCACCTAAGTACTTGAGAGGTACAACCATTGGAATGATCTTTAACAAACATCATTAATAATCAGGGAGTTAATTGTACTTGCATATTTTAAATCAATTAAACCTTCAAATGATCTTGAGATATTAGACCCTCAAATGTTTTTGAGGTGTTTAACCTCCATTCGGTCTTGAGGTGCTTGAACTCCATTCTGTATTGAGGTGCTTGACCTCCATTCGGTCTTGAGATGCTTAACCTCCATTCAGTCAACTCTCCCAAATGGTCAACATGACCAAACAGTTTTGAAGATCAAATTACCCATTCGATCTTGATCAACTTTACTCATTCGATCTTGATTGATTTTACCCATTCGATCTTGATCAATTTTACCCATTCAGTCTTGATTGATTTTACCCATTCGGTCTTAATCAATTTTACCCATTCGATCTTGATTGATTTTACCCATTCGGTCTTAATCAATTTTACCCATTCGGTCTTGATTGATTTCATCAATTAAGGCTTCAATCAATTGAATCGATTGGAGTTTGTAATCAGTGGATTATCCATCACTGAACCTATTACAAGTCAATCAATCAGAACCATTAGATCATTATCCAACCATGACATATCCTGACCTGAAATGGTCTTGAGTCCTCTTGACCTCAAATGGTCTTGAGACCATTTGCCCTCAAACGGTCTTGAGACCGTTTGATCACCAAAGAGAAAAACCATTTGCACAAAATATTCATTGAGGTGTATGCTTATGATGATGTCATCATCATAAAGCTTCGATCCTTCAAAATCTACTGCCATTCTTATGGAAATTTCATCAATTATTCAAAGGGATTTCAAGAAGAACAAAATGATCAACAAATGATGAAGAATTGAATGTAATAATAACATTTAAGGGTTTAAGTTATATAAATTGCCATCAAAATTGAATCCAAGCTTCAACCTGCACGTCCTCAAAGGTTAATGGAGCTTTCTCAACTTCACAAGGCTCGTCCTCAAGTCTTTGAGTGAAAAGAATGGCTAGGGTTGAAGATTGAATGGAGAAAAGAAGAAACCAAGCATTGATTTTTGATTTCCACCATGAAATCAAGGTTGAAGATGACTATGGGGCTTACCTACAGGTTGTTTCGCGTCCTCCTATTGCTCCTAAGATCCCTTGTGTTCAACCAAAGCAAGGAAAGAAAGAGGGATCGAAAAAGCCTTTCATGTGGGTTGAAAATGGGATGTATATAAGGGAATTTTAATGAGAGAGAAAGTGATATAATAATCTTTTAATTCCCAAAATGGATGCCACATACTCCCATAAATCCCTTTCATATGAATCTATCAACTCCTTCTTCTAATTCCTCTTCATTATCCATGAATTAAAGGAAAAGCAATTAAGCACCTTAAACATTATAATAATAATATCCAAAATTGAGTGCATATTACTTTTCCTTTTATTAATGTGAGTGGGATCTCCACTCACTTTAGATATTTCGTGGCCTTTGAAAGGCACAAATACGTCCATACTTATAAAAAATCAACCATCTCATTTTTTGTTGAAGGGCACTTCCATTAATATATTTATTTTTACATCAAATTGAATTATGTTTCCAATTATGATTAAATCTTGATTATTTTAATATCAAGATTCTCTTTCCTCCAAAGAGATTCAAATGAGATTCCCCACTCATTTTATTTTCTATACATGATGCCAAGAAACATGAGGGACTCTCTAGAGGTGGTATTTTGCATATTTAACCCTAGGTTTTGGGTAATTTGCACATTATAGCAAAAGTAGGTTGTAATGCACAAACATTGCTTAATAAGCTCTTTCTTGGTACTCAGGCTATCACAAGCCATACATCTGCATCATTTTCATTCTTATGATGCTTCAACACTTTAGGAACATTTTACCATGTAACATTTGCAAGTTAACCCCTCAACTTGGGTAATTTGCACTTTAGTCCAAAACAAGTAAAACATTGTTTCAACATTATTCAAAAGGGACTAAAATTGAAACATAAGCTCCTCTTGAGCCTTAATTACTTTTCAAAAGATAAGAGCAAGCATATAATTATCTTTCTTAAACAAAACATCTAGGGTTAAAGCATAGCCCAGGTCATGGATGTTACAATGTTCATCCTAGTGGTGTGCGACTATTTATCAATGTGGGTAGAGGCAATTCCTACACAAGATCGAGATGAAAAATCAGTGATGAAGTTATTCCAAAAGATCAATTTTCTGAGATTTGGTGTTCCAAGTAGGGCTGTCAAAATTTGTCCGAACCCGTGAACCCGATTGTGTCTGACTTGAAAAAAATTGGGTTCATATTTTAGTTATGATGTTCGGGGTTGGTTACAGGTTTAACATTACATGTCCAAATCTAATCTGGGTCGGTTTTAGGTTTAGAAATCGGACAAAACTGGGTTCTAAATAGTTACTTATATACTTATATTTATGGGATGCATGTTATAATTTGAAGTTATATGGGTGTTGTTTTGGTATAATATGTGATATTGCAACATATTTTAGTTACTGATGTGATATATGTGTTGTTGTTAATAGTATCTTGATAATCGTATTATGTTAGGATTTACTTGTGTTAGGTTACACTAATGATGCCTTTTGTTATACAACTATTGTTATGATATGGTATAAATGTTGTTTTAGTATGGTACAGTCATCTTTATTGGTTTGATGGGTTATATTTTGATATAAATGTGTTTTGTTCTGGTATACTATAGGTGATATTGTAACAACATTGATGTGATATATGTATTTTTTTAGTATGATGTATGTGATGTTGCACTGTGTTGAATTTTTCTTGTGTTTAGGCGATACTAATGTTTTAATATTGGTATTGTATTCTCTAATAAAAGCAAAGGAAAGATAATATTAGATTGTTTGGTATTATATAATCATTGACATGTTAGATAGTTTATTTTGACTAATGAAAATTCTACGATTGTGTAGATAATTCTATCTTAAAGATTATTTTTCTAAAAATAGCAACTTCGAATTTGGGTTTGGATTTGGTTATGGGTTTAGATTTTGCGATCTGGGTCGGTTCCGGGTTGAGATATATGAGTAAAATTTGTGTCCAGTTTTGGTTTTGGGTTTGATAGTCAAACAATATGGACATGATTTTTTGACCCGGAACTGACCCAGACCTACTTTTTTGACACCCCTAGTACCAAGAGAAGTCATATCAAATGGAGGTGGTCATTTCAATGAGAGAAACTTGAACAACCTACTGAGCAAATATGGTGTCAATGATAAGATCTCTACACTATACCATCTGTAAACTTTAGAGAAAGTTGAGATCTCAAATAGGTAATTAAAAGCAATATTAGTAGACAATCTATAACATAAGAACATATTGGGCATTGAAATAATATGATACATTTTGGTCTATAGGACATCTTAAAAAACACATATTGGTACGACTCCATTCAAGCTAGTCTATGGAAAGTCTTGTCATCTACCTATAGAACATGAGCATAGAACATTGTGGGCAATCAAATTTCTCAACAAGGGTATGAAGAAAGCAGGAGAAAGACGGCTGTCACAATTCTAGGAACTAAAAGAGATGAGATTAGATGCATATGAAAATGCCAAGACCTATAAGGAGAAAACAAAGAGATGGCATGATAAGAGCATCTATAACAAAGATTTCAAAGCAGGAGATCAAATGTTGATGTTCAACTTTAAGCGTACATTCTTTGTAGGGAAACTGTGTTCCAAATGGTCTGGACCCTTTTATCATTTAAGAATCTTTGCATAGAGGGCATCAAAATATGATTGTTATACATAAGAGAAATAATAGTAGTAGACAATTGATTGATATTATCTCTAGCATGAAAAGATCAGTTTCTAAGAAAAGAGATTTTATCATATAAGAATCTTTTTCAATATGAAGAGCAGCAACATTATTCTATATACTAGTAGAACTAGAGCAAGACTGAAGGGCATTGATTTTAGCAAGTAAGGAAGCATTTTCTTTTTTAAGAAAAGCAATCTTAGAAAGATAGATACAATTTTCAGATTCTATTCTTTGCAAAACAAAGTCTTTATCCTCTTTTTCAGTTTTAAGAATATTAATGTCAAGCATGAGAGAATTCACAATTTTAGTATGCTCTTCATTACAACTAGGCATAAAAGGTTGAGCTTCTAGAAATCTAATATAATAAAGAAAATTTGCATTAAAGTATAAGATATTCTACTTGATTCAAACAAGTATTATTTTCATCTTGCAAGTAAATTTTATCATGTTCAAGATCATCTTTTTCTTCATGCAAGTTATCAAAAATTCTAGCAAGCTTTTTCTTTTTCTTTTGAGTAGTCTTAAGAGAGGCATGAGAATGAATAATTGCATCTGAAGGCTCTTTATATAATGAGTTTAGATTTACCTTATTTGAGTTTTGGTGCGATTACACTAGTGGTGCTACACACTAGCCGATTTGACTCGACTAGATGCGCCCCACGAGGTCGAAACACACGTGATGGGTTTTTTCTTTCAAAATTTATAAGACCTAAACTAACACACCTACGTCTACTAAAACAACTACACCCGCAAGCGCACGGGGTCGTGTCGTAGTATAGGAAGGTGGCAAGTATAGGGTCGATCCATAGGGAAAAGAGGGGGCACTAGAGCTATGTTAGTTTTGCTGGGTGCCTACTGCGGAGACTAGGGTTAAGGGTTTAAAGGTTGTTTTTTTATTGTTAACTATTATGAACAAGCAAGCAATTAAAGGCAAGAATGAAATCTATGTTAACCCTAGCTTAGATTAAAGACTAAGGAAGTGAGGAAAGACTAAGCTAGGTATGAAAAGGCAAATTACACTAAGGCAAGTAAGAGAGAAGCAAAAGAGCAATTAAAGAGCTAATCTAGCATGAACAAGGCAAGAGCAAGTAAAGAAGCTAACTAAGCAAGAAAAGAACTAATCAAGTTAAGCAAGCACAAAACTATGGTTTTCAGCAATAAAGAGAGGTGTGGGTTGTTTAGGGGTATGAACTTATCACTTAAGTTGGGGGTGACATATGAACATTATGATTCCATTTAGATTATCCAAACCAAACAACAAGTTAGAGTCTAATGAATTAACCTAAGCTACTAACTGGCCATGGATATGCTAGGTTGTGCATAGGGGAACTAGTCCCTAACACCCCTACTACCCTTACGAGGCTCAATTGGGTTAGGGATTAGGTACAATTCAATTAGAGTCTAATCAAGTCTAGGTTTCTAGATTAGACATTGCTAGGGAAATTAGGGGCCGAGGGTAGTAATGGGGAGGTGAGATTAGGGTTTTGGACCCCAATTCCCCCACATTCTAGCCTTGAGAAGGCTCCATGCTAATTGCACTAGAATTACCTAATCTAGCTACTTAGATCTCTCACTTAGGTTTAGGGAGATTGATTAGGATGTAGGAAGATGGGAGGCAACCTAGGGATCCAAGAATTGGACCTAGGGGAAAATCCCAAAATTCACACATATAAGAAATTTGCCTAAATTCATAGGTGATGTCACACACAAACCAACAAGTAATCCATGGAGAATGAGATAGAAATAGAATATAATCATTAAAAAATGAAATTACAAAGTTTACATGTCATTTTCCCCCAACATGGTATCAAAGTAACATATTTTCCCCCAAACATCCCACCCAAGGGGCCTAGCTACTCATAGACATGGCAAATACTAAAATAAAGGAGAAAGAGGTAGAAGAAGCCATGGAGCTTGGAGTAGTGGCTGAAATCCTTCTCTCCAGCAGCTGCAGGGTCGTCCTCCTCCTTCTTCTTGGATGGCAAGGTGTAGAATGGTGGTGGGATGTGGATGGAAGGCTTAGATATGGGGGGTTATGTGGTGGAAATGGTGAAATGGAGTGGATTTGAGGTGGAGGTGAAGTGGAATGGAGTGGAGGTGACAAGGGAGAGAAAATGGGAGTAGAAGGTAGCCAACCCCCGACCCTCAGCCGCCACTAGGTCTTATATAGGGATCTAGGGGGTCTAGGGTTAAGTTAGGGGCAAAATGGGGAAAGTAGTGAAAACTAGGTGGATTTTGTGAGTAGCACGGCCGTGGTGGGTCACCACGGTCGTGGTGGGTTGGGTAGACCACGACCGTGGTGGATGTGCACGGTCATGGGTTTATTAGAATGTGGAGATCACAGGGAGGTGTGCATGGATGGCCACGGTCATGGGGGGTCACCACGGTCATGGTGGGGACCTATGGCCACGGTCGTGTTGATCACCACAGTCATTTTGGCCATTTTCATCAATTTCTGGGAGTTTTGCTGATTTTTTGTACTTGGGGCATGTCCACCATGACCGTGGGGACTCACCATGGTCGTGGTGGTGTCTCTCCCATGCATTTGAGCCTTGAACTTGATCATCCATGGAGGGTATTGCTTCAAAACTTTCTTTGACCAGTTGGGGTAGGTTGGAAGTGGTTTTGGACTCATTTTGAGCTCCTCCAAGCCTGAGGAAACCCTAGACTAGACCATCCTCTTTCCATGCCATCAAGTAGTGGACAAAGTACGTATAAAACATGCAAAAAGCCTCCATAAGTTAATTTGATATAAATAAGCATATTGGGGGAAATAACATGTAATCTAACAAGTATAGATGTGGCTAAAATGCAAAATGACACAAGATAAAGCCCTAAAATAGGGTTGAATCAAGTCTTCATTTGAATTTGCCACGAGAGCAAAGTGGCATTCTCCATCTTCACTAGAGCTTGAGATAGATCCTCCACTAGATTCTTCACTTGAGCTTAAGTTGGAGGAGTCACTAGATCTTTTGTTCCATTTCTCCTTCTTTTTGTTCTTCTCTTCTCTTGTGATGATGGGTCTTTTTTCCTTGTGGACAATCTTCTTTGAAATGACCCTTCTTTTTACATTTGAAACATTGGGTGGAGGAATAAGACTTGCCTATGTGAAGTATACCTTTGGAGAACATGGCATCTTCTTCCACTTGAGATGATTGAGAATCTTGACTAACAATAGCTTCAATTTGGGATTTGATTTCATCTTTCTTCACTCTGTTGAGATCTTTCTCTTCTTCTCTTTCTTCCTCCTCTTACTTGTCAAGTTTAACTTCATGGGATTGCAGATATCCTATGATCTCTTCAATAGGAATATCACCAAGACACTTTGTTTCTTCAATGGAGGTCACCTTAGATTGTTGGTATGTATGCCCATAGAGCAATTCATGTGATGATTGTAATGGGATACTTTGTGAATGATTTGAATAATAATAAAGGCAATTTCCGATCTATATATTTTAACTGTTTCTGAGATGATAGTGTAACATGATAGATGTCTAAAGAATTTTTTTACTCAATGATGTATGCTTTTAGGTTAAGGACCTAAATGATGAGATCATACGGATGTTAAGAGTACACATTCTTGTTTAGTCCCTAGTCGGTTGTTATTGTGGAAATAACCATAGACATCAATAACACTAAAGACTAGATTGTGTTTTGGTTGATGACAAAATCTCATTAGTCATGATATAGTGATATCAAACCAAGCACATAGGTACTTGATAGAGAACAAGTGTATCAGACAGACCCACCATGAGAGTGACACATGGAACCATGATTTGGTAGTCACAGTCAGCTCTAACAGTGATGGTGGTGAGTGTGATTCTTCGATCTGAAATCACTACACTCAACGCATGTCATTGGGTACACTTTGACATTATCAATCGTAGTCCTGAAAAATGGGTTGTTATAAAGGTGATGATTGGGTGACTTTGACACATGGGGCTTTTGAGGGGTGAGTGATAGATATGGGATTTGTCCCTCCTAAGGGAGTTTGATGTCCATGGACACTTGATGTGTAGGATTGAGAAAGGCATGTGCATGCATGTGTGAATCAATATGTAATATTGATGTCAGACACATCTCACCCAGTCTGCTCTGAGATCAAGGAAATGGATGAACGTTGAAAGGATGAATGTACCATGCCTTAAGTTCATTCTGGACATTAGTGACAAAGGAATTATACATTTGCTGTAAAACCATTCATGGATTGTAGGATTGAAAGTTATTCTCCAACTTTCTTTTTCACTTGGGTAGCACTTATGTGCGACTAGGCACCACTCTTTGCTTGTGAAGTCATAAGTGTTATGGACTTTCACTGCCAACGTGAAATGGACTTTCCCCAGCAACGACGCCAGAAAGCTTGGTGCGCTCCTGCCAGAGGTGCTACATGCTAGCCGATTTGACTCGACTAGATGCAACCCCGCGGACGGAAGCACAAGGGATGGGTTTGTGCTTTCAAAATTTATAAACCTAAACTAGCTACCTACATCTACTAAAACACTACACCCACAAGCGCACGGGGTCGTGTCGTAGTATGGGAAGGTGGCAAGTATAGGGTCGATCCACAGGGAAAAGAGGGGGCACTAGAGCTAGGTTAGTTTTTCTAGGTTCCAACTGCGAAGACTAGGGTTAAGGGTTTGAAGGTGATTTGATTGTTAACTAAGGATGAACAAACAAGCAATTAAAGGCAAGAATGAAACCTATGTTAACCCTAGGTTAGATTAAGACTAAGCAAGAAAGGAAAGACTAAGCTAGGTATGAAAAGACAAGTTATACTAGGACAAGAAGGAGAGGAGTGAAAGAGCAATTAAATAACTAAACTAGCATGAACAAGACAAAAGCAAAGCAAGAAGGTAACTAAGCAAGAAAAGAACTGACTACGCTAAGCAAGCATAAAACTAGGGTTTCAAACAGTAAAGAGATGTGTGGGTTGTTTAGGGGTATGAACTTATCACTTAAGTTGGGGGGGTGACATATGCACATTATTATTCCATTTAGATTATCCAAACCAAACAACAAGTTAGAGTCTAATGAATTAACCTAAGCTACTAACTGGCCATGGATATGCTAGATTGTGCATAGGGGAACTAGTCCCTAACACCCTCTACTACCCTTACGAGGCTCAATTGGGTTAGGGATTAGGTTCAATTCAATTAGAGTCTAATCAAGTCTAGGTTTCTAGATTAGGCATT
Organism: Alisma plantago-aquatica; assembly: GCA_963693085.1. Taxonomy (NCBI): domain Eukaryota; kingdom Viridiplantae; phylum Streptophyta; class Magnoliopsida; order Alismatales; family Alismataceae; genus Alisma; species Alisma plantago-aquatica. The sequence goes on along the minus strand of OY856415.1, from coordinate 115,374,635 downwards.
CCTAGGGAAATTAGGGGCCGAGGGTAGTAATGGGGAGGTGAGATTAGGGTTTTGGACCCCAAATCCCCCACATTCTAGCCTTGAGAAGGCTCCATGCTAATTGCACTAGAATTACCTAATCCAGCTACTTAGATCTAACACTTAGGTTTAGGGAGATTGATTAGGATGTAGGAAGATGGGAGGCAACCTAGGGATCCAAGAATTGGACCTAGGGGAAAATCCCAAAATTCACACATATAAGCAATTTGCCTAAATTCCTAGGTGATTCCACACACAAACCAACAAGCAATTCATGGAGAATGAGATGCAAATAGAATATAATCATTAACAAATAGAATTACAACATTTACATGTCATTTTCCCCCATCATGGTATCAAAGTAACATAATATCCCCCAAACAGCCCACCCACAGGGGCCTAGCTGCTTATAGAAATGGAAAATACAGAAAGAGAGAAGAAAGAGGTAGAAGAAGCCATGGAGCTCGGTGGAGATGAAGCAATCCTCCTCTCCAGCAGCTGCAGGACATCCTCCTCCTTCTTCTTGGATGGAATGGAGTGGGATGATGGTGGGAAGTGGATGGAGGGCTTAGATATGGGGGGTTATGTGGTGGAAATGGTGAAATGGGGTGGATTTGAGGTGGATATGGAGTGGAATGGAGTGGGTGGCGATTTGGGGAGATAGGAAGGGGTAGAAGGTAGCCAACCTCGTGCCCCAGCTTCCACCTAGGTATATATAGGTGTGGGGGAAGCACTAGGTTAAGTGGAGGGTAAAATGGGGAGAACAATGCAGAAAATCGAGTAAAATTGTGTGTAGCACGACCGTGCTGGGCTGCACAGCCGTGGTGGGCAATGGATAGAATGGCTGTGGTGGATGGGAACGGCCGTGGTGAAAAAATGGAATGAACAGGGGAATTTTGGGTTTCTGGGACTGGTAGCACGGCTGTGCTGGGAACTCGCAAAACGGTTATTCTTGATTGCACGACCGTTCTGGCCAACTGGGTCAATTTTTTAGGATTCTATTGATTGGGGCATGTCCCAGAACGGCCATTCCATGGTAGCAAGGCCGTTCTGGGGTCCTTCCCCTACATTTGAGTGTTGAACTTTGCCATCCATGAAAGTTATTGCTTCAATACATCCTTTGACCACTTGGGGTAGGTTTGGAGTGATTTTGGCCTCATTTTGGGCTCCTCCAAGACTAGGGAAACCCGAGATTCAACCATCTTCTTTCCAAACCATCAAGTAGTGGCCAAAGTACCTATAAAACATGCAAAAACCATCCATAAGTGCATTTGACAATAAAACACATATTGAGGGAAATAACATGTAATCTAACAGTTGTAGATGTGATTGAAATGCAAAATGACACAAGTTCAAGCCCTAAAATAGGGTTGAATCAGTCACACATAAAGGATTTAACCTGGAAGAGGAGTTTATCCACAAACGATGTTTACATTGATTACTAAAGGAGTTTAGTAGTTCAATTGAACACTCAATCAATTGATAGCTCAATATCATAGTTTTCAAGATGTTGCACCGATTGATTAGAGTATCGGATTAATTGAAACTGCAATTGACTGATTTTGCACAGTCTGCATTCCCAACTGATCAACTCATGACAGGATGAACCGACCAGTTCAAGGTTGAACTGATTGGCTCAACTGGTCCAACCGAGCGAGTTGGGAAAGTCAGGTTGGCAAGAAATTTCTTTTTGTTTCACTTATCCAATTTTATTGGAACAAGGATTGGTATTTGGATTAATTCAAAACAAAAGAGAAAAAAAGTTAATTGGGAACTGACCAGGGTAGTGAACCGATCATTTCAGAAGTGAACCGATCATTTCAGGTGTGAACCGATCGGCTTAGGTACCCAACTGATCAGTTCATGCTTGAAATGATCGGTTGAACTGGCATAGTTTATCAGATTTTGTGGAAAATCTCGAACCCTTCTACTCCTGCTTTAATCCTGCATTGCCCGAGGTAGAGAACGATATCCCATGACACTCGTATATATAGGAGTATTGGGGGCTTCTCAAAGTACAACTCAGAACACCACTTGCTCTGCAAAGTTGTCGTTCTCTCATGTTGTGGTAACCAGGAGAGCCCGAGTAAGTGCTGCCCGATAAGGGAGACACAACAAGGGAAAGACAACTATAGAAAAGTGACTGGTGGCAAGAGAGTGTATTGGTGACTAGTATGCCAACAGGAGGGTGTGAATCCTTCTGGTGCCTTGTGTGACAAGGCGATCAGAGTTCCAGGTGGTCTGCGTGGACTAATACAGAGGTGGGAGACTTATGCCGCTTGGAGGACAGATGTCAATCCCGATAGTCCCGGTGAAACCAAGAGCTGCACAGACATCATCCAAGACCGGAGGTGAAGACCGTGCTAGCCGTGAGATAACGTCGTCGAGAAAGCCTCGGGACAAGGTATGTCTCTACAAACCATTCTTCCTATTGTATAGACGTTGACGTGATTCCTTTATACTGATTTTGGGGAGGACATTTTATTTCCACTGCCATCTCTACCTCTTCTAAAACCCAACAGTGGTATCAGATCCATATTAACTGCTCTATACTTTAGGATTATCGATATGATCGATTTTGGTTTTTCGCCTTTATTTATTACATACGATGCAAATAAAATTGGCTGTATGCATGTCCAATCCTAAATCCACAAATCCCAAAATACATATATGATATGTAATATGAATGCACTCGATATGTGTCACCCTTAAATGAGTTTTGTGGTGGATGTATAGCGTGGTTATGGCCAATAAACCCTATGTATTCTTGGTTGAATGTGGTTTCTTGCATCTCGGTCTGCGCACTGATTCCCTATCTCCTATTCTTGATGTAACTCGAGATAACTCGAGATTTCTTTCCTACCTTTGCTCCCCCAAATGTAACTCGGGGTTTTCCCTTTTCAAATGTAAAATAGGATAGATCTTTTATTTCTTGTTATATCGAAGAATGACAGACTACCAGACGACGACTGAGACGATTGGTTCAAGGTGTGAACCGATAGGTTGGCATTCCAGACGATCGGTTTGAGGAGAGAGACGAGAGGGTGGTGACCTGAGGAGATGCATGACGACCAGTGAACCGATCGACTAGAGGTTCCAGTCAATCAGCTGGTGGCACCCAACCGACCGGCTTGATGGCGAGCCGATCAATCATGGAGATGAGTTGATCAAACCCAGAAAGGCAAAGCTTAGAGTTCATCTTGTACAGGTTGCATGTGATGTAGACCTAGATGACCGTGATTCCTCTTGGCTCGAGGAAACACATTAGGATGGCCATAATCATCGCTTTCGTCATTTTGCATGTTTTTTGTGGGATATAGCATGTATATGATACGTACTATGTATTGTGATGATTGGATATGTATATGTACCTATAAACCCAAATCCTCATTAAATATTAAAGTTTTATATGCCTTCCAAATGCGAAACACGTGAAAAGCATGATCGGCCAAGTGTGGGCATGCCCTAGCGTGGTACACCATCTATATCATAGAAGTGTGAATGATAGATATGTGGGTCTGCCCTAGCAGGGTGCATATTCATCGTGTTGGCTTTGGGTCAGACTTAACAAGGTGACCTAGATAGGATCTAGCTCTTTGAGGCACGGAGGTGATCATGGCAAGGAGTTTCACATGACATCTTTCAAGAGTTTCATATGATGCAATTGGCAAGAGTTGCCTACCTAGAAGATATAAGTTGTGGGTGACAGCCCTGGCTGGTCCATGACTCAGAGGATTTCAGGATCTTGACCCACTAGAAGATTGTACGCTGCAATTTTCCGAATTGATGGTGAGGGTTGTCAATTTGAATCAAAATAGTGGGAGTGGTAATTAATTAAAAGCCTAATTAACTATCGTCAAATTTTATTCAAATCATATCAAATCAAAAGGAGTTTTGACAAATGCAACATTCTCTTATAGAATGGCAAAAGAATCATCTTTTAAAATGGGAAAATTAATTGATAATAAATTTTATAACTGGTTGGGGATTGTGAGAAGTGTTCTGCACAATCTAGATATACCGGTAGCCTTTGAATCCACTCCATGTACTTTTAATGCATTGTTTGATAAGAAGGATAGTTCATTGATGAATATCAATGGAACAAAGTCCAAGGATAAAGGTGAGGGAGAGAAGGGTTCTCTCGCCAAACCAATGTCAGAATCTTTTGCGCTCAAAACATGGAGAGGATGGAAGGAACGATGGAATAAGAAGTGAGAGGTAGAGATCTCTACTTCGGGTGCATACATGATAGAGATTAACTTTACTACTTCCTTGTCATGGGTACTTGATACCGGATGTGGATCTCACATTTGTGCAAATGTGAAGGATCTTAAGAGAGGTAGGAATTTGGGGAAAGGCGAGGTTAAACTATGTGTTTCCAATGGGGCAAGAGTTTCCGCCAATGCCGTAGGAACCTATGAGTTAACTCTACCTAGTGGGCTAATAATAGAGTTGAAGAATTTCTATTATGTACCTGCCATAAATAGGAATATCATTTCCTTTTCTTGTTTAGACAAGGATGGTTTTGAATTTCTTATTAAGAATGGAAAGTATTCCATTTCAAAAGATGGGATCTTTTATGGAAGTGCCCCAATGTCTTATGGTCTATATTTGATAGATCTAGAGACAAGTGTATACAATGTAAACACCAAAAGGAAAAAACTCAACAACTCAAACAAAACGTATCTTTGGCATTGTCATCTAGGGAACATAAATGAGAAACACATTTATAGACTCCATAAAGATGGTTATCTAGACTCTTTTGATTATGAATCAATAGAGACATGTGAATCTTGTTTGTTGGGTAAGATGACCAAGACTCCCTTTTCAGGTAAAAGTGAGAGAGCTAGTGATCTATTAGGACTCATACATACTGATGTGTGTGGGCCTTTTAGAACTAATGCCAGAAATGGGTATCAGTACTTCATTTCCTTCACTGATGACTTCAGTAGGTATGGCTATGTGTAACTGATGAAACATAAGTCAGAAACCCTTGAAAGGTTCAAGGATTTCATGAATGAAGTATAGAACCAACTTAGAAAAAGTATTAAAGAACTTTGATCCGATCAAGGTGGGGAATACTTAAGCCAGGAGTTTGAGGACCTTCTGCAAGCCCCTGGTATTGTATCACAATGGACTCTGCCTGGAACACCACAACATAACGGTGTATCTGAAAGAAGGAATCACACTTTACTAGATATGGTGCGATCAATGATGAGTTTTGCTGATCTTCCGATTTCCTTCTCGGGTCATGCTCTTGAAACCGCCGCATTTACACTTAACCGAGTACCATCTAAATCGGTTCAAAAGACACCATATGACATATGGCACGGGAAGCGTCCCGATTTGTCTTTTATTAAGATTTGGGGTTGTGAGGCTTATGTTAGGAAAATGTGTCCTGATAAGCTTGGACCCAAGTCTGATAAATGTTATTTTGTTGGATACCCCAATGAAATGAGGGGATATTATTTATACCACCCTACTGACAACAAAGTGTTTGTTGCTAGGATAGCTATGTTCCTAGAAAAGGAATTTATTTCTAGAGGAAACAGTGGGAGGAAAATAGAGCTTGAAGAGGTTCAAGCCCAACAAGAAAACATTAGACCGATAGATGTATAAGAGGAACATAGAGATTCACAAGGTGGTGTGGAATCTCAGTCTCCTCAAATAATACAAGGACCTCGTAGATCTAGTAGGACACGCCTTGAACCTGGGAGATTTAGATACCTTGTGACTCAAGAAGGTGGTGAATTGATCATAGATGATGATCCAACTACCTATCTAGAGGCTATAGAGGGACCAGATTCTGAGAAATGGCTTGAGGCCATGAAATCCGAGATGGAATCCATGTACTCCAACAAAGTATGGACTTTGGTGGAACCACCTGAAGAGGTAAAACCCATCAGATGCAAGTGGGTCTTCAAGAAGAAGACCAACATGGATGGCAATGTGCAAACTTATAAAGGCATATTGGTTGTGAAAGGTTTCCAACAAGTTCAAGGTGTTGACTATGACAAAAAAATTTCTCCAGTTGCCATGATTAAGTCCATCAAGATCATGCTTGCTATTACGGCTTACTATGACTATGAGATTTGGCAAATGGATGTTAAAACTGCATTCCTTAATGGGAATATAAATGAGGATGTGTACATGACACAACCTGAAGGTTTTGTAGATCTAAAGAATGCCAATAAAGTCTGTAAGCTACAAAGGTCAATCTATGGATTGAAGCAAGCGTCTCGGAGTTGGAATCTTTGATTTGATGAGGAAGTCAAAGTGTTTGGATTTATTCAAAATGAAGATGAACCTTGTGTGTACAAGAAGGTTAGTGGGAGCACGCCCACATTCCTCATATTGTATGTGGATGACATACTATTGATGGGGAATGATGTCACAGCCTTAGAGAAGGTAAAGACTTGGCTTGGGAATACTTTCTCAATGAAGGACTTAGGAGAAGCATCCTACATTCTAGGTATTAAGATCTATAGAGATAGATCTAAAAGGTTTCTCGGACTGAGTCAAAGCACGTACATTGACAAAGTGATGAAACGGTTCAGCATGGAGAACTCGAAGAGAGGCAACATCCCCATGCTACATGGAGTCACCATCTCTAGAGCTCAATGTCCCCAATCTCTTATGAAGAGAGGGAGCATATGAATGGGATCCCATATGCATCAGCCATTGAATCCATCGTGTTACGCTATGTTGTGCACACGCCCATATGTCTTGTATGCCCTCAGCATGATGAGTAGGTACCAGTTAGATCCCAGGGATGCTCACTGGACAGTCGTAAAGAACATCCTCAAGTACTTGCAAAGGACTAAGGATCAGTTCCTTGTATACGGCGGCGAGGAAGAACTGGTAGTAAAGGGTTACACTGATGCAAGCTTCCAAACCGAAAAAGATGAATACATATCACAATCAGGATTTGTATTTTGCCTAAATAATGGAGTTGTGAGCTGGAAGAGTTCCAAGAAATAGTTGTCGATTCTACTACAAAGGCTGAGTATATTGCTGCTTCACATGTAACAAGGAAGTCGTGTAGATCAGGAAGTTCATCACTGAACTTGGTGTAGTTCCCAGTAGCTGTGATGCAATTGAGCTTTATTGTGACAATAATGGATCTATTGCTCATGCTAAGGAGCCCAGGTCACATCAGCGGTCCAAGCACATATGCAACGCATCCATCTCATATGAGAGATCGTACAGTGAGGAGATGTGAAGATTTGCAAAGTACCAACTGAAGACAACATACTTGATCCACTGACGAAAGCCCTTTCTCAGCAGAAGCATGATGGTCATGCTAGGTCACAAGGACTGAGGTTCCTAGGTGACTGGCTCTAAGTTCAAGTGGGAGTCTGTTGGTATGTATGCCCATAGAGCAAGTCATGCGATGATTCTAATGGGATACTTTGTGAATGATTTGAATAATAATAAAGGCAATTTCTGATCTATATGTTTTAACTATTTCTGAGATGATAGTGTAACATGATAGATGTCTAAAGAATTGTTTTACTCAATGACGTATGCTTTTAGGTTAAGGGCCTAAACGATGAGATCATGCGGATGTTAAGAGTATACATTATTGTTTAGTCCCTAGTCAGTTGTTATTATGGAAATAACCATAGACATCAATAACACTAAAGACTAGATTGTGTTTTGGTTGATGATAGAATCTCATTAGTCATGATATAGTGATATCAAACCAAGCACATAGGTACTTGTTAGAGAACAAGTGTATCAGACAGACGCACCGTGAGAGTGACACATGGAACCATGATTTGGTAGTTGCAGTCAGCTCTCACAGTGATGGTGGTGAGTGTGATTCTTCGACCTAAAATCACTACACTCAACACATGTCGTTGGGTACACTTTGACATCATCAAATGTAGTCCTAAAACATGGGTTGTTATAAAGGTGATGATTGGGTGACTTTGACACATGGGGCTTTTGAGGGGTGAGTGATAGATATAGGATTTGTCCCTCCTAAGGGAGTTTGATGTCCATGTCCACTTGATGAGTAGGATTGAGAAAGGCATGTGCATGCATGTGTGAATCAATATGTGATATTGATGTCACACACATCTCACCCAGTCTGCTCTGAGATCAAGGAAAGGGATGAACGTTGAAAGGATGACTGTACCATGCCTTGAGTTCATTCTGGACATTAGTGACAAAGGAATTATACATTTGCTGTAACACCATTCATGGATTGTAGGATTGAAAGTTGTTCTCCAACTTTCTTTTTCACTTGGGTAGCACTGATGTGTGACTAGACACCGCTCTTTACTTGTGAAGTCATAAGTGTTATGGACTTTCACTGCCAACGTGAAATGGACCTGCACGGTCACACACAAAGGATTTAATCTGGAAGAGGAGTTTATCCACAAATGATCTTTAAATTGATTACTAAAGGAGTTTAGTAGTTCAATTAAACACTCAATCAATTGATAGCTCAATATCATAGAGTTCAAGGTATTAGACCGAGTGATTATAGTATCCGATTCATTGAAACTACAATTGGTTGATTTTGCATAGTCTGCATTCCCAACTGATCGGCTCATGTGATGAACCGATCGACTCATGACAAGCTGAACCGACCAGTTCAAGGGTTGAACCGATCAGCTCAAGTGGTCCAATCGAGCGAGTTGGGAAAGTCAGGTTGGCAAGAAATTTCTTTTTGTTTCATGATGTGTATTTTACTACGCGCTAAAACGCAAGTATACGCGTCGAGTAATATAGGCCTTGTGAGGCCCGAGTCGAACTCAGGGATACGTGAATTACTGGAGACTTCTACTAACTAATCGCAATCAGCTAGGCCGATTAACAAAGTATGGTTTTGTTGTTCAAATTAAAAAGAAAAATAAAAATCAAACAAAGAAAACAATCGATTAAAGGTTAATTTAATCAATTCAAAAGGATATCTTTAGGATGGCGGTTTCACCGCGGGTCAACATTGTATTAAGTTTCATATAATTACTCACACTTCTCTCTCTATCCGGGTAGTGGCCTGAAAACAGAATTACCCACTGTCGTGGTGTAATTCACTACTTACATTTAGGTTGATTCCACCGTCGTAGTAATCATTCCCCTAAACTAAGTGCATTATAAACGGTCTCTCAGTTCCCACCATTAATTTTACAACTCCTTTGTCAAGGGTTTTATTGATTAATGTAGAATTCGTCTCTTTTCAACCGTTAATCCTTCTGTCGAAGTGTTTAAGGGCATTAAGTTATTATTATGGTGATCAAGCATAACAATAGAAATGGAGAAAACGAATCCATACCACGGATTTGAGAGAAAAATATGAATTATTGATATAAAAATGTCATACAATGCATTCCCGGGCTACTCCCGGTCCTAAAGATTGAGGGTTTTAGCCTCTCATGTTCATCTCACATGAATACATGGTAGAAATTGGGGAATTCATAAGAAAAATGGGAAATAAATGGGAAAACCCCTGAACGGAGAAGAACCGGTGGATCCTTGGCGTAGAACACGAGCTTCCCCGCCTGTCGGTGGTGGAAATCGTCTTCGGCAGCGTCCGAATCACCTGGGATGAGCTTCTCGGCCTTCGTTCTCCTTTCTCTCCTCCTCAGCACTCGTGCAATCCAAAGTGAGATGATTTTCCGTCTGGGCAGCCGTCATTAGGTATAAGTCCCTAATTAGGTCGTCAAATAACAACAGCCGTCCGATCGAGATCAAAACAAATCCAACGCATATCTGCCAGCGTCGATACCATCGACGCGGGTCGATGGTATCGACCCGGCGGATTAGCGGCAGCTTTCCTTTCTTTTATTCTGAGCGCCTGTGGTGATCTCGATACCATCGACTTGTGTGTCGATGGTATCGACTCCTTTAGCGTCGGTTGTTGTCGTTTAGCGACGCTGTAGCTCCCCTTGTGTCGATGGCATCGACCTGGGTCGATGGTATCGACAGCTTCCTCGCCAGCAACTTGAAGGGATCTCGATACCATCGACTTAGGTGTCGATGGTATCGACTCTGTATTGCTTTTCTCGGCTGACAACCTGTGGCTTGGTCGATGGTATCGACTTCCGTCGATGGTATCGACGGAAGCAGATACTTGTTTTTCCTGAAATTTCACAACAAGACCAAGTAAATCCACACAATTTATAATAAGATGATAAATAATGCTCAAAATAGGAAAACAAAGGGGATTTGATATAAAATGATGGCAAAGACCAAATAAAGTGAATTATGCAATAATATCCATAAAAATGAGTAATTAAGGCACAAAACACATATGAAATAGGTCTCTAAATGCGACTCAAAATCATCGCATCAAACTCCCCTAAGCTTAAACATTGCTCGCCCTCGAGCAACTAATCCTTAGAGTAAGATTGCAGATGTCAACTAAAAATCAACACAGCACCCCACATCCCACATGACTCCCACTGAACGTTCTCAAACCGGCCTTTCCTAATCACATAACAACAATTACCCTACAGGCGACAATAATCATCAATAAAAGAAATTATCCTTCAAACCGATGAACACTATCACATAAGGCAGTTAACATAATAAAATTTGCCGATTCAGCATTAGTGCATCTTGTGATCGCCTACACTACGTTGCTCGCCCTAACTACCATCTACATGGGAGCAGTTCTCCTGATAAACATGAATGAGGAGAAAATCACGGTGGCTTACCAATCCGAGCAATGGGTGGATGGAATGGGTGGTTCATGGAAGAATTTGGAAGTATTACACAGTTTCAAAATGCATACAACAAAATGTCCTAAATGATGCCAATGCACATTGAAAATGCCCTAATGCTTAAAATTGGGTGGAATGATGCATGCACTAACCTTCCACCTCAAAAAGAGATAGAAATCTAATTAAGCCACATCATGTACTCAGTTTCCTTGTTATGCAAGTGATATCATGTTCCTTTCTCCCTCTTATTCCATTTCCTTCTAAATTCTCTTTTTTTTCATTTCATTTTTTCAGATTTTCAGATTTTTTTTTCTTTTAGCCCACATATCCATAATTGCTTAGAGATACATGTGTTAGGCTATTTTCTTCATGATTGGAAATCTTTGTACTAATGCGAGGGTATGGGACAATTTAGATCACTTTTCAAGACAAACTGAGGTACATGGTGTACTTATGCATGAAAATCATAAAAGTTATGAGTGCAACTACATGACATGCACCTAAAGGTAATGTGCATGAATCACTATCCATTTTTTCATTTTATGCAAAAATATGAAAATAACAATGCAAATCCTATCTACATGCTATGCACGCAAGAAGGAATTAAAACTGTACTTTACTTCCAATTCTTTGGTGGATTATAGAAAAATATGAAGTGGAATGATCACAAGATTAAGTTACTGAACCTTAGAAAAATATCATGTGTCCCTCCTTACTGACATGTGTAGTAGTTCAAAGGGTTCTTTCTCGTATATCCAATTAAGGTCTCATTACCATTTGATTAGGTTAGGCTCAAACAACCGTTACTATCCACTTTTCATGAGTCAAAGGGGGTGTGGGTGTGACATATTGCTTCAAAGTTGACATAATCAATCATTTTCATAGGACAAGTTTCCCAAGGACAACCAAGTTAAGCTATCCAAAAGACACAAAAATATTGAAATTCCCTTAAATTTCCCATGAAAAATCGAGATGACAATTTTTACGACAAAACATCCACAATTACACTAGATAGATGTGGATCCTAAACAAACACTAAAATGGCAAGAACAAATAACAAAGCAGAAACTAAAAACAACTAAAGAAAAGATAAAAGATAGAGCTGTTCCAGCCACCCCCCTAAGCTTGAATTCGACTATGGCCTCATAGTCAAAAACTAACTTAAGGGTGGAGCAGTGATACCCTGATCAATCTTGCGGAGGTGGTGGTGGGTATTGCGGTGCCGTAGGATCCCAAGACGGGTACTCCCCCTGGAAGCTTGGATCATATTGGGTCCTCGGCGGAGGCTGTGGATAGCCTCCAAAGTAGTCTTGACTCCAGTAATGGTCAAAGAAGGGCTCCTGTTGCGTCTCTATCCGCTGCAACCGGGTGTGCATTTGCTCTTGGTTGGCGAGGATGAGCCGCTCGTTCTCGAACATAGCCCGTTGGTTGTCAAGTACCCGGCTCGTAGTGTCATGAATGCCGGTATACATACCCATGTGCTACAGCTGAGTCTGCTGTATGTCCTGCAGCATGGTGTACATCCCCTGCATGGAATAGGGATCCGCAGCTAGCTGCTCGTACTGTGGTGATGGCGGTGGGGGCTGAGATGATGAAGATGCACCCGGATGCATCCTAGGATGCTTCCGTGGTGCCACACGTGCTCGAAGATGTGTGAAAGCCTCCTCTTCCTCTGCAGCCTCGCCTTCTTGCTCGTCACCACCGTCGTCTTCCTCGGAGGACTCGATGGCTATGATTGGCCACCGGAAGTGTTGCTTGCCCTCAATGTTGAAGACGTCGTCCGGTAGGGAGCTCTCCTGATAAGCTTGGTTGACGTGGCAATGAGCATACGCCAACCCGTCCCGGAGAAGAATAAGGTTTGAACAGTGCAAATGTTGCACGTTCACCTTGCTCCTCGTAAAGATCGGAGTCATGGACTGAAGGTTCAGCCCCAAGTAAAGCGCCAACATGGTGACAAGACCACCAAAATGGATTGGAGCCTTCCTTGTGCTCCTCTTCACCGCCAGGACGCGATGTAGCCAGAACGCCCCCCAGTTGCACTCTTGACGTTTCAGGAGTGCATAGAGAAAGAACAGGTCACTCTCCTGAAACTTGCTCAAAGCAAGATCGCTTCGAGCGAAGAAAGTCAAGCTCAACATCCTGTGCAGGACCCGGACGAACGGGTGCTCAAAATCCGCTACCGCTGCATTATGGTAGCTCACAGTCTTCCCTACCGGCACTGTAACTAGCTCGGCGAAGATTTTGTCATAGTCGGTGCGGGCGTCGGGGCGTCGGTGATCATTGCGGTTGTGGTTTCAGTTGAAGATGTCGTTGAACTGCTTCAACGTGATGTTGTAATTGTTGTTGAAGAGTCAGAAGGACACCCTTCCCCGGATCCACGTCTGGTCCGATGGTACCACGTCATTTGGTACGATGCAGATATCAAGAGACGCCATGAACTCGGCCACCAGTTCCTTGTATGTGGGCCATTCGCCGAAAAACGGCTGCCCATCCGCATGACAGTCGATCTCATAAAGGCGATTGGTGTGCCGCGCTTGCCCGGCCAACACATAGGCCAAGTTGGCCTCGAACCCCAGCTCCTGGATCATTCCCCGGTCCACATACCGGGTGGGCTCGAACTTTCGCTTCAAAATATCCTCGTAGACCTTCCTCACATCCATGTTGGCATGAATTAGGCGTGGACGAGGGATGGAAGCGGGTGGGGGAGGAACAAACTCCTCGATCTCCATAGGGTGAGCACTTGAGGACGACGCTCTGGCGGGGTGCACCATGGTTGCGAGAAAAGATGGGATTAGAAGAACAGAGCTCGGTGAAGATGGAGAAGAGAATTCTCCGCTCGATGAAGATCTCCGCTCGATGACGCTTCTCTGCAGTCTTGGAGGGCTCGGGGGGGTGCTCGGCGCAAAGGAGGATACTTTCTCTGAAGGTGTGACGTCAAGTGGCGTTGCAAGTCCCCTTAAATAGGCTTGATCGGCGCCCCTGTTGGCCCGTCGATACCATCGACGTGGGTCGATGGTATCGACCCATCTCGCGGGTATCCGCCTCCCTCGTGAGTATCGACGGCTGACGTTTGCTGGATCGAGAAACCCAGATTGCTGACGTGTTGATGCCATCGACGGAAGTCGATGGTATGGACGCAGCACCCGGTTCACTGACGTGGCTGTTGCGATCGTCGTCGATGTCTGTGTTCGGATCGGTGACATGTCCGTCGATACCATCGATGGGTGTCGATGGTATCGACTTGCTTTTATTGCGACACCGCCGTTGTGTTGCATTCAACCTGTGATGATGTCGATACCATCGACGAGGCCGTCGATGGTATTGAGTTGACTGAGCAAAATTCGTCTGAATATCTCCAGAGATCTCGATGGTATCGACTGGGGTGTCGATACCATCGACACTTTTATTGCGACTTGTCTGTGACCATGTCGATACCATCGACGAGGGTGTCGATAGTATCGACGCAGTGCGATTTTTGCTGGTGTCAACCTGAACCCATGTCGATACCATCGACGGATGTGTCGATAGTATCGACCATGCCTGTGCCTGCACATTCAACAAACGGATCAAGGTATCATTTTTAAACGAAATAAAAGCAATTTATGACTAAAATTAAACTATCCTAATGTACCGATGGTTGGGTTGCCTCCCAACAAGCGCCCTTCTTTAACGTCTTAGGCTAGACGTATGACAGTCATCATCTTTTCACCTTGGGGACCACACTTAGAGGATCATGCGGTAATTTGAATTCAACACGATCTCCTCCAATGCCCAAAGATAGAGTACCTCTCCCTAAAGCAGTAACAACATCTGCCGTTGCTTGAAACGGTCTTCCTAGGAGAATTTCGCAGCTTTGGAGTGGTGGCATATCCATGACGACAAAGTCCACCAGATATATGAATCTGTCAACTTTGACGAGGACATCTTCACATACTCCATAGGGTCTCACGGTAGACCCATCTACCAATTCAATTGTTGCAGCCAACTTCTTTATCTCTTTTAACCCCAGCTTTTGAAATGTAGCCAAAGGCATGAGATTTATACTAGCGCCGGAATCACATTGCGTTGTAGGGAAATGTTGACCACCTATTGAACACGGAATGTAAAAACCTCCTGGGTCTGTTCTCTTCTTTGGTGAATTCCCGTGAATCATAGAGCTCACCGTCTCATTCATCCAATAAATTTCATCATCTTTTATCCGCCTCTTCTTATTAATGATTTCCTTGATGAACCTCCCATAGGCGGGTACTTTTTCGATCATCTCCACTAATGGAATATTGATGTGGAGTTTTCAAAATATCTCCAGGAATTTTTTAAAGTGACGATGCTCTTTCTTTGACTTAGAATTTACCGGATCCGAAACATCAGCTGCATCAACACGCCTAAGAGGTGGCACATAAGCGCTTTTCGGGGGTACCTCCCCTAAGCTTGCTTCAATCATTCCCTCGGACGTGGGCTTTGGCGAGACATCATCAATAGTAGCAGCTTGTTGTGGTTCCTCTCTCGCCTCAGATGTCTCCACATGTGCACAAACAACCTGCACCGGCTCCTGTTGCCTAGATGGAGATATCATACTCACAACTCTCTCTGATTTTCTGAAGAAATGGTTTCCGCCCGGCAATCTATAGTAAGTGTGTGGATATGGTATCGCCGGTGTTGCATTCACATTGAAAGTCATTTTTCTTTCTTCTACAACTTCTTGCACCTGAGATTCCTCCTCAGTGCTTACCACAGACATGTACTTGACCTGATGGTGTGCTTGGGCCACATTTGCATTCTCTGCTGGTTTCTATTGATTGGCGTGCTTGATGGCCGCCACTTCATTTGAAATCTGTGCCACGGTGGTCTCTAATGCCCGCATTTGTGCTCCATGGCTTTGTAGCGTCTGCCCAAATTTGGTTAGAATGTCACCTTGAGATTGTAATTGTTTACCAAACATGGCCATCATCTCTTGGTTTTGCTGAACCATTTGACTTAGCAATTCAGTGTTTTTGTCCTCAGCTTTTTGCTGTGATTTGGCATCCGGATCCTACAGAAAATTGTTCGGATCCTTCCATGAAAACTTTTTATCCTTTCTCCAGGCATAGTCATTGTTTCTATAGCCCTGTTGTTGCATGAACTTCACTTGGGCTTCCTCATCCTCAGATGTATCTTCCTTAGCTAGCAGCTTCTTGGCTAGAAGATCTAGCTTGTCATTCAGCTCCCTAACTGTTCTGGATTCGCCGGCAGCCTTGACATGTTCTACTGCACCTCTGTCGCCCCATGACTGTTTCCTAGCCATGTTCTTCAGTATTTCCCAGCATCTTGTATCGGTGTTATTTAAGAAAAATCTGGAACCAGCTGAGTCCAGGTTGCTTCTATCATGCTCGGAGAGAGCAAAGTAGAAGATCTTCACTTGGGTTTCCGTGTCCAGTCCATGGTGTGGACATCTCCTCAACATGACTTGGAATCGCTCCCAAGTCTCAGAATAAGTTTCACCCGCTTGTTGGGTGAAATTGTGGATCTTCCGGATCATATCATTGGTCTTCTCAGGAGGGAAGAACCTCTCGAAGAAAACCTCCACCATGTGATCCCATGATTCAACAAACTCGTCGTCGAGGTTATGAAGCCACTCTCTTGCCACTCCTGCCAAGGAACTCGGGAATAACTTGAGATAGAGCACATCCTGCGGAAATCGATCTATCTTCACCATATCGCAGTTCTCCACGAACTGGCTGATGTGGGCCACTGGATCTTCATTTTTTAATCCGTGAAATGTGTTTGATTTAACCAGGTTAATCAGTGCTGGATCGATCTTGTAGGTTGGAATGTTTAGCCCTTGTTTCTTTATAGGCCCCTTTGATGCCGAGGAAGAAGACGCCTTGATCTTCTCCCATATTGTCTGTGCTTCAGCCATTACTTCTTCTTGTTCTTGATCAGATTCAGAATTTATATCACTGTGGTGTTCCTCCTCGTAGTAGTCCTCGTCCTCTGGTCCCGCAGATGGAACCTCAGGTGTGCGATTCACGTAGTCTCGACTACGTGTGTGCACCATGCAAAGTACCTGAAAATGGAAATAGGGGTTCAGTACAATGCTTTGAACGAGTCAACACAATTATAGAGAAATAAAGGAATTTTTGAAATTGTTTTAAAATAAATAAAAAAAATGTGGCCTAGAATGGCCGCTCTTAGCACTCAAAGTGCCAATAATTCGCCGTATCCCCGGCAACGGCGCCAAAAACTTGACGTGTATTTTACTACGCGCTAAAACGCAAGTATACGCGTCGAGTAATATAGGCCTTGTGAGGCCCGAGTCGAACTCAGGGATACGTGAATTACTGGAGACTTCTACTAACTAATCGCAATCAGCTAGGCCGATTAACAAAGTATGGTTTTGTTGTTCAAATTAAAAAGAAAAATAAAAATCAAACAAAGAAAACAATCGATTAAAGGTTAATTTAATCAATTCAAAAGGATATCTTTAGGATGGCGGTTTCACCGCGGGTCAACATTGTATTAAGTTTCATATAATTACTCACACTTCTCTCTCTATCCGGGTAGTGGCCTGAAAACAGAATTACCCACTGTCGTGGTGTAATTCACTACTTACATTTAGGTTGATTCCATCGTCGTAGTAATCATTCCCCTAAACTAAGTGCATTATAAATGGTCTCTCAGTTCCCACCATTAATTTTACAACTCCTTTGTCAAGGGTTTTATTGATTAATGTAGAATTCGTCTCTTTTCAACCGTTAATCCTTCTGTCGAAGTGATTAAGGGCATTAAGTTATTATTATGGTGATCAAGCATAACAATAGAAATGGAGAAAACGAATCCATACCACGGATTTGAGAGAAAAATATGAATTATTGGTATAAAAATGTCATACAATGCATTCCCGGGCTACTCCCGGTCCTAAAGATTGAGGGTTTTAGCCTCTCATGTTCATCTCACACGAATACATGGTAGAAATTGGGGAATTCATAAGAAAAATGGGAAATAAAATGGAAAACCTCTGAACGGAGAAGAACCGGTGGATCCTTGGCATAGAACACGAGCTTCCCCGCCTGTCGGTGGTGGAAATCATCTTCGGAAGCGTCCGAATCACCCGGGATGAGCTTCTCGGCCTCCGTTCTCCTTTCTCTCCTCCTCGGCACTCGTGCAATCCAAAATGAGATGATTTTCCGTCTGGGCGTCCGTCATTAGGTATAAGTCCCTAATTAGGTCGTCAAATAACAACAGCCGTCCGATCGAGATCAAAACAAATCCAACGCATATCTGCCGGCGTCGATACCATCGACGCGGGTCGATGGTATCGACCCGGCGGATTAGCGGCAGCTTTCCTTTCTTTTATTCTGAGCGCCTGTGGTGATCTTGATACCATCGACTTGTGTGTCGATGGTATCGACTCCTTTAGCGTCGGTTGTTGTCGTTTAGCGACGCTGTAGCTCCCCTTGTGTCGATGGCATCGACCTGGGTCGATGGTATCGACAGCTTCCTCGCCAGCAACTTGAAGGGATCTCGATACCATCGACTTAGGTGTCGATGGTATCGACTCTGTATTGCTTTTCTCGGCTGACAACCTGTGGCTTGGTCGATGGTATCGACTTCCGTCGATGGTATCGACGGAAGCAGATACTTGTTTTTCCTGAAATTTCACAACAAGACCAAGTAAATCCACACAATTTATAATAAGATGATAAATAATGCTCAAAATAGTAAAACAAAGGGGATTTGATATAAAATGATGGCAAAGACCAAATAAAGTGAATTATGCAATAATATCCATAAAAATGAGTAATTAAGGCACAAAACACATATGAAATAGGTCTCTAAATGCGACTCAAAATCATCGCATCATTTCACTTGTCCAATTTGATTAGAACAAGGATTGGTATTTGGATCAATTCGAAACAAAAGAGAAAAAAAGTCAATCGGGAACTGACCAGGGTAGTGAACCAATCATTTCAGAAGTGAACTGGTCATCTCAGGTGCCCCAACTGACTGGTTCAGGTGTGAACCGATCAGCTCAGGTCCCCATCTGATCAGTTCATGCTTGAAACGATCGGTTCAACTGGCACAGTTTGTCAAATTTTGTGGAAAATCTCGAACTCTTCTACTCCTGCTTTAATCCCGCATTGCCCACGGTAGAGAACCCTGTCCCATGACTCTCCTATATATATAGGGGTATTGGGGGCTTCTCAAAGTACAACTCAGAATGCCAGTTGCTCTGCAAAGTTGTCATTCTCTCTGGTTGTGGTAACCAGGAGAGCCTGAGCAAGTGCTACCCGATAAGGGAGGCACAGTAAGGGAAAGACAACTGTAGAAAAGCAAATGGTGGCAGGAGAGTGTATCGGTGACTAATACATCGACAGGAGGGTGTGACTCCTTTTGGTGCCTTGTGTGACAAGGAGATTGGAGTTCCAGGTGGTCTGTGTGGACTACTATAGAGGCAGGAGACTTCTGCCACTTGGAGGACAACTATCAATCCTGATAGTCCCAGTGAGACCAGGTGCTGCACATACACCGTCCAAGACCAGAGGTGAAGACCGCACAAGCCGGGAGGTAACGTCGTCGAGCAAGCCTCGGGATAAGGTATGTCTCTACAAACCATCCTTCCTATTGTATAGACGTTGACGTGATTCCTTTATATTGGGTTTGGGGAGAAAATTTTATTTCTGTTCCCATCTCTACCTCCTCTAAAACCCAACATAGATTGCAACATATTGGCTTGATTTCTAAGGATTTTTGAATTTATTTCTCCCCAATATGTAGGATGACCTGGAATGAAAAGACCATTCATAATGGTGTTGATCCTTGAGTACATATTGGCTACTCTCTCCTCCTTTCCCCATCTTGAAGTTTTCAAAGTAGCCTTTTAGAATATAGACTTTAGTTTCCTTAAATTGCTTCATACCTTCATAAGTGATACATAACTTTCTCTATACCACATAAGCTATCTCACAAGAAGAAATCCAATTGAACTTGATGGGGGAAAGAGAGGCATCAATAATTTTCTTGGATCTTCCATTGAAGGTTTCTTTCTTCAAAGTAGCTTCAGCCTGTTCTTATATCTTTTTTGTTGGTAGCTTGTATGGAAGATCCACCATTCTCTAGAGATCTAGACTTGATCCTTGGATGTAGTATTTCAACCTTCTCTTCCTATAGATGAATTTTCTCTTATCAAATATTGGAATGTTGATGAAATATCTCCCACCTTGATAATTTCCCATCTTCTCCTACTTGTGGAAGTATGCTTGAAGAAAATCAGCTCCAATACCATTTGTTGGATCTAGGATGATGGGGTCCAGAGGGGGGGTTGAATAGAGCTAGAACACTTACACCAAATTCATTAGAACTTCAAATTACTTCAAGAGAAAAGGTTGCAAATATGGAATTTGAGTGTAACTAAACATATATAATAATGATGAGAGAGATTGAATAAGAATAAGAACACAATCTATGTATAGTGGTTCCAAACCCTAAACTAGGGGAGTGTACGTCCACTACCTAGAGATGTCTCTCTCTTGGATTTTTCAGCCATGTCTCACTCCTTATATTCCCTCATAAGAGTTACAACATATAACCTTCTTTTTCTTGGACAAGGATACCCAACATTCGCTTTGAGGATAAGGGAGTTAATAATCTCACAAAGGATGTACCTATCTATGACCAAGAGTCTTCTACCTCACCAAGTACTTACTTTTGCAACAAGTCTTCCGCCTTCACCAAGGACTTATCCACTCTTGCAAGGGACTCCTTCACCATAGAGAAGCTTTCACCAAGGAACTCCTTCCCTTCTTCTTCATCACCTCTCTTAGCCAAGATAGAGAACCTTCATCTTCGTGGTAGAAAGAGAGATTAGGAGGTGGAATAAGTGAGAGCCTCACAAGATATACATGTAGGACTAGCTCTCTTACAAATCTCTTACTCACTCTAATGGATGTGGCAAGTGATTAAGCTTAAGAGTGGAAGTAGGCCCTTGAAGGCACTCAAATATAATATAGAGACCTTAATAGTGCTTGAATAACCATGGGATGAAGCCTAAGGGGTGATATTTATAGTGAAGGATGCCTCCTAGATAGTAGAAACACTTAAGGATGAATTCTAACCATTTGGGGTGTTGCAACAAATATATTTTTGAGTTTTGCAACACTCCAACGGTTAGAAATACTTTTTCTACATATTTCATTTAGTGCGGTCAGTCGAGTTTACTTTTGGGAAACTTTACCAATAGCTCTATGTGACAAATAAAATTTGAGTTGTCGATCGGGTTTATCCTAGATGAAACTCGGCCAAAGGCTTAAATTTTGTTTGCTTGTGTAGAGGTTTTAGTCGAGCTTGTCCTGGGAAAACTCAGCTGACCCTGGAAGTTGCCAAGATCCATCAAGAGTGTCATTCAAGTTTATCCTAGATGAAACTCAGCCGACAAAGTCCTTGTGATGAATTTTGGAAAATGCCATATAATCACTTAAATATTTGATTTAACTACTCTTGATTTTTTCTAAGATTAATTACAAGTCATGCAATCATTTCAAGTGATTTAGAACATGATTCTAAAGGATTTTTTGCATTTTACACAAAAGTGCACTTCCATTGTTTTTTATTTATCTTTCTCCAATATAGTATGTGCAAGTTAGGGCAACTGGAGTGTGTTTATACATAATATGAATTCTCTTAAGTATAAGCATTAGACACAAATAAATGGAATGGTTAGTCATCATCAAAATAAGTGTTTAGTCAATTAGACTTTGAATCAACACCCAGAGCCTCCCTCGAATGCATAGATAAAGGGAAGGATAGAATGAGCCATCATCTTCCTCAAGGAGAATGCTAAAGTGATGCTATATTCTTTTGAAAACATGACTCCTTCCCTCTTTATATGTACTTTTTCTTCTACCTTGAATGAGTAAAACCTTCATATTGGGGCATGGGGAGAAGACCTATAGTACTTATTTTATTTTACTTATATTTGAATCTAATATTTCTATTGGCTAGACATTCTTTCATCCGATCTTACTACTTGACTTATGAAATGATATCTCATTCTTCTCATTTATTTTTATCCTTGGGGTTGGGATCCTAGATTCATGGGTTGGAACACCAGATGAAACTATTAATACTCTGGAAGATATCCCAGAAGAAGATTAATTAGACAGTTGAACAAGGATCCACAATGTCCAAGAACCCAGATTTGTGAGATGGCTGACCCTTGTGTGATTTTCATTCCGCAAGGATGCAAATTCACTTGGTCCATCTCAAATTAATGAATTTAAGGAGTTGAATCAATTAAAGTAAATAAGTTATCTATGGTGATGAACCCCCATCCCCCAATATCTTTTAATAGTTGATTAAATCTTAGACTTGATTAGTTTTGATCCTACAATCTTAAATTCCTATTTTAGTTATAATCTCTTTCCAAAGTCAAATTTTAAATATTACTCTTAGAAATTAGTTCAAATAAAATCATGGTAAATTTGTCATGGAAACTACACACATCAATATTTCATTGGAAGAACAAAGAAGATGTGGTTTTATGATTATTTTAATTATTCTTGAATATGAATATTTGTTTGATTCAATAAGGCATAGTATAAAGAAAACATGTCTAGTCCAACATTCGATATTATCGATCACAAGACTGAATGTATATGTTGGGGGTATGGAAAATTCTTGATTTCCTAATTGAAAGTAAAAAACCACATTTTAGCCGACTCTGGTGAGGTATGAAAATCATATGCTTTAGTAATCCAACCACTGAAACTAACAATAGTGAGAGCTTAGTTGACCAAAAAAACTAAAATAGTTTACGGTCTAGGAGTGTATCTACTGCTTATGTTCTAATAGTTGCTTAACATGTGATTATTCATTATACATATTGTACTCACAAGTCAATCCTTGACTCAGACCCATAAGTCACCATTACACATATATTCAAATGACAACATTTATAGAGACAAATCTTATCTTTGTAATTCCTATTTGTATGTCTTATATTGGTGAACAATTAGGGTTACAATTTCCCCCCTTATATAAAAAATAGATATGTCAACCTATTTTTAACATTAAATTAACATTTTATAATTCATATAAACCTTAAACCTCAACATCTAAAATTAGGTTTTAATCTCTCAAGATGCATTCAGAACCATAAATCATTTTGCAATGTTTGAGTTGATGCATCCCAAGTACGTTAATAAGATAATATTAATCATTGATTATTATTTCCCTAACTTGTTACAAGCACCTCAATATTGGATCAATATTAAATGTATATCATATTAACCAATATATTTTGCGTATTGTAACAATTTTCTCAAAAAATATTGAAAACAATGCATGCCCAAATATTCCAAAAATACATAGCATTATTCTCCAGGTCAACATGGACATGTAATTTTATTGTGTTTATTAACATTTTCACATACAAATTGTTCCTTGGTTGGCTTCACTAAATGCTTGTGATCAAACAAGATTTGTGCCATATGTCTAAAAAAATC
This sequence comes from Alisma plantago-aquatica, assembly GCA_963693085.1. Lineage (NCBI taxonomy): Eukaryota > Viridiplantae > Streptophyta > Magnoliopsida > Alismatales > Alismataceae > Alisma > Alisma plantago-aquatica. The sequence continues at coordinate 115,351,462 of OY856415.1, read as the reverse complement.
AGTAATTAAACCATCTTTTTCATGAAAATAATTGTATCTATTATGTGGATTTTTTTTGTTATCAACAAGTATATTAGGAAAAACTTATCGAGTAGTAATCCTTAAACTTTAGGTGTACGCACATGTTGATATCAAATGGGTGAGCATGGAAATGTTGGATCTACATTTAGTCACTAGCACCTGTTAGTAAGGTGTTTGGCTAAACAAATGGAAAAGAAGGGATTTTTTATTAGAAGTGGAAGGAGGGAAAGAAATAACATTGTATAGATAATGTGTTTCATCAGTTGAAAATAAAGTATTAAGTGAAGGACTACAGTACATAAAGATGATATGATTAATTTTCTTTTTCTTCTCTTTATCCTGGTCCATCATCGATATAAAGAAGGTGAGACGCACATTGGTCATTCCTCTATTCCTCATCATTATTTTTCAACCCCTCATAATTTTTTTTATCTAAATGAAATGATGTTTTCCCCTTCCCCCTTTTGTCTCCCAAAAATGTGTTTGTAAGTATACACATCATTTTATGACAGATCAAAATTGACATAATATCAACTATAATGTTTCTTTATTAGGATTTGTTCAATTGTTTGAACTTTGACATGGAGTTGAATATATTAATAGAAATTTGCTATCATAAAGTAGTTGAAGATGAATTATGAAAGGAAAACACAAAACATATACCAACTTATCAATATGTAGCACAATTGGCACAAAAAAATAACTTAATGTTCATCTCCATTGATAAGATAAAGGAATAACTCTTATTACATATGTAGGCTCATAAACACAACTTCATTAAAGGGAGAATGCAACTACTATTATAAACCTAACTACTCTACAACTAGACTAAGAAAGAGAGAAAGACGAGGCATTTTTTTCAAAGCTATTCTTGGATGTCGATTATGGTATCAATTGAATTGCCACTGAATGTGACAGTATCGATGCAATCACCATCCTTGTCAACCACACTAATGGGAATACCTTCATTATCATCTATGAACCTCCTCCAAAATGGGTGCTCCTTCCACACCGTGTCATTCATCTGCTCAATAGGAACATTTCTAGTTTCCATAATGAAGTACATGACACATAGTGTCATGATGAACACCCAACCAGCAAAGAAAAAGAATATTACGTATTTGAAGTGGCACAACATTGAGAGAAATGCTTGCCCAATAACAAATGTGAACAACATATTCATTGACACTGTGATGCTTTGTCCTGCAGACCTAGTCTCCAGTGGAAATGTTTCACTTGGAATCAGCCAGCCAAGTGGACCCCATGACCATGCAAAGGATGAGACGAATGTACACACCAAGGCGATGATAATCACTGCAAGACCCTTGCTAAGATGCTCAGAACTATCAGTGACACTTGTCCCCATCGTTACTCCGATCGCCACTTGAGCAAGGAACATTATCAATCCACCCATGATTAAGAGAGGTCAGCGGCCAATCCTATCAACAAACAAATTGGACACAAGGGTGGAGAGTACATTGACCGCTCCCGTAATTGCTGCTGAGATGAGTGATGCATTGTTCTTAAACCCAAGTGTATTGAAGAGGATAGGGGCATAAAATATTATTGCGTTGATCCCCGTGAATTGTTGCAAGAATTGCATCATGATAGAAATAACAAGTTGTGGACGGCTGCTGCGCTTGAGGAGGTTGCGAAATGGATGTTTTACATGTCGAGACATTTGACTTGAATGAACGATTTCATTGTACTCTGCTTCTACATTATCCGTCCCACGAATTCGACGGAGTACCTCCTTGCCCTTCTCAGGATAGCCTCGCTCAATCAAACTGTTTGGTGTATCTTCCAAGAAAATGACTCCCAATGTGAAAATAAGAGCCGGGAAACCAGCACAACCCAATGATACCCTCCATCCCCATCCACCATCAATTCCATTGGTGAAGTAGTTTACCACTTGAGCTATGAGGATACCAATGGTAATCATGAGTTGAAACATAATATTGAAGAATCCACGAAGGTGCGTTGGAGCAATTTCAGAAAGAAAGAGCGGAACAGCTTGGTTGGCTAATCTAATTCCACAGCCCAACAATAACCGTCCTGCAATCAACATGCCGAGGTTGATGGCTGAAGCATTGAGGATGACGCCAATGATGAGGAACATGCCCGATATTAGCATTGTGTAGCGTCGTCCCAGTCGACGAGTGGTGTGAGAAGCTAAAAATAAAGTTGAGACGAGAGCAGCCAGATAGAGAGACGAAGTAAATAGTTGGAGGAACTGATCGTCATACTTGCAATAGTTGTTATTTAGGGTGATTTGGTGATTGCGGTGATATACCCTGGAAAAAATTTCTGCAGAAAGGGGTCCATCGATGTTACACCACCCGAAACTCCTACGTCAAAGCCGAACATAAGTCCGCCTGTGGCCAAGCAGCCTTGGCAGACCGAAACTGAAATAGAAAGACGGTAGTTGCAGACGACAAGGAGAATTCCTTGTATCAGTCGACAAGAACCACAAATCTTTGTATCAGCGAGCGAGCAGACGAGAATCAAAATTTCCTGTAACGGCGATCGAGCAAGCAACGAACGAGAAAGACTGTTGACCGCGGACGACAACAAAATTTGTTGCACTGGTGAGCGGACAAGAGCAAGGCGTGAAATCCTGGCTCCGTATTGCCCACCTTATATAGGAGTCAGATGGAGAAAACAGATCGAATGGCAATAGAATTCCATATCCGAATCGTCTGGCGACTTGTAATACGAAGATATTGCCAATGTAATACTAGTTTTAGTGGTACAGCAAGTCAAATCCATATTATATTGATTGCATACAACTAACATGGAAATCTATTCTTCTATCATGTTTAATCATAATCATAATTTACAAAAACTCAGCAAACACATCTCTCTCGATCGTTGAGCATGTCCGACCGAAAGGATTATATTCGATCACCGTCTATTTCTATTCGAATACGAATTAAAAGCGTAATAACTAGATGCGTTTGAATTGCTCTAATACGTGAACGTACAGAAGCACAAGAGGAATCGGGAATACGTACGATTAACTAATTTACGATGGTACAAATGATTCTACTAGTCTGGTTTCTCGTCAAACTCTTTTGAATAACGAATTGAAATTTTAAACTTAACACGTTATTCCGATTGTAATTCCTCGTTCACGATTTGTGTGATTCTAGAGTGATACTTCCTATTAGGAGGCGATAAAAAAATGTATTGACAATAGGACGTATTACTTTTAAAACATCCTTTGAGGAGAAAAAAAAGGAAAAAAAGGCCTTTGATCGTTGCATGTCCGGCCGGAGTCTGCAAGGGCAACGGATGAAATCCGATCACCATCTTTCTTTAATCGGATACGAATTAAAAGCGTAATAATTAATCTAAGATGGTCCAAATGATTCTGCTAGTACGGTTTCTTGTCAAACTCTTGTAAATAACGAATTGGAATTTTAATAGTAACACGTGATTCCATTGTAATTCTTCTGTTACGATTTCTGTGATTATTGTTGAGTGGATTATGTGCCAACTGACACATCAAGAGGTAAGAACTCCTCTCCAATCGACTGACACTACCAAAAAAAACATAGTATAAGTGACGCTCATGTAAAAGGTTACATATTTTAAGTGACATACTAGTACATCACTTATAATCTGTATAAACCTCTATGAAATAGATGACATACATTTTAGCATTTTGAAAAGATTACATACTTTAGGTGGCATACCTGTAAATCATCTATAATCTGTATAATCCTACGTAATATAGATGACATACATTTTATCATATATGAAAGGGTTACACCGAATAGATGATATACATTTGAGTCACTTATGTTCTAATGGGGGTTTGCTATATAGGTGACATGTATATGAGATATGTGATCTATAAGGGGATATATATATCTAGGAGACACACATACATGTCACCAAACTTTTAGGTGACACATGTACTTGTCACTTAAACTTTAGGTGATAGACATGTCAGTCATTCAACATCTCCCAACCAATAATAAGCATCAACAATCTTCTCAATGCCGCTTCATGGGGATATATCAATACATTTATTGACAATTCATAAAGGAAGATATGTGAGAGAAATTGGAGAGTCTTTGTAAGTAATTTGGAGGGTCAATCATAGAGGAATATTGGCATAAAGATCTTCCCCCAAACTCATATATGTCTTTCGTGAACATTCTAAAGGCTAATGGACATTTGTCTTGCGAGGCAAATTGTTCCTTGATAGCGTCTTGTGTAGACCACCCACCCCCAACAACAATTGCTGCAAAAGAGTGGTGGCTATTGAAAGCACTTGAACGACCTTACTCCCATCATCCCCAAACTCATACACGTCTGTTTTATGAATAGTTAAGAGGACAATACATATATACAAGTCACAAATCTAAGAATTTTTTAGAACTTATTATGAGAGGATGCTATCATGATATGGCCCCTACCTCCACCCAGAAGAATTTTCACAAACTATCTACCAATACACATTGTCATGATATGGACCATGGCTCCTCACTAATACATTTTGGGAGATTTTTATGAGAGGACATTATCATGATATGGGCCCAGTCTCCTCACAAATGTATTTTTAAGAACTTGTTGTGAGAGGACACTATCAAGATATGGGCCACAAGTCCTCAAAGTTGCATTTCAAGGAACTTGTTGTGAGTGAACATATTCATGGTATGGTTCATGGATCTTCCCAAATATATTTTCATGGGGATACATCAGTACATTTATTGGACAACTTGTAGAGTAGATGTGAGAGAAAATTTTGTTGAGAGTCATTCTAAGTGATTAATAAAGGGATATTGGCATGAAAATATTCACCAAACGTATACATGTCTCTTTGGTGATCATTCTAAGGACAATGGACCTTTGTCTTATGAGGAAAATTTCTCCTTGGCAACATATTACATAGACCTCCCACCCCAGCAATGATTCCTGCAAATGGGAGGTAGCTGCCATAATCACCTAATCAACCAGGCTTCAATTGTCCCCAAACTCATAGATGTCTATTTATGAATAGTTAAGACGACAATACATATATACACATCTCAAGGAATTTTATTGTGAGAAGTCAATGTCAGGACATAGGTTGTAGCCCCTCCTCAAAGCATTTTAATTGACTTGTCTGAGAAGACATTATCATGTTATGGGCCGTATCTCCTCGCACATGTATTTTGGGGAAATTTTCTGAGAGGATTCTCATGATATGGGCCTAGATACTCACAAATACAGTTTCAAAGACTTGTTGTGAGAGGCCATTATCATGATATGGGCCCAAGATCCTCACAAATACGTCTCAAGAGACTTTTTCTGAGATGATATGGGTCCAAGATCCTCATAAATGCATTTTGAGGGACTTGTAGTGAGACGAAACTGTCATGATATGGGCCATTGATCCTCCTAAATGCATTTATGGACACTATCAACATATGGGCCCTAACACCTCCTTAATGCATTTGAAGGGACATGTTATGAAAGGACACTATAATGATATGGGTCGTGGCACCTCCCAAATACATTTTTAGGGATGCGCTGTGAGATAACATTTGTTATGAGGGACCTGACACCTTCCAAATGTATTTTCATGGACTTGTTGTAAGAGGACGTTCTCACGATATGAGACTTGTCACCTCACAAATACATTTGTAAGGACTTAATATGAGATGAAATTATCATCATATTTTTCATGGCACCTCCCAAATGTTTTTTCAAGGACTTGGCATGAGAGGAGATTGTCATGATATGGGCCCAAACTTCACCTAAATGCATTTTCAGGGGCTTATTATGAGAGGAAACTATCAATATATGGGCCATGTCTCCTCCTTAATGCATTTGAAAGGACATATTGTGAAAGGACACTATCATTATATGAGTCGTGGCAAAGTCGTGGCACCTCCCAAATGCATTTTTAAGACTTGTTGTGAGATAACATTTGTCATGATATGGGCCCTAACACCTCTAAAATGCATTTTGATGGACTTTTTATGAGAGGATGTTGTCATGATATGGGACCTAACACCACCCAAATGCATTTTTAATGACTTACTATGGTATGAAATTGTCATAATATGTACAATGGCACATCCTAAATGTATTTTTAAGGACTTGGCGTGAGAGGACGTTGTCATGATATGAGCCCAAACTTCACTGAAATACATTTTTAGGGACTTATTATGAGAGGACACTGCCAATATATGGGCCATGGCTCCTCCTTAATGCATTTGAAGGGACATTAACTGAAAGGACACTATCATGATATGGGTCATGGAACCTCCCAATTGCATTTTTAGGGACTTGATGTGAGATACCATTTGTCATGATATGGGCCCTGACACCTCCCAAATGCATTTTCATGGACTTGTTGTGAGAGGATATGTTGTCGTGATATGGGACCTAACACCTCCCAAATGCATTTTTAAAGACTTACTATGAGATGACATTGTGATCATATGCTCCATGGAACCTCCCAAATGTATTTTCAAAGACTTGGTGTGAGAGGACGTTGTCATATATGGGTCCAAACTTCACCGAAATGCATTTTCAGGGACTTATTATGAGAGGACGTTGTCAATATATGGGACCTGGCTCCTCCTTCATGCATTTTAAGGGACATGTTGTGAAAGGACATTATCATGATCTAGGTCATGGCACCTCCCAATTGCATTTTTAGGGACTAGATAACATTTGTCAGATTCAATATGTTTTGTCTACTTCATTATTCTACCTATACATCTCACCTAAAAGTAAATCCCCTCGTCCTTGGTATATTTTAATGTTTGGATGTACCGATCACTTTATAGGGTTTAGATAGCTAGATAGCTGGATACATTGATGTGTGCATCAAGGAAATTAGCAGTTCATAGGTGAAAGGATTCAAGGAATGAGGTGCAATATTTATGCATACAGTTTCACTATAGTTTATTTTATAGGGAGAAGGTTCAACACATACTTGGATCCAACTAATGGATGGTAGAGATACATGCCCATATTTCAAGTCATATAGTTTCTTAACTTACCATCTCACACATAAGAATGAATTTTACAATTTTCCATACATCTCTTTCTCTTGAATTCTTATTCTTTTTGAAAACATGATTAGGTATAATTGGTTTCACAAGGTCAAATGCATGTATTATAAATTATGTCATGTAAAGATTTCCTTATATCCTTTTTTAATTCCATCTTGACATCCTGTATAAGGGAGCTAATGCTGCTAATTATTTGATTGGAAAATTTGTTCCCCTTTTCTTAGACTACATTGACATTGTCAATTGCAGTAAACATGTATTTCTTTAAAGGTTACTATTTCTTACTTGAGATGTGTATTAGGAAAACTCAAATTTAACACTGTGAATTTTCTGACAGGACATTGATGAGAAGAAAAGTATTGCAAAAGAGTTTTGTCAATGAGGAGAATTTTATTGTCAAGCATTGACATCTCTATCTCACATCACATGCAATGTACAAGAATACAAAGGCAAAGTTGTAACATGCCTAGTAATATATTTTTTCTCCAATTTTATCTCTTGTTGTGGTGGGAGTATTCTTGTTTCATTATTATCATGTTAGTTTAGTAGTCATCTAAGTAGGATTAGGCTCCTGAGTTATTCATCCATTTTCAGTATGTTTGCTCATAAAATGGTTCTAACAATAATAAACGTTTAGTCTATTTTTCATCTCCTTGTTATACATCTTTCTTGGATCTTTTCCTTTGGCCAGTTAATTTCTCCAACTTGCCATACTAACAAGAAACAATTGTGAAAATATGCTTGTTCTATGTTTTATATTTACTTAGATTGATATCACAAGAATGATAATACATACTTTATGCTTGTATTTTGATATGTTTATATACCCCTCGTGGAAGGGACATTGCGCAAGAAGGCCATCCAGGAGATCCCCAAGAACAGGTTCACCTGGCACATGTATGCGATATTTGAAGCCGACTATGGAGGCATCACTAAGGCTAGGAAGATCCTCAAGATTGGACACACACTCAACTGACAACTCTTTCTCTAGTCCCTTTCCCTTCTTGACTCGTCTAGATGGTATTCTCTGATACCTATCGGGTACCCAACCAATTTCACTCTCTATTTTTCTATAGGTACCCGCCACCCCATCATATTATTTGGTAGTCGGCATGTGTCAACTACTTTAAGAATCTTTGTGGTACACACCTTTTGATTTCATCATTCAATTTTAAACCAAACGATCACTTTACCATATCATAGCTTGGAGATATTAATCTACACTACTGGCAGCTCATTTGCAGAATATTTTTTCTCATTATATTATTCTCATGCTGATCCTCTTTCTGGCCTTACAGCTTGGAGAAGTTTGCATAAATAGACTATATCGACGGATACCTAGAGTACTCACATTTGCACTGATAAAAGTGGCTTTTGTAACATTTTGAACGACAAACTTTGCAGTGAATGTAAGCACCAAGAAGTATAATTCTTATCTTTATTGATCTATCAACACCACTAACACTTGCAATCTTGGTTTAAGGACAATCGTGGACAATGATAACCCAACAAAATGTCTTTACCCAGCTGAAATAAAATCAAACTCTTGAGGAAGATGGATGTTCCTAGTCATCATAATGGATGCACAAGGTTGATTAGTAATTATCTAAAATGGTCTTTGGCTAGCAGCCATGTGCCACAAGTCTTCAGCGGCCAACTATCTATTTAAGTCCAACTAGATTGATGCAGAAGAAGCTCCTCATTTATGTTGTCCTCCTGAAATAGAGAATTTGATTATTTCCTCAATGCTAGACGTCATGGGGATTCAACAATAGTTGGTCGTGCAATTTTTACCAAGGGACCAAATCTTCACTATCATGGTTGGCACAATTCATCTCAGTGCACAAGTTTATCAGTTTCATCTTCACATAACACAATATTGAAGGCATCATCAATGATTCTTCTATGGTCTGGCTATGTTATGTATTGGGGAGCGCCACCAAAACATCAACCATCTCAAGCTTCATAGCGAAAAAGGCATGTGTTAGGGGGTTAGCTGAAAACAACTCTCCTTTTGTAAATAAAATATGCTAAGGGGCAAGGAAAATATCCTCCCCTTTGTAACTATTTTGTCCATATAAATACAATTGACTTTCATACTTTTGTAGTTTTGAATGTCCATATTCATCTAAAAAGAGCTACTACAAGTTATAATTTGACCATGATTTGATTGAGTCATTATGCATTGTTTTTTTATGAGGTTTAGAATATGAAATCGGTGACATCATGGAATGTGATATTTTGACATCAGTGCACTAAAATTGGTGACATCATAGAATGTGAATTTTAAAAATAGGTGACGTTCTGTGCTATCACCTATTCTCATATTTTAGAATCAGAAAACCACTAAAAGATGACATTCATTCCATATAGGTTACGCAACACAAAGGCAACCCTTAATAGGTGACATTCATTTTATCGGTGATGGATAATCATGTCATATTTTTTCTTAAAGTTTACATACTTGAATGTCACCTATACCTCATTTTTTAGTAGTGTAACATTCTTTACATATTTTCTTACAACACTAGTTCATCTCTGATACAATCTTCATTTTAAAACATCACGATAGTAGAGTAATAAATATCATTCACTCCCTGACGCTTAGATTTTATTGCCAGATACAACAACAACTACTTTAGTTCTGGGTAATCGATATCATTTACTCATTGTATTTAACACTCTCCACCTACTTCTATACAGAGGATGAGAATGGACAAACTGCTATTACAAAACTCTCTAAAGCTCAACGCTTCCGAGCTCCGGCCAATACACCCACTTGATCACCTCAACACCTCAAGAAAAAACTCCACACCTTCCACTTTCCACAGACAACATGACTCATCTAAACATTTACCTAAACAGAAAGATCATCATATTCATCCTTCTCCCGAAAGAATGGAGATATCTTAATTGGGATATCTCTGACAACACGACAGATTTCTATATGGGATCAACCTCCTACCGAATTACCTTCTTCATCTTGTACCAAGGATTCCTCCAATCCTGCCATGGTTGGAGAGAAATGTTGATTTCCCTAAACCTCTACATGGGATGGCATCACATTCTCCGACCTAAGGGGACATGAAGATCGAATTATGGCTCACTAACATCAACAACAAAATTCCTCACAACATTCAACAACTTCTCCAAGTTGAACACAACAACATATCCTCCTCAGAAGAAGTCACATAGAAAACTGATTTGGGGGTTCATATGCTGACTAGGGAGGGCAGTAGACAACCAAACAACATGGAGGGAGGAGCACAAAAGGATGAACTAGAGGACACAACTACCTCCCCTCTCCCACAACTCAGAGGGCATAGATGAAATGAGGACCCATTACCTCCCAGGTTCAGGTACATTCATACCCTATCCCCTTCAAATAATTTTTCACATATAGGACGCAACACTGTTATCTCTGATCATGAACAAGAGGAGACCATATCAACAGAGCTTTTCTCACCTTACCATACTTCTATGGCACTAGATAACTTGAAACACCCATAAATTAGGGCTATACACAAAAAGTTACCAAATATTATCGTGCTGGATGCGGATGACGCCTTAGATTTGGCCGTCATAGGTGAATGTGTTGATTCCCCATTACATGTTTGTATGCTCTCTACCTGTCCATATCTCTTTCTCTTGTCCAAATCCCCAACCCAGTACTTCGCTCCCCCACTGCTGAGTGGCTACCTCTAGCAACCCTACCATTCACCAATCTGCACCCACCCTCTTCGTCCCCTCGCCTCCACTGACCAACCACGTACCATGTATGTCTAATCACATCATCTTATGTAAAAATCCGTTCTACCTGCTTCTCCATGAGTCTACACCTTCCTATAGTCCTTTGTTTGTCCCTCCATCTTGCACCACCCCATGAAAGCCCCCATCCCCACCCATCAAAGCTTCTCTTTTTAACCATCCCACCATTAATGCTCAGTCTTACCCATCCAGTGGCATCTCCCCTCTCCCTTAGTTGAAGCCTTACCTGCATTACTCTTCGTTCCCATCTCTACCATTCTCTATGGACAACAACACTATAGAATGCTCTATTGACCTCTTGGCCTATAGCATGCACCAGCTCATGGCTCGAATCACTCGTACCATTATGGTGGGCATCCTCAACTGTCCCAATGTCTCTGACATAGAATGTCTCAAGATCACCAAATCCCTTTCTTTGCTTATCTATAAATGCACTATCCTTAAATTGAAGATACTTTCACCTACCAGACTTCTATACACCCTGCCAGAAAAATCAAGCTTCAAACACATCATGGGACAAATTTTTACCTTCTCCTACGATAATGGTTTTGCCTAAGCTCACATATCATGTTAGGAAATGGAGCAAGGTGCTTCACTTGCTGCCTCTAGATCCTCAGGATGGATCTCCACGTCTGAACTCCCATCCCATCGTTGGAGTGAAGATTTCAGTAAAGCTATTGCACATGCGGTGGGTCCCAATTTGCAATTCATCGACCCTGAATCCCTCTACCCAATTGACTTCTTCAAATATTTTTGTGTCTTTATGGTCATGAACGACACCACTATCACGGGAACTTGGTCCAAAATGTACATGAAGTAGCACGACTGTGGTGGAGCTAGGGTAGCACTGCAATGGTGGATACCACAACCGTAGTGGCTTGGATCACTCTTCCCGTTCTTGGCTCCACGACCGTTCTATTTCATCCGCAACACGACTATGCAAGGTGGCACAACCATTCTGGGTTAGTCCATCATGACCATTCTGTGTGGCACAACCGTGGTGATCTCTGCACTTTCTTGAATTGACTTTGTTGCCTTTGGATGAGCCAGCACAGTTGTTCTGATGTTCCATGGCCATAGTGGTCTCTATTGTAGCACTTTGAGTTGATTCTTTGGATTCTCTTGGACATTTTTTCTTCAATGGAGCTTTGGAAACTAGGGGTAGGTTTATGGAGCATTAGGCTTCACTTTAGTCCTCTCCAAGGGTAGAGAAACCCTAGGATCTCTCCTTCTCTCTCTCTTCCATCAAGTGTGGTCTAAATGCCTGAAAACATGCAAATAATGTCCATAAGTGGATTTTATACAGATATGCATATTAGGGGAAATAACATGTAATATAACATGTATAGATGTGATTAAAATGCAATATGAAACAAGACAAAGACCTAAAATAGGGCTGAATCACCACCCCAAACTTAAAACATACTTGTCCTCAAGTATGCTCCAACTCAATCTCTCTACAATTTTTTCACGTTCAACAGATGACAAATGTAATGCAATAAGTGAATATTGACTAAATGGTCTCAATTATGACTAATTACATGCATTCCACCTCTCTTCTCTTCTCTTTCACAAATCAATCAAAATTAGAGCACATAGCCTGGAAACTTTAAATATAGAGTAGAGGAAATACAATTGAAAAACCACTAGAGGGGGGGTGAATAGGGTTTTATGATATTTTAATAATAACTTAACCAAAGCAAGCAACCACAAAAATATTGGACAAGGGGACAAGGATTTAGAGTGGTTCCAACCTTAGAAAACACTAAGTCAGTCAATCCACTACTCGGTTGCTTACCCAACTGGGATTTTGAAAGTATTTAATTTTATTACCTCGCAAGGATGTTACATAAAATTACAACACTTTCACCAAACCCTTCAGACAGCCTTCACCTAGAAGTAGTCTCACCAACCTCGAAGCATCCTTCCTTGAAGTAACCTTGAAGTAGCCTTCCTCTTGAAGTAACCTTGAAGTAGCCTTCCTCTTGAAGTAGCTTCCCATTGAGACAACCTTCTTGAAGTAGTCCAAAGTCCACCTACTCCATCGAGAAGACCCTTCTCCACCTGAGAAGTCAAAACCTCTCCAATCCGTAGCCTCCAACCCTAGGAGTAGCAAGGAGAGTACAAAGGATATAAAAGAACAAGAAGGAAAAATAGAAATTCAAATATTGTTGTAGCACAAGGCTTGATTTCCTATATCAAGCGTTTTGATCTCCTAACCAATGTATATGGAAGTGTTGATATAGTGGGTAGGAGATTCTAGCCTATAGGACACGAAATTGGAGCAATGGGAATGAATAACCAATGTTGGAATTGCTCTATTGCTCACAAGAATGAATAGCCAATTGCAAGTATGAATGCTCAAGTGTAGCACAAGTGTATTTTGGGTGTCCTATGGCTTGTCCTATTTATAGGAATGGCCTATGGATGCATAAGGACGTTCTAGAAACTTTCTAGGGGGTTCTTAGTGCTTAACTATCCGTTAGGTAACCATTAGTTGATTTAACAACAGCTAGTTAATTAATTCTGAAAAGTGCAGATAGAGACATTCTCGGTCGAAGATTTGTCGAACGAGAGTCCTAGTCGGTCGAGGACTTGTCGACCGAGGGACTGTCTGGAGCAAGTGTATGTAACGTTCTGATCCAACTCCCAACTACCTTGTTTGTTGTGTCTAATGGCTACCTGGGTCATTCTCGGTCGAAGAGTTTGTCGACCGAGAGTGTCTCGGTCGAGAATTTTGTCGACCGAGATTAACCCTGTTTCAATGTTTTAAACTGAGTACTAAGTGTGTGTATTAGTGTGCAGTTGTGACACTATTTTAGGGGATGACCTATCTAAGTGTTGTGATTTGCTAGGAAATATCTAACACTTGATTTACATGATGTCTAAGTACTTGTACATTATATACTTGTACAAGTTTTTACATTTGATTACATTCATGACTTAAAGCAATTTTAGCATATAGATCTTCCAAGTGTTTGTCATCCACCTTATTCCTGCAACACTCAAGTAGCATGTTAGATCCACAAGAATGAAATGTTTGTCATCATCAAAACAAAGGGATTATAATAATGTCCAACTTAGCCAACAACAATCAATCCATTTGGTTGTTATATCACTCTGAGTAAACCGTTTAATGGTAGCAAAGGTCAAAAATGACTAATTTTTTTGTTTTACATACATGCATTCAATCTCATATATCCATCCACACTAATTAACCCACTGGGCTATGAACAAGGGAAAAATGATCTGGGTTTGACATTTCCTAGCTCCATGGGTATGCAAAGGGAAGAAAGGGTTGCAATAAGGATTTGGAGTGGTTTTACACTCATCTTTTCTTTATTTAGATGCTCTTAAACAGGATCATCTTTTATTTTATTTTTGCATTTTTTTCTATTTCTTTTCTTTTCCTTTGGTGTGGATAGGGAACATGGTCATGAGAGTGAAGTGGGGGGGGCATGGATATGGCCACCCCAAACTTTTAGAGGTGGCCAAAGATAAATGTATGCACTTTGTCATCCTTTCATGAGGGGGAGAGGTAAGAAGATGATAGAAGAAAAGTGAGTCAAAGAGGGGTTACTAATGTGGACATCAACATTTAGTCTCCTGCATGAAAGTTATTGTAGCAATTTCATCAAGGAATGACACACTGCATGAATGAGCAATATAAAAACCAAATTTCTATCATGAGATTCTACCAAACTCAAAGTGTTTGCAGCTTGCTTCAATCACAATTCAACCAGAAAGTCCCCAAGCATAAGATATGTGATGCACATGTAAAAAGTCAAAAATGAGGCCATTTAGCAATAGACCCTGATAATTCACTTGCATATGTCAAAGGTCATCATATTCAATCAAATATATAGAGATTGGGTCGAAACACACTTTTAGGCAAGAAGTTCTAGACTTGGGTAAAATTGGCCAAAATGGTGCCAAGCTTCCTTCAATAACATCTATGACTATATTATTGAACATAAAGCAGCAAACAAGCAAATCATAGTTGAAACATGCAAAAATTATCAAAAAATCTACATGATGTGCAATCCATGGAAAAAGGAGATTTTTTTTTAATTGACTAGAAAGTAAACTACATGACATGCAAAGTAGGTAAAATCTAATCTAGATAGCAAGAGAAACAAAACAAAGTAAGAAAACAAAACAAAATGGAAGGTGAATGTAAAAAAGAGTGAAATGGGAAAAAGGACACACCGCCCTACCACCCCAAACTTTTGAATCATGTTGTCCTCAACATGGTACTGAAGTATTGGAGTAATAGGATAGATGATTATCGTGGTGGATCCTCTAGTGGTCCTCCATGTAGTGGAGGATGTTGGTAGTAGGAACCCTAGTAGTCTGAATGTGGAGGTGGGTAGTTGTCCTGATATGCTGATAGTGCACTCCACCAATCTATCCCCCATTGGGGGTTCCTCTAGGCCTGGGCGTGTTGAAACTGATACATGTGGTTGACATGATAGTGTGTCTGCTGATGGTCTAACCACATAACATCTTGGGTATGCTGGAAACTCTCATGTGCCCTCAAAATGCCCTCCTCGGTTCTCAGTATGTTATCTGGTGTGCTCTGGATGCCCTCCAGCTACGCATAAATAGTGGACATGTCATATGTGTTTGTTGTGGGTTAATGTGGATATTTTGATGTCTCCGCCTCATGTCACCTCACCCTGCATGTCTCTCACTCCAAAACTATCCTCCTCTCAAAAACTACATATGACTCTCCAACTCCTTTAGACAGATCTATGGGCTACTACTGCCATGTGTCTCTAGGATGCTCCTCTTCCCACCTCCTCAAGATGTCTAGAATATTCGTAGATGGGCCACATCCCTATAGGAGAGGTGTGGCAAGGTAGGGGAGCTCCAGTGAAACCCCTGCATAAGGAGGGTTGACCTGGTAGAAAATCTTCTGATCAACCACTAAAATCATAGATGAGTGAGTTAAGTAGTGCAGGTCAATAGGCTTTCCTCCTTCTGCCTTTGTGTAGCCAGATACATCATGCCCCAGAGCCAAAGCAATGGAAGTCACAATCCCTCCCATGATAAAAGGATTCTTTCTCTTGGATGAGATTGTCTTCATGTGATCAATAATGAGTGACCCCATATTTACATGTTTTCCTTACACCATCCATCCTAACACAAAGAGATCTTTTTTGGTACAACTAACTTGATTCTTATTTTGGGCAAAGATGGTGTTCGCCAAGACCTTCTGAATGTATTTAAAGACGGGATTGTGAATTAGACTTTTCTTTGATTTTCCCACCACAAAGGTTCTTTGCCCTGTAAGCCTCTTCCACATTATAGTGTAGTTCACATTAGTTTCTCTATCTGTGCTTCCTTGATCAAGTGATGTTGTTGCCTCAGGGGTTGGAGTAAAAATTCCATTGAGGAAAGACGCAATGATAAGGTAAGTGTCATTCCCCAAAGTGACACTAATGGCATCATGTGAGACCTTCTCTAGGGTTGCAAAGAACTATTGTGTAAGCTCCACATAGGTCTCGTGAACTATGGTCAACACCTCAACTACCTAATGGGCTCCAAAATATCCTGGAAAAAAATCAAAGATACCCAAAGTCTCAGTTGTCTCGTAGAAAACATAGAGAGTGGCAATCACTCAGTGTGTCAGGCACTCAGGGTCCTTTGGCTTCTTCACATTCTTGCTCTTACCATCAGGTGTTGCCTCATGATGCACTTCAGGTGCATCCTCTTGTTGTGCATCTGACATTGTTTCATCTTCATCATCTACCGATAGCTGTTGTCGTGCTCTTGGTTGTGGCTGTGGCTGTAGTGTCGTGGACGTCAAAGGCTGAGCTACCAAAATTGATGGGCATGCTAATAAAATAGATGGGTGGGCTTCTGCCCCACCTCCGCTAGTTAGTCTAGAGGACTCCTCCATCATGGGATCCACCAAAGCTGCCATGTGGGGTGATTCATCTTGTGAACCAGAGGCTGTCAATGGCGGTGGAAGGGATAGATGTGTCAACTGAGTCGTGGATGACACATTCTTGGGTTGACATCTATAGGAGATCACATCCTTTGTCTTAACCATGGCTTTCTTATCCATTTGCTTCATTTATGAATGAAATTAGTGGAGAAATGTGAGATTTTAGGTTTTCTTTGAAGAACTGGGCTGTTGGGGAGGATTGGAGAGAGATGGGGGATTTGTGAATGAAAATGGATGGAATCTGGAGATTAAGGTAGTAGAAATGATGGGGGTTGACTGGAGATGGATTGGAAGTGAATTTGTAGTGATTCAAGAGTGGAAGGATGGATGAGAAGTGCTTTACGGGTGCTATTTGTAGAAAATGGTCGTGGTGTTCACAAAGAAGTGAATATAATTTATTTGGAAGAGTTGCAAAATGCTGACTTAAGTGTTGCAGTCGAGATGCAGCACTGCCATGTTGTGAGGCATAAAGATGGCAGCTCACCTTCTGCACAGACGTGGCACCCCACACAGCTGTTATGAGTGGGTGGCTACATGGTCGTGCTGCCTTGCACGACTGTGTTGGGTTTGTTCTTTAGTTTTTGAATTCTTTGATTCTTCTCGATTTCCCTATTGATTGTGAGTGAACCACCACAGACGTTACATGTCACCACAGTCGTGGTGAATTCTATGTAGTTGTTCCACACTTGAATTTCATCAAAATGTCAAATCTTTGGTCCAAAATGATTTTTCATGGATTAATTGTCAAAATTTCATCTAATTTTCCTCATTTCAATCTATTTTCATCCTCACATCTTAAAACTAAACAAAAACTATTAAAAACAAGTGTGTGTGTGTGTGTGTGTTTTCTTGGAAAAGTGTAAAAATAACCAAAAGTATAAAAAATGGAAGGTTGGGTGAAAAATTCCCAAACCTAGGTGGGTTTCCTCCCACAAGCGCTGAGTTCATGCCTTCAGCTGGGCTTCTTGGAGATTCTTTAATCATTCATCCATTTAGCATCCTCATGTGCCTATTCTTGCGATAAATGCATCTCTCATTTGCATTCAACCTATGTTCCTCATCCCTTTGATCACCAAAATTCTCATCAAATCCTTCTCTAGATCCCCTCCTCTCCAATGACCATTCAGACTCTTGAAATGATCATGTCTGATATCCTCATCTTGGGCTCGTCGAGTTTGAGTCTTCTACATGTTGATCTTCGTGTTCATGTCCACGAATGAAACTATCATTGTGCCACTACAAACATGTATCTCGGTGTTATCTGTAGATGAGAACGGTCTTCCCAAGATAATAGGAATTTTCCTATCCTCCAGATCCATATCAAGAACAGTGAAATCCTCTGGGAACACTACGCCATTTTCTTTGTCTATCATCACCAAAACATCATCCACTCTTCCTCTAAGCACATTTATGGAACGGTCCTTTAATTGGAGAGTGCAATGTGTTGGCTTCAATTTGCCCAATCTCAGCTCCACATAGACATGGTATGGCATCAAATTCACACTAGACCCCAAATCAAGTAAGGATGTATCCATGTGGTGTCCCCCTATGTAACTAGGTATGAGTGGGGTGCATGGGTCTTTATTCTTCACAAGAAGTGAGTATTGGATGATAGAGCTCACTTATTAAATCAACTACACTCTCTTTGGTATTCTCCCTGCTGACCTTCTCTTCATAGTGCATAAGTCCTTAAGAAACTTGGCATATGATGGGTTTTCCTTGATATCATCCAACAGTGAAATATTGTCCTTCACTTGGCAAAAAACCTCAAGAATGTCAACATTGTGATTTTGTCTCATCCTTACTTCTGGTGGCTCATATAATGCTTCAATGCATTGTGGCTCACTTGCTTTGGCCTTTCTTACAACGACATGGAATGGAACACCTGGTATGGTGGCATCTGCAAATGGAGTGTGAGGTGGAGCACATGGTATCCCAAAATCAACATGCGATGTCATGGAATCATCTTCAACAATCTGAATCACAGTATCACCACTTGGATGGCTTTGCTTTACTTTATCAACCTTTCTTTGATTTATAGGCTTCTCAAGAGATTTCCCACTCCTTATAACTATCACAACACTTCCTTGCTCATGGTAGAGAGGGGGAGCTAGATGTGATTGTGGAGGAGGTAGAGATGGTACTTGGTATTGAAGTAAAGGTGGAGGGGAGAATTTAGGTTGGAAGGTGAATTGTTGAAAAATTGGTGGTGATGGAGGTGGGGGAGAATTATACGGCTTGGGATCGCCTTGGAAGTGGTATATGGGATGCACTTTCTAATCCTCTTGTGTTGATAAGGGTCGATACCCTATGATATAGTGGAAAATATTTATATCTTGTGATAGTATGATGACTAGTGTGGTCTCATGAATGGCAAGTGAATAGTACCATGTGATGATGAGATGAGAAATTATGTTTCACACATTTTATATCTTTTGAAGTTGTGATATTTATATGCTTGTTAGAAGTGAATTAGGGTTTGTATGTCCACTTGTTTGATGCAGCCTTAATTCACCCAATTGGCATAACTAATCAAGATAAACTCTAATCATTCAGTGCCATGTGCCATAGATCCATCTGGGTGTCAAAACTTGCCAAATGGTGAAATGAGTATTCCTAAGGGAAACTCACAGCGCATACTGATGAGTATATGGGGTGCTTGTCATCTTGAATTCAAGTGTTTAGGGAGGATGACTACGGTCATACCTAGCCCTCAGTTTGAGAATGGATGTGGTCATGTCTCGGTGATTAGATATGTGATGATATTGGAGGACAACTGTGGTTGTACCTCAGATGGTAGGGTATGCGTACCCACCTCCTTTCACTAGCGTCATGACTTGTACCAAGGACGGACTAGGCTGTTAGCAGCTTGACCTTATATTTCGCTGTGGTGGATCCATACTGATTGGGGGCGGAGAAGATCTTAGGAGTCTGGCTCTTCCTAGATCTTGTATGGCACTGATTTTGACTTAGCAGTGGTCAGTTGGGTTTTGAGTGGTATCCTCAATTTCCTCAGGGCATAATAAAAGATGTAACATAGCCGTATAGCATATCTGTTTAGGGTTATACATGATGCTTCACATTGGATGATAACCCTTGTTTGTTCTCTTTACATAAAGATGATGCTTACTGCAATTAAGAGATAGTAGATATACTTATGGTGTGGATATGCTTAAGATTGTAGATGCATACATACAGTAGCCATGATTATGTTGATAACTATACTGCTACTGCTGATTATAATCATGATGCTAGCTATCTCATGTTGTTAGTTATGTTTAGCATGCTAGCCATGCCTTTGTAACTAGAGATGCATATACTACTAATCATGCTTATCTAGATAATTGTGGTTATGTTGTTAGCTCTTTTTATGATGTTGATATGTTCAACCTATTAGACATTCTAATGTTGTTAGCTATGCTTATATGGCTAAACTTATTCATAATGATTGAGATTCTATGCTACTAGACTTGCTCATGATGCTAGATATGCATATGCTACTGAATTGCTTGTATTGTCAACAAGATAAATGATGATAGTCTGGCTAATGATGATAGTTATTATCTGCTCCTAATGTATTTTGATAATCATCAGTATTGCTGATCTTATTTGTTATATTTGATTAAACAACTTAACTATTTAATTACTTAAAAATATTGTAATCAATAAACATTGTTGGAGGTTATATCTCTTGTTGGGACATGGGTCTCACCCTTGTGGTTCGCCACATTTTTTTAGGTAATAGGAAGTGATGAAAACAAACATGTGGCAGAAAAAAGGAGCTATAGTAATGAATCTTTGAAAAAGTTGATTATATGTCTAGTGTGTCCTAGATTCATCCATGTACTCTCAGGTCCGCGCAAGAAAAGTTTGTATTTGGTTTTTCAAATGAATCAGAATTTTGTTAGCATGTTAATGCTTGTTTGTGTGGCATATACAAATATTGTTCTCTTGTATATATATGTTGTGGCTAAGGTGATAGAACAATTTGTATCAAAATTTTGTCATAGTATGGATACAAGAAAGATATTGGGCTTTTATGCAAATGTTTCTGAGTGGGTGTTGATGTAGAAATCGGTTTTAATTTACCCATATTTTTGGGTATGTGATTAATTAGTGATTGATTGTGTTTTTTGTTTTGAGTAATCTCATTTAGTGTTAATGGGTTCTCACATCAAAAATTGTCTCTGTTGTATAATCAACAACTATCTTTTGCTTGGAACTCGTTCAACTTGCAACCCCATTGTTAAGGCAAAACACAGATCCAGATTGTGACCTATAGTCATCTTTTGTTAGTTTGGAAGCTAGCATCAGTATAACCTTCTACTACTAGCTCTTCCTCACTTCCATAAATAAGGAAATGATCCTTAGTTCTTCTTAGGTACTTAAGGTTGTTCTTTATGGTTGTCCAATGACCTTCACCATGATCTGACTGATACCTACTAGTCATGCTCAATGCATAATAGAAATCAGGATGAGTAGATAATATCACATACATGATAGATACAACTGAAGATGCATATGGAATCTTGCTCATGCACTCCCATTCTTCACTAGAATTGGGACAATGTATGTGCTCTGGCTTAGTCCTGGAAGCCTTCTAGATCTATCTCCATAGATCTCGATTCCTAAGATGTAAGATGGTATGCCTAAATCCTTCATAGAGAAGGTACTTCCCATCCAGGTCTTTACCATAAATAAAGTAGGGATGTCATTCCCCACCAATAGTATGTCATCTACATACAATATGGGGAAGATAGATATGCTCCCACTAACCTTCTTGTAAACCATGGTTCATCTTCATTTTGACTAAAGCCAAACTCTTTCACTATTTCATGAAATTAAGGATTCCAACTTCGAGATGCTTGCTTCAATCCATAGATTGACCTTTGTAGCTTACATATTTTATTGTCTTCCTTTGGATTTATAAAACCCTTAGGTTGTGCCATGTACACATCCTCAAGAATATTCCCATTAAGTAAAGTGGTTTTAACATCCATTTGCCAAATCTCATAGTCATAGCAAGATGCAATGTTAATCATGATCTTGATGGATTTAACTATGGCAACTGGTGAAAACATTTCATCATAGTAACACCTTGAACTGGTTTGACACCTTTTGCTATTGATATGCCCTTATATGTTCGTACATTATCATCCATGGGTTTTACCCCTTTGTGCAGATCCACAAAGGTCCATACCTTGTTGGTGTACATAGATTCCATCTTAGATCTCATGGACTCAAGCCACTTCTTACACTTTGGTCCCTTAATAGCTTCTATATCTATGACCCACGCAGTGCCTTCTTGAGTCACAAGCTAACCAAATATTTTAGCTCAAAACGTGTCCTACTAGATCTACGAGGTTCATGTGTCACAAGAGGAACTTTAGATTCCACATCTGGTTGTGAGTCTCCTTGTTCCTCATGTACCTACACAAGTTCAATGCTTTTTTTTATCTTGAACCTCCTCAAGATCTACTTTCTCCCAATGATTCCTTTGGAAATAAATTCCTTTTCAAGGAATACGCCAGTCCTAGAAAAAGACATTGCTGTCAAATGGAGTGTAAAAGTAGTATCCCCTGGTTCCTTTGGGATAACCAAAAAAGTAGCATTTATCTAATTTGGGCCAAACTTTCCAAGAAACATTTCATTGACATTATCTTCACATCCCCAAATCTTCATAAAAGACACATAGGGACGTTTCCCATGCCATATCTCATATGGTGTCTTTTGAACCAATTTAGACAGTACATGCTTAAGTGTAACATGGTGGTTTCTAAAGCATATATCCAGAATGAGATCGGAAGATCAACAAAACTCATCATTGCTCACATCATATCTAATAATGTACGATTCCTTCTTTCTGATACACCATTATGTTGTGGTTTTCCAGGAGGATTCCATTGTGATACAATACCAAGGGCTCGCAGAAGGTCCTCAAACTCTTGGCTTAAGTATTCTTTAAATGGATCAGAACAAAGTACTTTAATACTTATACCAAGTTGGTTCTATACTTCATTCATGAAATCCTTGAACCTTTCTAGGGTTTTTGACTTGTTCTTCATCAAGTTCACATAGCCAAACCTACTGAGATCACCAATGAAGGTAATGAAGTATTGGTAACCACCTCTGGAATTTTTTCTAAAAGAGTCACATATATTAGTATCTATAAGTCCCAATAGATCACTTTCTCTCTCAATTTGACCAGTGAAAGGAGTCTTTGTCATCTTGCCCAATAAATAAGATTTGCATGTCTCTTTTGCCATCTTTATGGAGTCTAGAAATAGGTCTCTAGTTAATGTGCCCTTGACGAAACCATGAAAGATATGTTTTGTTTGAGTTATTGAGTTTTAGCCTATTGGTATTTACGTTATAAACATCTATCTCTATATCTAGAAAATAAAGACCAAAAGACATTGAGGCACTGCCATAAAAGATCTTATTTTTAGCAATAGAACCATCAACCATTCTTAATGTAAAATTCGAATCCATTCTTGTCCATACTAGATACAGAAATGATGTTTCTATTAATGGAAGGTACATAATAGTAATTTTTAAACTCTATTACAAGCCCACTAGGTAGAGATAAAAATAGGTTCCAAATGCACTAGAAACAACTCTTGCTCCATTTGCAACACACAGTTCAACCTTACCTTTCTTCAAGGGTCTACTTCTTTTCAAATCCTGCACCTTTGAGGAAATGTGTGATCCACATCTGGTATCCCGTATCCAAGATGAAGAAGTAGCAAATGTAATCTAAAATATGTATATATCTGAAGAATAGATCTCTATCCCTTGTGTCATCTTCCTTAGTTTATTTAAGTGAAAAGGATAGATTCATTTTGCACTTACCCTTCTCCTAATTGTGAGTGTAGAAGACTTGGACTTTAGCTTATTCAGAGAATATTTATTGGCCTTGTCTTTGCCCTTGGACTCCCTTTCACTAATAATCATCATAGGTTTGTCCTTCTTCATTCATGCTTCAACAGTGATCAACATGTCAAGCAATTCATACATCGATTTGGTCAAGTTACTAAAGGGATAACATTTGATAAAACTAGCTATATGATTCAGGCAAGGATTGTAGAATCATATCCATGGCCAACTCTTGGCCCAAAGAAAATCCCAATTGGAAATATGTCTACTTGCCCAATTGGACATTCCAATCGATTGATTGACTAATTTCCATTGGCCATGTCTATGCATCCCAATTGGTCGATTAGACTCTCCAATCGATCGATTGGCACACCAAACTATTGACTGGACACTCCAGTCGATCGATTCATCCCCCAATGTGGTTTAATTTGATTACATAAACATTTTTGTAACCAAGTTAAACCTTATTTGTGATTAAACTCTTGTTCCAGGTGCATCCTATGAGTGTGACGCTATAGGTCCCAGATTATGGTGGCAGTGAATGTCCATAACCAATTGTATGACATCACAAGCAATGAGCAGGATCTAGAAACACATCATTGCTATCTAATAATTAGAAATTTGAAGAACAGCTTCAACCTAGATTAGTGATCAGTGCTACTATGATTGTATAATTCCTTTGTCCAAGATATCTAGAGTGAACTCGACGCATGGAATCGTTATCCTCTTAGTCATTGAATCCATGTTCCTTGAACCAGAGCAAACTATAGAGATGCACATGAGCTCAATATCATACATTGACTCACATGATTGTGGCCATACATTTTTTAGTCTCACTTTTCAAGTGGTCAGGACATCAACTCTAGTAAGAGGGACAAATCCGATCTACATCACTCACAGTCAATCCCCATGTATAACAATGTACCCAGGCATCACCTTTATAGAAACCCTTATTCAAGGTCACATTGGATGATGTTAAAATACATTGAATGATATGTGATGTGTATAGTGACTTTAGGTCTAAGTATCATGATCACTACTATCACATTGAGATGTGGTTACAACTATAATTCATACATCACTTCTCAGGCCAGGTATGCCCTATATATTGTTGTTTAACAAGTACCTATGGATTTGGTTTGATATCACATATCATGACTAATAAGATTCTATCATCAACCAGCACACATTCTAGTGTTATGTATTATTGTTGTCTATTAGATTCAACAATAATATTCGACTAGGTACATAACAAGAATGTACATACCCTTATCATACATATGATATAATTGTTCATGTCCTAAACCTGAAGACATTTGTCATCAAGTAATACCATTCTTTAGATATCTATTATGTTATATCATCATCTCATAATTAAACAAACACATAGGCAGAAAATGCCTCTATTTTTAATCAAGTCATTACTAGTTATCCCATTACAATCATCATATGACTAGATCCTAGGGTGCACATACCAACACAAGCCATATTGAAAGGTCTTGGCTTGTCTATACAAATTAATTCCATGATGTGCTATTTTTCTTAGCATATTTTGTGTTTATCTCCATCTCTCTGAATAGGTTTCGTCAGCATATTGTTTGAATGCATAGATTTACTGACCAAGTTATTAGTCTTAGAAGGGGGATAATTCTTAACGAAAACATCTATCATTGTTCCCATGACCCTATTAAATTAGATGGTATGCTTAAAACCCATGTCTTAGCCTTGTCATTTAGAGAATGTAGAAAATCTTGTATATATATAACTGTGGTAGGGAAGCAATCCAGTTTAATCATCTTGCAACTTTCAACAAAACCATAGATGTGCTTCATAGGTTCCTCATTATGGTGTCCTTCCAAAGCTTAGGACTTGATAAGAGAAACATGTCTAGGATCTATCTGTAGCTTCCCACATTGACCGAGTGCCTCTTGATTGGGCCTATTTATGCAGTAACACAGGAGGCTTTCATATTGTTTGCTAATCATCTTAGACTTCAAAGTCATAATTATTAACATCACTGTGGTTATACATGTTGTCAATTGGTACCATAGGTTCTTATGGGTTCTCATGTTCTTGGTCGAATATCAAATTTCTTTCTGGTGGTGGTGGCAATGTAGACACATTGTAATCTGTAGTCCTTGTGTGGACCATGAAGGAGTATCTAAAAAGAAAGTGGATTTTGAGACTCACAAAAAACTTACCAAAAGAAAGAAATATTTTTACAAAGAATTTTCAAATAAAAACAAAATTAACAAAGAGAACAATAGCCTAGAGTGGTCAATTTCAACACTTGTAGTGTTAGCATTGCCAATTTCCCAGCAACTGTGCTAAAAACTTGATAGAATGTATATGTGTATGATAAATGCAAGTGTAATTGTTAGAGTAGTAAGGAACTTAAGGAGAACCAAATATCAAACTTTAAGAATTGGGATAGCTAAAGAGTACCACTAACTATAACAAATCAATTAATCAGAATGAATAAGTTGATTGGTTGATCAAAAACTAACAATAGAAAATAAAATGTGCAAGAAGTAAAGTGAACATAAGATCATATGAATGGATTCCTTAGGATACCATTTTCACCAAGGCGTCAACCTATGCATGTAATCTATTAGATGAATATTTTCTATCATTTAGTCTTTTACACTGACATTGTGAAAGTGGGTTAGTAACTAGGATAAATAGTATATTACTTTGTCAAAGCGTGTAGTACAAGCTACATATGTTACATCCAAAATAAGATGGTGGTACTGAATTTATACTATTTTCTTCTTGATCAAGTCTGTGAAGTAAGAAATATATTAGGAAATTAATTTCCTAATATACTTTCTCTAAAATGGTGTATAAAACTTGACTTAAATACTTGTATTAGATGCAAGTGTATGTTTTAGAGTAGTAAGGGACTCAAGGAGGCCCATATAGAACTCAGTGAATTGTAATAGCTAAAGGTGACTACTAAACGATATAGATCAACTAAGCCTAATGAAGAATTTGATTGGTTGATTAAAAACTAGGAATAGAAAATAAAAATTGCAAGAAGAAGAGTAAGAAGATCATATAAAGGGATTCTTTTGTATACTGGTTTGGCCATGGTGTCAACCTTTGAATGTAGTCGATTACATCAATATAACTTTATTTGGAATTTAACATTTGTAGCTTGTACTACCCACTTTCAAAATTTAGTACATTTTTTAGCCTAGTTACTAACCAACCTTTTGCAACTTTGGTATAAAAGACCAAACTCTGCGGACTATCTCTAGATATTCTCTTCAAAGAGGTTAGTCTACTTTCACAATGTTTAAAAGCAGTGATGATAACAACTTCTACAATTGTTAACCCTACTATTCCAGCATGTAACAATCCACTATAGTATGGTGATCGGTCATAAATAATAAATGGGTTCTAAAAATTTTAAGCCCACGTTTGTGGAAATTAAGATTTCACTATAAAATCATGGTGATCAATCGTAATTAAAATGGTTAGACCTTTCTATTATAAAAATATAAAGAAAAAGGACATATTGTATTGCATTAATATATGAAACATGCAAAGAGTTTACACTGGGTTACTCCTAGGTCATAAGGAATAGAGGTTTTGTTGGTATGTATTCCCAGAGAGGCAATCATATGATGATTGGAGTGTAGTGTTGGATGCTTGATTTGAAAAATAATAAAGGTAATTCTATCTATTGTCTCAGTCATGAGATGATGGAACATACATAATATATGTCTAAAGAATGATGTTAGTTGATGACATATATCTTCTGGTTGAGGACATGAATGGTGGGATCATATGTATGATAAGAATACATACATTCTTGTTATGTCCCTAGTCAAATATTACTACGGAATCAAAATAGACAATGATAATACATAAGACTAGAGTGTGTATTGACTAATGACAGAGTCTCATTAGTCATGACATGTGATATCAATTCAAGCACACAGGTACATGTTAGAGAACAATGTATCAAATAGACCTACCATGAGAGTGATACATGGAGACCATAGAATGGTAGTCAGAATCATGTCTCATAGTTATAGTGGTGATTGTGGTTCTTAGATATGAAGTCACTACATTTATCACATGTTTCTCATGTACTTTGACATCATCCAACGTGATCCTGAATAAGGGTTGCCATAACGGTGATGATTGGGTGCACTGTGACTCATGGGGATAGAGTATGAGTCATGTAGATGGGATTTGTCCCTCGTACAGGAGATTGATATCCAAGCCTATTGATAAGGAGACTGAAAAATGTATGGACACATACACATATGACTCGATATGTGATATGTGAGCTCGTGTGCATCTCAAACAGTCTGCTCTAGTTCAAGGAACATGGATTGAATGTTGACAGGATGATGATTCTATGCCTCAAGTTCAATTTGAATATCAGAGACAAAGGAACTATATGATTATGGTAACACTGATCATGGATTGTAAGTTGAAGTTGTTTCCCACTTTCTGAATTACTTGGGTAGTAATGATGTGTTTCTAGACACCACTCTTTGCTTGTGATGTCATAAGTTTGTTATGGATATTCACTGCCAATGTAATTCTAGACCTATAGGGTCACACGCATAGGAATGCACTTGAATTAAAGGATCATAGTCATGAATTATGTTTAATTTGATTACTAGACATGTTTAGATATTCAATTAAATAATTGAGGTTCAAAATTGACTGACTGGACTCTTAACTGACCGGTTCAAGTGTTGAACCGATCGACTAGAGTGTTAGTGTAAAGAGGAGAGATCACCTCCTTACTAAAATTTAAAGGAAGTACAAAACATCCATCATTTTAGAAAGACAAAAGATATTGAGGGATGCATGTATAATATTCCAAGAAAATAAGCATGCACCAGATACATTATAAAATTTCAATAGCAGCAGAAATAGAAGTACTAATCCTATTACATGGCTTTCATTATTCATTACATGATTGTTCCCAAAAGAAAACGATAAGAGAAAAGGATCTAGCTATAGCAACCTAGACATCCTTTCAGATAGCTTGAGATCTACTCCTGAGATGACTTCCTTCAAACTTGTCCTTCTCCTTACTCAGCACTAGCACTTGGGTGGTTGGGAAAGCACCCAGCAAAAAGGTAAAGAAAATAAGGTATGTGTCACAAAACTAGTCTACGATAACAAGATAAGTAAAGCAAATAAGAATAGGTTAGGGTTCATCATAAGATGAAGATAACAAGAGTATGAGGCTATATTCAAAAGAAACTTTCCATTAACAATTATATTAAAAAGGATTTGCACGTAAGATAATTATGTCTACCTAACTAAGAAGGGTTGAGGAACCTACCGGACCTCTAACCTATAGGTGAGGGGAGAATAAGACATTCTCAGTCACCTACACAATTATATAGGGGAGAATAAAAACATTCCCTAGGGTGATTAAATACATGCCCTCTGTGGGTGGTTGTACATAAGTACCGCTACTTTAAATTAAATAGAACATAAATCTACATGCTATAAGAGTAGTCATGGAAAGAGTAGTCATAATATTCAATAAACATGGCAGTGGGGTATAAGACCCAAACAAGAAGAAATTATAATCTGATTTGAGGCATGAACAACTTTAGGATTCAAGAATAGAAGATTTAGGGTTCATTTAAGCCTAATTAGGGAAATATAGGGTTTGGCTACAATTATCCCAACATAGGGTGTAAGGAATGCACATACCTCTCTTAGTTATATCAATTACTAACTTTCACCACTTTAATTGACTCTAAGTTCCACTTTGCCTATTTTCATTGTTTTAACATGTATTAGAGTACATAGTGCACATTAATGTATAGAAACCCTAATTTCAAAACTTTTTAGCAAAATTCGGATTTAGCTTTTGAAAATATCACCAATGAACTTATTAGGTTCTCATGATCAAGAAAACATATTTTTATGTTAATTTTGGAGTTATGAGGATTAAGATGTACTTTTTATGGTTTTTATGCATGAAATTCATTTTACAAAAATCACCCTTCGTCAAACCACAAAATTAGAAATTGAAAATATTTTTATTAGATAGAGATTAATTTTATAATTCCAAAACATATTTTTTTGTAAAATTTGGATAAGTGGATTAGAAGATATGAATTTTTCAATACTGACCAATAGGAAATTGCCACATCATCAAAACGATCGAGATAATTGAACAGAGAGGGAGAGGGAGAAAACACCATTTGACCCAAGATCAGGTTTGTAGTTGCATAGCTAACCAAACTAGAGCTTCTAGAGAAAGTAAAACGTCAAGAAACCAAAACCCTAGAAGAACATGGTAAATAGAGATGGAGATCATCGATTTTAAGCATAGAAGCTTGAGTTTTAAGCATGTGGTATGCAATATATGAGAAGGGGGTTAACAAAACTTTCCTCTAGGAAAGTAAGAAGGTCCAAATAGAAAGGATACCTAGATTAAAAGGTTTGGTTGCTCCAAGCCAAGCTCCTTTCTTGAGCAAAGATCCCCTTCTCCACTTTAAAGGTGCAAACCCTAGCAAAAAAGCATGGAGATGAGATGTTTTAGGGTTCTAGGTGGAGTTTTACCATTGAAGGTCATTGTTTTGACCTAGAAGAAGGTGGGAGTAATACTAACAACATGATAACAGGGAAGGAAAGGAGTATGCTTACTAGTTTTTGTCAAAATCACCAAGGAGGAGCTTAAGAAATCCTAAATAAAGAAATTTGGAACCTTAGGAGCCTTCTTCACCAAGGTAGGCACCCTCTTTTACCTTGGGACAGAAACTTCATGGTCAAACATAGAAGGGACAATGCTCTAAGCTAGGGTAAATAGAAGGAGAGTATTTCTTCTTGGATTGAGAGGTGGGAAGGGGTAGGCATGGCTTTATAAAGAAGGGGGCAAGCATGAGGTGTCTATGGGACTTTCCATGTGTCCCTAGCCTAGGGATTCATGTCCATGCAAGAGGACAACTAATAGAGACTTCTCATATATCAAAAGTCGGTCCTAAAAGCCCATGGATAGTTCTAGGACATCCCCACCATCCTTCAAACAAAGAAATAACCCCATTGGTTGATAGTTTTTAAAGATAGGCTCATTTATAAAGAGGGTAATCCCTATAATGCCCTTGGAGAGAAACACCTTCAAACCCAGGTGCAACCAGGTGCCACATGGTTCAAAATCTTGATAATGGTAAGGGAATATCTAAGGATTAAAATTTAGGTGATAATTTGCAAAGAAAACCTCCCAATTGGGTAAATTGCATAAAAGTCTAGAATGTACCTAAAATTGCGCAAGGATGAAATCTTTGATCTCTAAGATGGTATCTGATGCGCAAGGTGCTTATGTCCCTAGCAGGGACATTATTCATCACATCAGGCTTACCAAAGAACTGGTACACGACCTCAAGGCGGGAGGGCAATTTCACAATACTGTAGTTAAATATGACATGAAGAAGGCCTATGACCGAATTGATTGGTATGTCTTGAGAAGAATCTTAATGAAGTTTGGCTTCTTCCCTGAGACGATCGACCTATGTATTAAGCCCTTCATCGGCGTGTGGGCCAGCGTCACGTTAGGTGGGCACACAGCTGGGTTTTTTCAGATGCATAGAGGGCTCAAGCAAGGAAACTCGTTGTCTCTTTTTCTATTCATCATCTTCGAAGAGATGCTGGCTAGAAGAATGCTTCATGCTGTCAGGCTTGGAGAACTCAGCAGATTCTGCACCAGAGGGCAAGGCGAGGTGCCATCCATCCTATTATATGCAGATGATATCATCATTTTCTTCAACGCCACACCCACATCCATCGATGTTGTCATATGTATCATCAACCACTATAAGGTAGCATCGGGGCAGTCAGTGAATAGATCCAAATCCTTTTGCCTTACGGCAGGAGTTGTCCAGGATGTTGTTGACGATTTGGCTAGATCCATTAAGGTTCAGGTTGCGGAAGGACACATCACATATCTGGGCATACCCATCATGTATGGCAGACCTAGATTACAAAATTTTGAATAACTTATTGAGAAGATGAACTACAAGATCGTTGGATGCAAAGCTAGACTTCTATCATTTTCCAGACGCAGACTCCTAATCAAGAATGCCCTCTCTTCCATCACTTTATACACGGTTGTAGCTGTTGGCATCCCAGCTGGCATATGTGATCGCATTGAGGCATTGATGTCACGTTTTCTCTGGGCTGATCGTACAAATAGTCGTCGCAAGGCATGGGTCTCATGGTGTAGTGTCGCTTCTCCAACCGCTCAGGGTGGTCTTGGCCTTGACTCGATCAGAAGCACAGCCAGATCATACATTTACAAATCTTATTGGGAAATCCTCAATGGGTCTTCCACTTGGGCCACATTCTACAGAAGCAAATACGCCTGTTCTTTCAGCCATAGATCAGGATGCTACCCCCCCCTACCTAAAGCTCAGATCATCTGCTTCGCCTTTCTGGAAACAAGTGTGGCGTGTTTTTCCTTCATTCCTACCGCATTGCAGATGGATAATTTGTTCTGGGGATGTTTCTTTCTGGAATTCTAGATGGTGCAGCTTACCTATGGTAGAGTTTACCATTACTGCTATTGATAGAAACCGCAATTTCAAGGTTAAAGATTTTTGGATTGAGAGTTCAGGGTGGGATTGGGATGCTTTGTCGCACATCCTACAACCAGAAGGTGTCCGGCTCATTGCTGCATCTCGTAGTGTTATTTCAGGCGTAAATGATAAGATGATATGGAGTCCGGCACGAGACGGAGAGCTCTCTATTAGGTTGATTAAGCAAGCGATCTTATATCCGCAGACAACGATCAACATACCATGGTTGGATAAGCTTTGGAAGATGGGGAATCCTAGGGCTAGCGTCACGCTCTGGAAGATCGCACATCAGGCCCTCCCGACTAATGACAACATTCGCAGATGTCATGTCCCAGTGACGTCCCATTGCTCTTGTTGCGACGAGCCTGATTGCGAATCTATGCATCATCTTTTCATTGACAGCCAAATTGCTCAACGATTCTGGGCTAAGTATTATGCTATCACTGCATATGCCACACCCCAATCGTTGGTCGAGATCATGTTGAATTGCGACAGATCACATGGCACCTCATCCGCGAGAGCATGGATTGCTGGAGAGCTATGCGCACACATCGTATGGAGTACATGGCGCATGCGGTGTGCCGCAAGGATGGATGATAGGAAATTACCTTGGTCCCAACTATGGAACCACATTTTCTTTTGCATGAATCGAATGATATCCAAGAAATATTTTATCAAGATTGAAGATCAGGCCTTCTACAGAGAACTCAAGCTCCATAACATCAAAGAACCGCAGTCTAAGCTCAAGCGTTTGCAGCTCACAAGGTGCCAACCCCCAGATGTCGCTAACCTCAAACTTAATCTCACTATAGGGTGCTCTATTGATCCATCGAATACGCGAAGGAGATGGGCGGCCGGCGTCGTTTGCAACTCTCATGGTCATGTGATACTTTCTTTTAGGGTATGGCTCCAGGAGAACGATTATACCATTGCCTACATTCATGCATGCACTGTTGCTCTTAAGATTGTTGATGATAAGAACATCAACATCTCAATTATAGAGATTGATGACTCATATGTTTTTGATATCATGTGGGGGAATTCCAGAGAGCCATGGAGAGCCACTGTGTATACTAGGGAGATTCGTGCCGCTTTGAGAGACTTCTCCATCACAGGTTTCCTCATACCTAAGCCAGCTAATGTGGTCCCAAGAGAGTTAGGTGTGGGGGGCACATGCTTGATGACTTGTACATCTGCACCGAGCATATGCTTCTGCCCAGGCGAGTACGAGGACGTATGATCCTTGAAAGGCACCATGTCCCATATATTCATTTCCGCCGAGTACCTGAGGAATGATTAAGTATAGTAGCGCCTACGGCAGCACGCAGACGAAGATATCGTAGGTTCGAGATTCATGTTGTTGTTAGGGAAGAGGGTTTCAACCCGCAGACTTATAAGCGGGAGTTGTATTCAGTTTTCTGTGCCGCCCACACTGAGGAGAGTGGGATGAATAGATGATCTCCTGGCTTCAAAAAAAAATGTACCTAAAATTGCATAACTTGCACAAACAACATCCAAATCGAACCAAATTTGAAACTTAGGATCATTTTATATTTTCAAATCACATAAAAAAGTTAGATTAAGGTTTAGAGAACTCAGTTATGGTAATTAAGTGTGTTTGATACATTTAATCAAGGTTTAGGGCCTTGCACTTCTAGCAAAAATTAATATACCATTATTTTATTAAAGTGGTGATTTTGCATTTTAGATATTTAAATAAGCTTTCACTGAGGTATTTGTGCATAAACCCTTATATTGTTATAATTAGTGAATAAATGTTCACTAAACCACTATAAATTTCACTAATTAAACATGAACGACATAAAGGACGGAAATGAAAGGAAAACTTGGGAAAAAGGTTTACATGGAGATTACATATAAGATTCATTATGTTACAACATTCCACCCCTTTAAAAGGATTTCATCCTCAAAATCTCAAGAAAAAAGAGAATGGTGAGTATGTAACATTTCATCTCTCAACTCCCAAGTGGTTTCTTCCAGACCATGATATTTCCACAAAACGTTACCAGCTCAATCTCTTTGTTTTTCAGCTGCTTTACTCGGGAGTCAAGGATCTTCATAGGTATCTCTTCATATGTTAGATTCTCATGTATCTCTAAAGGCTCAATAGTAAGCACATGAGAATAGTCATTTACATACTTTTTCAGCACAAAGACATGGAACACATTATGAATCTTATCATAGGAAGGAGGGAAAGCTAAGCGGTATGGATAGTCTCCAACCTTATCTAAAATTTCAAATGGTCCAACATAGAGGGGACTCAACTTGCCTTTAACTTTGGATCTAGCAATAGAACAGATAGGCTTGATCTTCAGAAATGCATAGTCACCCACTAGGAAGTTAACATTAGACCTTTTCTTGTCAGCATACATCTTCTGTCGATCGTGAGTAGCTTTCATGCATTTCTTTATCAACTGTACCTTTTCTATCATCATTTACATGTCATCGGTCTTCACTAGAGAACATTCATTGACATCATCCCAATACAAAGTTGAACGACGTGGTCTACCATAGAGAGCTTCAAAAGGTGGCATACCAATACTAGCTTGATAGCTATTGTTGTAAGCAAACTCAACTAATGGAAAATATCGATCCCATGCACCACCCCAATCCATCACACAAGCATGAAGCAAGTCCTCCAGAATCTGAACTGCTCTCTCAGATTGACCATCAGTCTGTGGGTGGTAAGAAGTACTAAAATCCAAGTCAGTACCCATCTCCTCCTGAATCTGACACCATAAATGAGAAGTAAACTTTGGGTCACAATCAAAAACTATCACCTCAGGTACTCCATGCAGGCGTACGATCCACTCAACGTACAACTGAGCCATATCTACAACTTTGTAATTGGTTTTGAAAGGCAAGAAATGAGCAGATTTTGTAAGCCGATCAATAACCTTTCAAACAACATCATAACCTTTCTTGGACTTGGGGAAACCAGTAATGAAGTCCATTGTGATCTTCTCCCACTTCCATTCTAGAATTTCAAGAGGATGAAGAAGACCACTGGGTCATTGATGTTCGATCTTGACTTGCTGACATGTCAAGCACTTCATGACGAATAGATCTATATCATTCTTCATGTTCTTCCACCAGACACTTCGATATAAGTCCTTGTACATTTTTTTGTGCCAGGATGAATAGTGTATTTGGAACCATGCACTTCACTCAGCACCTTCTGTCTCAGATCACCCACTTCAAGAATCCACAACCTTTGTCTGAAGTAGACAACACCATCCACTCTGATAGAGAAGTCATATTCCAGTTTCTCAGTCAAGGTCTTCATCTCTTCCATCTCAGAGCTTGCCAACTATGCATCAATGACTTATGAGATCCAAGTCAGTATAATAGTAAAACTAGCCATATGGACACACAACTTGTCTTTGTCCACTGAATCGACAGGTTGAGGTCGCCAACTAGTCACATATTCGAGAATTTCCCACACTAAACATCTCAGAGCAGCACAAACGGCATCCTTCTTGTGACTTAAAGCATCAGATATGACATTTGCTTTACTGAGATGATAGGTGATGGTGAAGTCATAATCTTTGAGATATTCCATCCACCTTCACTGTCGTAGATTCAGATCCTTCTATGTCAACATGTACTTCAAGCTTTTATGGTCAGAGAAAACTTCAAACTTCACACCATAGAGATAGTGTTGCCAGATTTTTAGAGCATGAACAATGGTAGCAAGCTCCAAATCATGTGTAGGCCAATTAGCTTCATTTGGTTTCAATTGGCGGGAAGCATAGGCAATCACCTTTCTGTCTTACATCAAAACACACCCTAAGCCTTGTTTAGAAGAATCAGTGTAGATGGCATAGGGTATGCCTTCAACAGGATAGGCAAGAATGGGAGAAGAAGTCAAACACTCCTTCAGCTTTTGGAAACTATTCTCACATTCTGGTGTCCAAGAGAACTTGACCTCCTTTTGTGTTAGCTTAGTTAAAGGCAAGGCCATCTCAGAGAATCACTTGATAAACATTTGATAGTAACCTGCTAAGCTAAGGAAACTACAGATCTCTGAGGGATTCTTTAGAGCTTTCCACTTGGTCACAACTTCTACCTTTGCAGGATCAATTGCTATATGTCCGACAGAAATCACATTTCCCAGAAACATCACTTCCTTTATCCAGAACTCATACTTTGAGAATTTTGCATAGAGTTTATTTTCTCACAGTGTGTTGAGTACAATCTATAGATGCTCACGATGTTGTTCAAACGTCTCAGAATAAACCAAGACGTCTTCGATAAACACCACCAGGAACTTGCCAAGGTATGCACGGAACACTCAGTTCATCAAGTCCATGAAGGCATCAGGGGCATTTGTCAATCTAAAAGGCATGACCATGAATTTGTAATGCCCATAGCTAGTTCTGAACGCTGTCTTCAGGACTTCATCATCCTTCACGCGCATCTGGTAGTAGCCACTTTGCAGATCCATCTTGGAGATTATAGTGGCTGACTTCAGCTGGTCAAACAAGTCATCGATGTGAGGCAAAGGATAACAGTTCTTCACCATCACTTGGTTAAGCATGTGGTAGTTCATACACATCCACATCAAACTATCCTTCTTCTTCACAAATAGGATAGGGGCTCCCCAAGGTGAAACACTGGGGTGGATGAAGCCCATGTCGAGAAGCTCTTCTAGCTACTTCTTTAGTTTGGAAAGCTCAATAGGGGCCAAGCGGTAAGGTGTCTTTGATATTGGTGAAGTTTTGGGTACAAGCTCGATGGAGAACTCCACCTCACGAGTTGGTGGAAAACTAGGTAACTCCTCGAGAAAGATGTATGGGAAGTCCTTCACCACATCTATGTGGTCGAGAGAAGGAGGTGTAGCCTCGAGGACTATAGAGGCTAAGAAATATCTACACCCTTGTGAGACTAGCTTTTCAGCTTTGATGGTAGAGATAACAAATTTCCAATCCTCTCACTTCCTATCCTTGATACACAATCTTCCCTCAACATGATGTGACAAACTAACCTTTGATTCTTCACAAAACAAAAAATCTTTGTGTCTCTTCAACCAATCCATTCCTAGGTCGACACCAAAGGCGGTCATGTTGAGCAAGATGAAATCTGAGGGAAACATTATACCAGATATACAGAGGTGTTGGGTTTTAGAGGAGGCAGAGAAGGCAGCGGAAACAAAAATTTTCTCCTTCTAAAACCCAGAACAAGGAAACGCGTCAACGTCTATACAATAGGAAAGGATGGTTTGTGGAATCATACCTTGTCCCGAGGCTTGCTTGATGACAATACCTCGCGGCTTGCGTGGTCTTCACCTCCGGTCTTGGATGGTGTATGTGCAGCTCCTGGTCGCACCGGGACTGAAGACTCTTGGTCTCACTAGGACTGTCGGGATTGACAGTTGTCCTCCGAGTGGAAGAAACCTCCCACCTCTGAAGTAGTCCACACGAACCACCTGGAACTCCAATCTCCTTGTCCCATAAGGAATTGGAAGGAGTCGCACCCTCCTGTCAGCGTACTAGTCGCCAACACACTCTCCTTCCTCTAGTTGCAACTGCAGTTGTCTTTCCCTTATTGTGCCTCCCTTTTCGGGTAGCACTTGCTCGGGCTCTCTCGGTTACCAAAACCAGAGAGAACGACAACTTTACATAGCAACTGGTTGCACTGAGTTGTTCTTTGAGAAGCCCCCAATACCCCTATATATAGGAGGGTCATGGGATAGGGTTCTCCATCTCGGGCAATGTGGGACTAAAGCAGGAGTAGAAGGGTTTGAGATTTTCCACAAAGCAACCAACTCGCAACCTGAACCGATCGTTTCACAAATGAAACGGTCGTTTGGGGACCTGAACCGGTCGGTTGACACCTCAACCGATCGGTTGGGACCCATGAGCTGATCGGTTCACTTCTAAACCGGTCGGTTCATGGTCCTGATTAGTTCCCAATTGACTTTCCATCTTTTGTTTCTAATTGGTATCGAATACCAATCCTTATTCTGATCAAATTGGGCAAGTGAAACGCAAGGAAAATTCTCACCAATCTTATTTTCCCAACTTGCTCAGTTGCACCAGTTGAATCAATCGTTTCAACACTTGAAGCAATCGTTTCACCCTGCCATGAGCCGATTGACTCACAACTTGAGCCGATCGGTTCACCAAGCTCAGCCGATCGGTTCATCACATGAGCCGATCAGTTGGGAGTGCAGATTGTGCAGAATCAGTCAATTGTGATTTCAATCAATCTGATACTCTAATCAATCTATCCTACACCTTGAACAATAAGATTTTGAGCTATCAATCAATTGAGTGTTTAATTGAACTACTAAACTCCTTTAGTAATCAATCTAAACATTGTTTGTGGACAAAACTCCTCTTCCATGTTAAATCCTATGTGTGTGACCCTGCAGGTCCATTTCACATTGGCAGTTAAAGTCCATAACACTTATGACTTCACAAGCAAAGAGCGGTGCCTAGTCACACATCAGTGCTACCCAAGTGAAAGTAGAAAGTTGGAGAACAACTTTCAATCCTACAATCTGTGAATGGTGTTACAATGAATGTATAATTCATTTGTCATTAATATCCCGAATGAACTCGAGGCATGGAACAGTCATCCTATCAACGTTCATTCACTTTCTTGATCTCAGAGTAGATTGAACGAGATATGTATGACATCAATATCACATACTGATTCACACATGCGTGTGCACGCCTATCTCAATCCTACTCATCAAGTGGCCTTGGATATAAAACTCCCTCAGGAGGGACAAATCCCATATCTATCACTCACCCCTCAAAAGCCCCATGTGTCAAAGCCACCCAATCATCACCTTTATAACAACCCATGTTTCAGGACTGCGTTTGATGATGTCAAAGTGTACCCAACGACATGTGTTGAGTGTAGTGATTTTAGGTCAAAGAATCACATTCACCACCATCACTGTGAGTACTGACTATGACTGCCATGTCATGGTTCCATGTGTCAAACTCATGGTGGGTCTGTACGGTACACTTGTTCTCTAACAAGTTCCTATGTATTTGGTTTGATATCTCTATATCATGACTAATGAGATTTTGTCATCAACTAACACCACAATCTAGTCTTGTGTGTCATTTTTGTCTATCTACCTTCCACAATGACATCCGACTAGAGACATAACAAGAATGTACAAACTCTTAGCATCCGTATGATCTCATCGTTCAGGTCCTCACCCTGAAAGCATATGTCATTGAGTACTGTCATTCTCTATACATTCAATATGTTCTATCACTATCTCATATGATTGAATTAGAAAGAATTGGAAGCTTGCCTTTGATGTTTATCAAATCAATCTTAATGTATTCCACCAATCATCCCATGATTGGCTCTCAGGGCATACATACCAACAGACTCCCACTTGCACTGCGAGCCAATCACCCTTGAATCATATTCATAGTGATCTTCGAACATGTCCCACATGTTACTGTGCTCTAGTGAGAACATAGTGAGTAATGGAAACACCTTGCCAAAGTCAGTATAAATTGCATGTCTCTCATCTCTTCGATGTACGTCACACGTATGAGATGGAGTTGTCGTAATATGCGATCTAATATTCCTTTGCTAACCTTTAGCCACATTGCATGATCAAGGATTCCATACTTGTCATCAATGAGCGGAATATCTATAAGTTCATCTCATGAACTTCCAGATCCATATAGTATCCACTTCTATTCTCTAACACATAGATACTCAGCATTTCCTTTTAAATGGTTTTATTGGAACACTTCCAATTATCAACAAACTTTCACTTTTATATATCTTATATATATATTGCGATTAATTTTCTGTCCTTTTGGAAGTTCACATCAATGTAACTCTTTACATATGAACTCTTCCTTATCACCACAGAACCAGTACTTATCAAGTACTTATCAAGTTCTTATGGTTTCCAGTAACTCTTACTAGAAGTAGACAGACATCCACTCGTCATGTCCCACATACGAGTTATCAGGATGAGCACATCATATTGCCATGTCCTACATACAAGATGATGAATGCATTTTGTTTTTTCCATGTCGATACATGAAAGATAATGGGATGATTACATACATGATAGATCCATATCTATTCTTAGTGTTCCCATTTTTCATAAGAATTGGACACTTGGCCTTGGGATACTAACTCCATATAACATGGACAAGTTTTCTCCCACTGAATAT
Organism: Alisma plantago-aquatica; assembly: GCA_963693085.1. NCBI lineage: Eukaryota > Viridiplantae > Streptophyta > Magnoliopsida > Alismatales > Alismataceae > Alisma > Alisma plantago-aquatica. Next base: position 115,311,072 of record OY856415.1, on the reverse strand, counting down.
GTGCATACTGAACCCTTCAGTACAGATTGCCAATGTATGCTCTCTCTTTTTCAGGTCAAGAGGTTTTCGAGAACTATCTCTATAGATCTCTATTCCTATCACATAGGAAACATCTCTATCTTCTTTAAAGATAATTTCCACTTTTGGATTTCCATTCTAGAACATTTCCATTTCACATCAACATGTGGAATGTGAACACGCTCCCACTAAATCACAGATCCCTTCTTTATCTTTGACATATCAGTCAAACCCTTTGACTATATCATCAAATTAAAGATCCAATTCTGAGTTTCTTGTACTCAATCAATCACATTGATTAGTCCATTGTAACTTATAGACTTCATTTGCATTAGTGGATTCATAAACCTTATAGGTTGTGTCACGTACACATCCTTGTTTTATTCCTCATAGGAATGTGGTTTTAGTATCCATATGCCAAATGTCTTAGTCATTAAGTTGCAAGCATCATCCTTCTCAAAATGTTATCCATGTATCTTAACACTTAAGATTCATGTGCACTTATGGATTTCATCCAATGGGTGCTACCATCAAGATCATACCTTATGGTTCACATGGATGTCATTTAGGATGCAATGGTCATAAACCATAACTCAAAATTCGGTTCCTCATATTCATGTATATAGTTGACTCATCACATGAACAACTCATCACATAGATAATTGAGGTGTATCTGTTAAGGATATAAGAACTCACAACCCATGTGATTCTTAATTTCTTTTATTAGTGTGGGGTATTCTTTTATTAAGAAGAATTCAGTTATTCAATAATCATTCTCTAACTCCTTAGAGTATGACTCCCTTTTGATTTAGACATCACTATGCCTTAATCATGAGCTCACTATGATACACTATCATAATCACTCATAAGGATCTCAAACATTTTGATCTAAGTATTTCATTCATTTATCTCATCAAGAATTAACACTTTACCAAGTTCATACTTCAACTATGATATTCTTGAACACTTCAAGATATTCATATTGGTATTTCCCTAAACACCTTTTGAAGTATTAGCATTTTCTCCAATAGGTATGTAAATACATCACATGTATTATACCTAATAGGACAATCATTCTCCCACTACCATTAGTGAAGATTGATTAATCATGTCCAAGATATGCTTGTCTCTTACTGGTTCTCTAACCAAAAGAGTCTAGATTTATCCATCACATGGAAACTAGAAATGAATTTCTCATGATTGATGCTAATTTGATTGTTTGAGTTATCTATAACTCTTAGGTATCATTTTATCTTATGCATACCATGTATCACAAGATAAACAAGGCATTGCCACAAAGATCATATCTGTAAGATTGAAACATCAACTTTATTAATTGCCATCATTGTCATACAATATGAAAAAATAAAGTGTTTCTATCTATTGGCAATATATGAAATAGCAGTTCTCAACTCTATTTCGTATCCTTTAGGCTGAAATAAACTGAAAGATACTCCTATCTATGGCAGCAACACTTGCTCCAATGATGGGTACTTCTTTCTTGGTCCTTTCACAAAGGCCATCACTTCTTTGCGGATCTTGCATATCATATATGATAGATCCATATCTTGCTATCATATACCTCAGATAAAGAAGTGGTTCATTTCATGATACCTTAGGTGGAGATCTCCATCCCCTCCTTCATTTTCGTTGTTCTTCCAGATATAGAGGGCAATTCCCTCATACACTCTTTCCCCATGTGCCTTGAGGCTGAAGATGGCTTGGATTGCTTGCTAGCATCAGAACACTTCTTTGCTTTTCCCTTGCCCTTAAGAATTACCTTTTCTTTGATCACATCAAAGATTATGGTTTGTCTTTCTTCATCTTTGCCTCGACTATCCTCAACATGTCCAACAACTCTGTCAACGCTTGTCAAAGTTGTTCATGTTGTAGCTTATCATGAATTGTATGATTCTCGCAACATTTGCAGTATCATACCAATAGCCAACTTTTGGCTCAGAAGGAATCCTTCTTAGTCAGGTTTTCCACATACCCAATCACATTGAGTGTGTGAATACCTTACTGGATCTCCTTCTATCATGACATACTAGGATAGTGTCTTGGAGACATCATATGTCTCATGTTGTCTCTGCAACTCATAGTTCAGAGAACACAACATCAAGCACTCCTCATCAATGTCTTCCTTGGTATGCTTCCATAAGCATACTTTCAGCCATTGATGTGGTGGGATTGAGTTTATCTGGTCTTGGTATAACTAGGATTTAGAGCTTTCGCTCTTTGAGAACACTTCTCATCATCCTAATCAGTCGTGGAATTATTCCCATTTAATTTGTTGGTCTCAAAGACCGATCGCAAATAAAGTGATTATTGTTGATTAACCATTTATTGTACAAAAGGAAATATGCAATTTTAGTCCAAAATTCCTTTTTGACTTATTTGATTGATTTGAAAATTTGACGATATAATCAGGCCTTTAATTAATTATAGCTCCCACTATTTTAGTTCAAATTGATAGCCCTCACCATCAATTCGGAAGATTGCAGCGTACAACCTTCTAGTGGGCAAGATCCTAAAATCCTCTAAGTCATGGACCAGCTAGGGCTGTCACCCACAACTTAGATCTCTTAGGTAGGAAACTCTTGCCAATTGCATCATATGCAACTCTTGATAAGATGTCATATGCAACTCCTTGCCATGATCATCTCCATGCCTCAAGGTACTAGATCCCATCTAGATCACCTTGTTAAGTCCGACCCAAAGCAAACACGATGAACATGCACCCTACTAGGGCAGACCCACACATTCATCCTTCACGCTTCCACAAGATAGATGGTGCACCACGCTAGGGCGTGCCCACACTTGGTCGATCAAGCTTTTCACGTGTGTCACATTTAGAAGGCATCTAAAACTTAATATTTAATGAGGGATTTGGTTTTTATATACATATAATATCCAATCACCATAATACATAGTACGTATCATATACATACTATATCCCACATAAAACATGCAAAACGATAAAAGCGATGATTATGGCCATCCTAATGTGATTCCTCGAGCCAAGAGGAATCACGGTCATCTAGGTCTACCTCATATGCAACTTGTACAAGATGAACTTTGTGCTTTGCCTTTCTGGGTTTGATCAACTCATCACATGAATAATCGGCTCGCCATCAGACTGGTCGGCTGGGTGCCACCAGCCGATCGGTTGGCTCCTCCAACCGATCGGTTCACCTGGTCATCGTGCATCTCGTCATGGCCGCCACCCGCTCGTCTCGCTCCTCGAACCGGTCATCAACTGATCGGTTCATTCCTTGAAATGATCATCTGGAATGTCAACCGGTCGGTTCACTCCTTGAACCGATCGTCTCAGCTGTCGTTAGGATGTCCTCCGTTCTTTGACATAACAGGAAATAAAATCTATCCTATTTTACATTGTAAAAGAGAAACCTCGAGTTACATTCAAAGGGAGAAAAGGTAGGAAAGAAATCTCAAATTATTTTGAGTTACATAAGGAATAGGAGATAGGGAAGATTGGTGCGCATACCGAGATCCAAGCAACCACAAACAACCATACACAGATAGGGTTTATTGGCCATAACCACACTATACATCCACCACAAAACTCGTTTAAGGGTGACGTGTATCGAGTGCATTAATAATACATATCATATATGTAATTAGGATTTGTGGATTTAGGATTGGACATGCATAAAGCCAATATTATTCGCATCGTATGCAATAAATAAAGGCGACAAACTAAAATTGATCATATCGATAATCCTAAAGTATAGAGCAGTTGATGTGGCTCTGATACCACTGTTGGGTTTTAGAGGAGGCAGAGAAGGCAGCGGAAACAAAAAATTTCTCCTCCCCAAACCCAGAACAAGGAAACGTGTCCATGTCTATACAATAGGAAAGGATGGTTTGTGGAATCATACCTTGTCCCGAGGCTTGCTTGGCAACAATACCTCACGGCTTGTACACTCTTCACCTCCGGTCCTGGACGGTGTCTGTGCAGCTCCTGGTCGCACCGGGACTGAAGACTCCTGGTCTCACTGGGACTGTCGGGATAGACAATTGTCCTCCGAGCGGCAGAAACCTCCCGCCTCTGAAGTAGTCCACACGGACCACATGGAACTCCAATCTCCTTGTCCCACAAGGAATTAGAAGGAGTTGCACCCTCCTGTTAGTGTACTAGTCGCCAACACACTCTCCTGCCGCCAGTTGCAACTGCAGTTGTCTTTCCCTTGTTGTGCCTCCCTTTTCGGGTAGCACTTGCTCGGGCTCTCTCGGTTACCAAAACCAGAGAGAACGACAACTTTATAGAGCAACTGGTTGCACTGAGTTGTTCTTTGAGAAGCCCCCAATACCCCTATATATAGGAGGGTCATGGGACAGGGTTCTCCATCCCGGGCAATGCGGGACTAAAGCAAGAGTAGAAGGTATTGAGATTTTCCACAAAGCAACCAACTCGCAACCTGAAACGGTCGGTTGGGGACCTGAACCGGTCGGCTGACACCTCAACCGATCAGTTGGGACCCATGAGCCGATCGGTTCACTTGTGAACCGGTCAGTTCGTGGTCCTGATCAGTTCCTGATTGACTTTCCATCTTTTGTTTCTAATTGGTATCGAATACCAATCCTTGTTCCAATCAAATTGGGCAAGTGAAACACAAGGAAAATTCTCACCAATCTTACTTTCCCAACTTTCTCGGTTGCACCAGTTGAATCGATCGTTTCAAAACTTGAAGCAATCGTTTCACCCTGCCATGAGCCGATCGACTCACAACTTGAGCTGATTGGTTCACCAAGCTCAACTGATCGGTTCATCACATGAGCCGATCGGTTGGGAGTGCAGATTGTGCAGAATCAGTCAATTACGATTTCAATCAATCTGATACTCTAATCAATCTGTCCAACACCTTGAACAATATGATTTTGATCTATCAATCAATTGAGTGTTTAATTGAACTACTAAACTCCTTTAGTAATCAATCTAAACATTGTTTGTGGACAAAACTCGTCTTCTAGGTTAAATCCTATGTGTGTGACCCTACAGGTCCATTTCACATTGGCAGTGAAAGTCCATAACACTTATGACTTCACAAGCAAAGAGTGGTGCCTAGTCACACATCAGTGCTACCCAAGTGAAAGTAGAAAGTTGGAGAAGAACTTTCAATCCTACAATCCGTGAATGGTGTTACAGCGAATGTATAATTCCTTTGTCACTAATATCCCGAATGAACTCGAGGCATGGAACAGTCATCCTGTCAACGTTCATTCACTTTCTTGATCTCAAAGTAGATTGAACGAGATATGTATGACATCAATATCACATACTGATTCACACATGCGTGTGCACGCCTATCTCAATCCTACTCATCAAGTGGCCTTTATCAGACTATATGTGTTTGACATAAAACTAGTTGTTCCCTTATATCTAATGATGAATGAAATCAATCTCGATGACTAGATGGTAGTCTTTGACAAAGTTGTCTGTTACAGTTTCATCATCTACCGCCGGTCTTTGCATATGGATTTGGTGTCTAGTGTGACAGTGCCTAGTTTGTCTCAGCAAACACTACATAACAACATCCAACCAAGAAAAGAATGAGAGCTTTTTCTTTCTCATTGTGGTCAACCAGGACGCATGGGTGCTTCTCAACGATCACTAGGACTACACCCATTTTGTCTTGTGGATCTCATCTTCTATGTACACCTCATCTGCTGCGTCACAGTGCCTCTATTTCTTTTTCATAAAACATATGAAATATATTTATGGGGCTCATTACAACCGTAGCAAGCTTGGGAGAGTACCAACATAAAATGACATCATCTACAGAATAGACTTAGGAGTAAATACACCAGAGATGTTAACCCTACATCTACATGACCGCTTGGCGATCAACATCACAATATAGTTGTATCCAAATGAAAATTAAGTAGTTTATCAAAATGGGGGCACCCTTATTACAACACCACCTATAGCTTGATCTAAAGAGTGCTAAAATGGCCAGATTAGTATGTCAATTTCCATCTCTATCTTCCAAACTTTTCTTGATAGTGAGAGTATTTATATCCCTCAATTTGCCTTGATCCTTGCCTTGGTTAAATTTCTCCTTGTTGGGGATCCTAGTTTCGTTGCATCCTATAAAGAACAAAGTCTCAATAATGCTTGTAAACCTGCAAAATCAAATATTCTACGAGCAACATGTGGTATCAAAAATGTTTATTTTGTTCAACCCATATTGTATATAAGATAGCTTCAAAGAGCATTCTGTTGTTGGTTCTTGTCACATGACTATGTGCATGTTGGAATCTATGCATAATGTTTAGTTATGGATTGGCAAGTACAATGGTGGCTGAGGTGTAGTGTGTCCATAAACATCATGCAAGGTGACAACCAAAGAAAAGGTGTTAATTAGATTCTTTGTTTTTACAGAAAAAGATACGTCATGAGGATTCATAGAGTTCAGAGGGATTTTTGTCATGGCATGTTAACCATATAAGGGTGTGTACTTTAGGTCTTGAGGTAGTGTCCCATATAGATTTGTAACTTAGAGTGTGCCCTCTAAAAGAGAAAAATTTATATGCACCATAGCTTTTGTATAATTTACCCCATCTCCATGAAACCCAATTTTGAGTGTTGTTTTCCATACAAGAGAGGATGTTGTGATAACGGTCTGAATCTTATGTCAAGAAGGTAGGTTTTGATGGAATTTTGTCTAAGTGATCCAAATTTATGTAATGATTTACTTATGTTATAAGAGGAGAAGGTATCCAAAATCACAGTCGTTGAGTTGTGGGAATTTATAGGATGACATCCATGCCCCCAAGGATCGGTCCAAAATTTGATTTTTGGTCTATGATGTGGATGCATGTAAATCGTATTGGTCATAATGTATGAAATTTTTGATAGATTCTTCCACAGAGTCGATGTTGTGTGTGGAGCCTTGAAAGACCATGGGTTTTAAACTATGTAATATTTGTTGTTGACCGTGTCGGTCAAGACTTTGGTTTGTTGTTGAAAGATGGAAGTCGTGATCTTATGGATGAGGCACAGAGAGTGCAGTTGTAGGTTTATGATTCCCTAGATACCCTCAACTTTTGGGTTGCATATGAAATCCTAGTTAGCCATATGTAATTTCTTTTCTTGGTGTTCCCAATGGAAGGTTTGGTGCAGTTTATTAATGCTATGAAGTATCATTAGAGGGAGAGGGATAAAAGCTAGGTGATATGTAACTAGAGGTATAAGTGAAGCATTGAGGAGGGTGAGCCTACCAGGAATGGATAAAAAATGGTTTTTCCATGAATAGATGTTGTTTTGGTATTTGTTAATAATGGGGCCCATGACAAATTTGGTATACGCTTGGGAGAAAATGGTAAGCCAAGGTAAGTGATGAGGAAGGATTCACTTTTATATCCAAGGAGATTTTGTGTTTTTGTAGATCGGGTTCATTAATCTGTAGTTTGATTATGGTGGAGTTTACAAAGTTTATCCTAAGTCTCGATAAGTGTGACATCCAACTTATACAAACATAATTAACTAATGCGGAAGCGAATCATTTGCAGCGGATTACCGAAAATCACTAAAAATTAAAACCTTTTTACCAAGAGGTCCATCAAATGAAAACTTTCTCACATAGAAAAAAAGTAACACATTTACATTCTATTTTCAAAAGTACCTATCTTGTATCATCTCTTTCTATGAATTACAAGCATTAGTTGCCCGGTTAGACTAAGCACGGGCAGTATAAAAATCTTGAGGCACTAAGCCAAAATCTTGAAATCACTACTACTACTACTCCGAGGACCTGAGAGTACAGAGACAACATATATGACTCTATCTACATCTATACAAGGTATAACAGCCAGTGTCTCCACCTGAGACTTTATTGTTGTCCCTGTTGCTCTTGCTCCTATCCTTCACCTACTGAAGGATTCCTGCCTTCTCGTCCGCGTCCACCAAAAAATGTAGTTCCCACGGGGGTGAGACAATTGTAAATTTCCCCAACGAGAGATATAACTCTCCGCCAGTAACACTATTATTGCAGCTTAATAAGATAAATATGAACAGAGGAATCATATTTATCTGACAGCAGTTAATTCAATGTCTAACAAATTAGAATATTATTCTTATCTAAAACATTGCAGCTATAACTTGAAAGAGCAACATGTCACTTATCCATTAAGGAATATGAAGAACATGTATAACATTTATTCACTACAGAATCGTTACCGCAGCATTAACTCTCTTCAGGCTTAGATCATATATCTAATGCCTGGCATTGTCATTGTGGAGTAATGGCTTGTAGCCATACTCTTTTCACATGGTGTTGGGATCTTAGTCTCTCAACTCACCAAGTACAATTCCACTTCTTAACAAGTTCATCATCATGATTATAGCATCTGGTTATTTGAACCCATAACTCACCATAAGATACTTATTACCCATTATTAGGTAACTTAATACCTTCAGATCATCTGACTAAGGACATCATGATTCTTGCTACACAATGTATTGCACATAGTACACAAAGCTCAATGATTCTTACTACACAAAGCATATGAAGGCTTATAAAGCCTATAAAACATTCTCAATAAACAAAGCATCATAGCCCATACCTGGATATACTCCTCATCTCATCATCCCTGCATGATTAGTATTCATGATAATAATTATAATGCTTTCATATCAGTATCATTCAACACTAAGTAATATCACTATTCCCTTTTTAGGGTTCATGATTTATCTTTCACATAAGTACCATACAACACTAAGTAATACCATTGTTCCATCTTTAGGGTTCATGGTATCTCTTCTATATTAGCACCCTTCATTAGGGTTTTCCATAAATAACCACTTGGGTTCTTAAGATCATATTATTAATTATCAGCCCTATTCCATTGCTTCTCATAGCTAGAGGCCAAAATAGATATCATAAGTATTCAAACATACTTATATATCCTCATCATTCATCATTGAATGTATTATCAACACAAAGTATGATTTTCTCTCTCATCTTTATCAGACTATGGTTGTATCATAGTATATTGATTTGGATTAACCTTTTCATAAGGCATGTTAGCCTACAATCATCAAGGTACATTACATCTCAATGTAACAATTGACATGACACATTTCATGTGTCATCCATTCCAATTATAATGGACTTATAACACATCATGGTATATCAGAATTGGGGTGTTGGATGTGATATCTATCATATCTTTATGTATCACTTCCCTCAACACCTTTATCTTACTTGAGTTCATCCAATTAGCTTGTATTAGGGTATTTCCCTTCCCAATACTTTATGTACTAGTTCATCACATTCATCATGCAATGTATTGGTCATAAGTCACTATTTAGAACATACAACCATTGCCAATGATATGGACTCACCCTTGAGTCAAGAACTATTAATGTAAGGATATCCATAATCAACCCCTCTAGGTATTACATTTGTCAATACATTAATCACTATTACATTAATAGGAATAGGATTTCCACAATTATAATTTGAGGTTCACTTATCATTTCACAAATATATATAGATTTCACCTACGATCATTCTTCATTATAGTTTCACATAACATCCTTCTATATCAAGGTTTCACCTAGTATTATGTGAAATTAAGATTTCACAACACATCACCCAGTGTTAAAGCTTCACATTAGCATTAATGGCACTACCCTATATTAGGGTTTCATATACCTTTATCCCATTTTAGGGATTAGGTTTTACTATTCACATCCAAGTGGGGTTTCTCTTACCTCATACCCAAATTAGGGTTAGGATGCACAATTCCCATTAAATTAAGACTTCTTACATTGTTACACTAAGTTAGGGTTACATCATCACCCTAGATTATGGTTTCACTGAGATTTTCCCTTAAATTAGGGTTTATTAAATAAGCCATCATCTCTCCCATTCTCTTTCCCTCTCATCCTCTTTAGGGTGATAAATAATCCAAGATTAATCTAGGTCAACTCTTCACTTGAGTACACAAAGCTAGGGTTAACCTTCATAATCATCATTGGTCTACATCATTAATAATCAATTATCTAATTGACCCTTGATCATATTAGGTGTCCAAATGGTTTAACCAATTTGAAATTCAAAAAGATCTTAGTCACTTAGGCCTCGAACAGTCTTGGTCACTTAGACCTCAAATGGTTTTGACCAATCAGACCTCAAACGATCTTGCTCAATAAACCACCAAACGCTCGTGGTTACATATTTGAAACCATTTGGTAAGGTTGAGGTTGAAACCGTTTGTCAAAGGTGACCCTTGAAACCGTTTGCTAAAGGTAACCCTCAAGATTGTTTGCTAAAGGTAACCCTCAAGATCATTTGCTAAAGGTGACCTTCAAGATCGTTTGCTAAAGGTGACCTTCAAGATCATTTTCTAAAGGTGACCTTGAAGATCGTTTGCTAAAGTTGGTCACTTGAAACCATTTGCTAAAGTACCTGTTTGAAACCGTTTGCTAAAGCAAAATTTTGAAACCACATGAACTCAACCGATTTGGGATCGTTTGGTCCAAACCTCCTCAAAACCGCAAGGACCAAGATGGGTCTCAACCACTCCAATTAAATTAGGATTTCCAATGTTGGTTCCTTCAACCATTGAATACATGTAACAATTCATCAATTGGACCTATCTCCATACTTCAATTGAGATTATTAGGTCATCATTCAACTGATTTGACCCACAATTGTTCATCAATTAGGGTTTGAATCAATTGAATTAGGGTTTGGAATCGATGTGTAACATCCCTGACCTGGGTTATACTTTAACCCTAGGTGTTTTGATTAAGAAAGATTATTATATGCTTAATATCATCTTGTGAAAAGTAATTAGGGCTCAAGAGGAACTTATGTTACAATTCTAGTCCTGTTTGAATAATGTTGAAGCAATGTTTGCTTGTTTTGGACTAAAGTGCAAATTACCCAAGTTGAGGGGTTTAAGTGCAAATTGTGCATGGTAAAATGTTCCTCTGATGTTGATACATCATAATAATGAATATGATGTAGTGGTATGTTTTCCACAAGCTTGGGCACCAAGATAGAGCTTGTAGGACAATGTTTGTGCATTAAAACCGAGTTTTGGTGTAATGTGTAATTTACCCAAAACCTAGGGTTCAATATGCAAATTACCACTTCAATAAGGTCCCTAATGTTTTTTGGAATAATGTAGAGTAAAGAAAATGATAGGGGCGCCTAATTTGAATTAAGTTGGAGGAGAGAGAATCTTGATATTAAAATAATCAAGATTTAATCATAATTGAAACCCTAATTCAATTTAGTGCAAAAATAAATGTATTAATTAAAGGGCCTTCAACCAAAATTAAAATGATTGGATTCAGATGTGTGTGGACGTCATTGACCTTTTCAAGGACCACGAAAATATACAAGGGAGTGGATAACTCACACACAATTTTATAAGAAAAAGAAATATCCACTCACATATGGATATTAGTATAATATGATTTGAGGTGCTTAATTTGCTTTTCTTTAAATCATGGATAATTGATAGGAATTCGAGGCAAACAAGATAGCTTCGGATCCAAGGAAGTTGAGGGGGGAGAGGTGGCTCCATTTTTAGGATTAAATGAATTTTTATAAAGCATATTCTCTCTCATTGATTTTTTTTTATAAAAAGACCTTTTACAAGCCAAATGAAAGGCTTTTTCGACCCCACTTCTTCTCCTTGCTTGGGAAACGACCAAGGGAGCTTGGGAAGATCAGGAGGACGACCCCCAACCTGTTGGTAAGCTTCTTGACCTTGGTTCACCTTGATTTCATGGTGGAAATCACAAATCAATGCATGAATTCTTCCTAATTCGATCCCTTCTTCAATTCTAACCATTCCTTTTCACTCAAACCTTGAGGACGAGCCTTGGAATGGTGAAAGGAGTTGCATCCACCATTGTTTCCGTGATCTTGGAGCTTTGTATCTCAATTGGAGGTGGGTTTTATAACTTGAACCCTTGATTTTGTTATTGCATTCAATTCCTTATCAAATAATGATCATTTCTTCATTCACAATAATTGATTTGGTTGATTGATGCAATCACCATGGAAATCACAGCAGGTTTTGTGATTTTGGAGCTTGATGATGATGACATTAGCATAATCACACACCTCTCCAAATATCAAAGGCAAACGGTTTCAAAAGAGTTGCTCAAACAGTTTTCCAAACCGTTTGGGAGCAAACAGTTTCAAACCGTTTGAGGGGAAACGGTTTCACCAAACCACATGAGGCCAAACGGTTTTAGACCGTTTGGTGGTGTTGACCAGGGTTGACCGTTTGGAGATCTGTTGAAAATGATCTAGGTTAATGACCCATCAATTATGATTGATTAGTTCCAATTGGTTCATGATTTGAAGGTCAGTCAATCACCAAAACCCTAATCGGGTTAAGTGCTGATTTCTAATTTGATTAAGTTGGAAACTTGGGTTGATTGACCCAAATGGTTTCAAAACCATTTGGGGATCACCTAAACGGTATCAAAACCATTTGGAGGTCACCCAAGACCGTTTGGAGGTCTGGGGTTGAGTATGGTTAAGCAATTGAAGATCCAAAGATACAAATTGAAGTGTAATCAATTGTTGATTTGGTGATCAATCCAATGATCCAAACCCTAATTGGTTGACTGGGATTTTGATGTTGACATGGGTAAACAGTCTCAAGATCGTTTGGAGGTCATCCAAACGACCTCAAGACCGTTTGGGGTCAGGTCATGTTCAATTTGGATGATGGTTCAGTGGTTTCAAAGTAACTAATCTTACATTGATTAATGTTGAAGGATCATCGATTCCAAACCCTAATTCAATTGATTCAAACCCTAATTGATGACCAATTGAGGGTCAATTGAGGGTCAAATCAGTTGAATGTTGACCTATTTAACTCAATTGAAGTATAATGATAGGTCCAATTGATGATTGATTACATGAATTCAATGATTGAAAGAATCAACATTGGAAACCCTAATTCAATTTGATTGGTTGAGACCATATTTGGTCCATGCGGTTTTGAGGAGGTTTGGACCAAATGGTCTCAAGACCGTTTGGGTCCAAATGGTCTCAAGACCATTTGGGACCAAACAATCCCAAACCGGTTATGGCTTAAACGGTTTCAACTTCAACTTTGGCAATCAGTTTCAAGTATCACTTTGTCAAACGGTTTTAAGAGTTAACTTTACCAAACATTTTCAATGGTTTGTTCAAGACTGTTTGAGGTCAATCACCTCAAGACCGTTTGGATGGTCAAAGGTGGTGATTTTATGGATTGAATATCCAAGAGTCAATGATTGTTTAACATCAATAACTTAATGGACTAAAGGTTTCAATGTTGTTAATCATGATCAACCAATTGATGGAAGTACCTCATGAGCCCTTGCAGTTTTGGGATTGATTTGGCCCAAACGGTCTTGAGACTGTTTGAGATCAAACGGTCTTGAAACCATTTGGGATCAAATGGTTTCAAAACCATTTGGGGTCAAACGGTTTCAAAACCGTTTGGTGGCAAACGGTTTCAAAACCGTTTGGTGATGAAACCTTCAAAATTGAATGGAGTTCAATGTGGTTCAATCACTTGGATATTCAAGTTAATGATTGTTCCAATGATCCAATGATTGTTAGTAATAGTAATCAATAAAGGTACAAAGGTTGAAACCCTAATAGTACCTAAGTGATTAGTGCCAATTAAGGGATGAACCCTAATTGCTTATAGGAATAATGACTTGGTACATTATGTTAATCATAGTTGTATGTACTTGATTGAAGGGTTGATATGACCTAATCAAGTTGAGAAGATGATAGCATGAAATTCATACATGAATATGATTCATGTGGTGATTAAGGGTATGATCCTTAAGTAAAGAGATCATGAAACCCCAATCATGAACATAAACCCTAATTGACAAGGCTATTAAACTCTAACCCTAATTGAGGGCAATTCTAAATGAAACCCTAATCCGGGGTGAGGATGTAGCCCTAATCTAGGGTAATGATATGTGAAACTCTAATTTAGGGAAATGATATGTAAAACCCTAATTGGGATGAATAGTGAATCTCTAATTATGGACAATTGAATGAAATCCTAATGGAGATGAATAGTAGACCCAAATTATGGGTGACTATAGTGGAAAATCCTAATTAAGGATGAATCCATGTGAAATCATATTCTAGGGTAATGCCATGAGAAACCCTAAGTTAGAATGATGTATATGGAACATTGATGTGGTGATGTGATGTGAGAATCAAATTCAGGGTAATGTTATGTAATAATGTGTGAAACCCTAGTTGAGGGTGATTCCATGAGAAACCCTAGTTGAGGGTGATTCCATGTGAAACCTTAGTTGAGGGTGATTCCATGAGAAACCCTAGTTGAGGGTGATTCCATGAGAAACCCTGACTAAGAATTAACACCACATGATGCTCTAATGCTATGTTGTGATGAGAGGCCCTAAGAAGGGTGAAGGTATGTGAGACTCTAATGTGGAGTCATAATACATAAAGCCCTAATCCTGGGCAATATGACAATGAATAATAATCTTAATTTTAAGTAAGGGTATAAGGAAATTCTAGTGATGAGATAGAAGGAATTACCTTATAAAGGTGAAACATTTCAAGTGGTTGCTTATAAGCAACCTAATTGTAGGTAATGTCTTTAGCATTAGATGAGTCCATATCATTAAAGATAGTTGGACAATTCTAATGTGTGGCCTATGCATTATATGCTAAAGGTGAGAGTTTAGTGATGGAATGTATTAAGATGGAAATACCTTAATACAAGATAAGTTGGTTAACTTAAGAGAGTCTGAAATGATGAGAAAGTGATACATCAAGATATGATAGTTATCACATTCAACATTTCAGGGTTTATATACCTTGATGCATTTTAAATCCAATATGTTTGGGTAAGGAACATATGAAGTGTGTTATGCAACTATTACAATGAAATGTAATGAGTTGATTCACTTTGATAAGTGTTGACTAATGTACCTTGAGAATGGGGTTAAACCATATTAATGAGTATGATGTATTCATACCATGATGAGAGTGAGAATTGAACTCATACCTTGAATTGATGATCATTAATCTTATATGATGAGAGTAATGATCTTGAATAATTACTTATGATATCTTTGAATGCCCCAGAGGTATGGAATAATGAATTAAGGGTTGGACAGATAATATATTCATGAAACCCTAATTAATAAGAAATGGGGAACCCTAGCCCTAATTTGGGTAAAGGGAAGGAGAAGCCCTATTTGATAGTAAACCCTAATTCCTGGTAAAGGAATAATGGTGTTACTATTGTATCATAGGATGTGATGAATGACTTGTATGACTGTTATTATGTCTAATAACCATGCAGGTATTATGTGATGATGAATATAGCCAGGTTTGAGCTGTGACATTTATATAATAAATGTTGATTGGCTTTATGTGCCCTAATGTTGTTGTTGCTTAGTAAAAGTAGCAATGTGCATGGATTCTATGAGTCATATGAGTAATTTGTTGCCTAGAAAGAGGTAACAAGATATTTTGTGGCCTCGAGAGCCATGTGTGATTCTTGTGTAACAAGTATCATGAATGCCTTGGTCAGATGACCTGAAGGTGATAGTTACCTAATAGATGGTAATGATGCTCAATGATGAGTTAAGGGTTTGAATACCCAAAACCATATGATTATGGTGATGAGATTGCAACGGGATGATAATTCCCAATATTGAAATGAGGGACTATGGTCCCAAGGTCTTTTAAAGAGTGATAAGTATTTGATGAAAATAGTACATGTCTCTTTATAGCATTGTTGTAATAAGTCATGCTTGAGAACTTGGCTCTTGCTAAAAGAATGTGAAAATGTACTTAATTAATCAAGTGAAATCATATCATGTAGAGCCCTGACCATAGATCCATCATTGTCAGTAATAAGGTGATGGTGAAACGGGTGCTCCGCGGAAAAACCCGGAACGCATATTTTGAATATGTGGGGGTAAATGGGTGAAAAATATCCTTACGTCCGGTAAAGAGATTTGAGGGAAGGTAAAAATCAAACCTCTCAATCCTTCATGTGTCGGGATGGATGTATCACAAATCTCCTGATGATTGGGACTGATGTCGTACACATCTCCCAATAATACTTAATGTCGGGTCATGTAGATAAACATTAAATCTCTCGATGGCCGATGAGAGTGCAGTTGACACTGTAACTCTATAGCGAAGTTCCAGTATACCCTGGAAAGCTATTTTGAGCAGTCGACATAGTCGTGCTTGTGGTCCCACACTGACCGGGATGTGAGAGGTCATGGGAATCCGACTCTTCCATTGACCTATGTATGGTACCAATTTCGACTTTGCAGTGGTCGGTTGGAGTATGAGCAGTATACCTCATCTCCTCAGGGCATAAGTGTGTTTGTAAAATGAAATCAGCTATATAGCATGTTTTCTTAAGGATTGAATATGGAAATTCATTGGCTGATGTTACATTTCTTTTATATAATTGTAGTTCATTGATGTTATTCATTCATGTTTGTATTCATTGCAAGTAGATGGATGAACTATGATTATACCATGAGTAGATGCAATGTTATCCTTGGGAAAGGAGATTACTTCACCTTGTTCATACATTGATTTACCTGATGTCAATTATATATAAATCCTTCTGCCCAGTTTATTTTAATAAACTGCTACAACAATGTTTTGGCAGAGAGTTATATCTCCCGCTGGGGCAATTTACAATTGTCTCGCCCCCGTGGGATCCAATGTTTTTAGGTGGAGGTGGATAAAGATGCAGAAATCCTTTTACAGGAAAAAGGGAAGCAGGATTAATGTCAGGGATAATAGTAAGATCTCAGGTGGAGAAACTCTCGGTCAAGTTTTGTAGTTAGAAAGTCATATGTGTCGTCTTTGTACTCTCAGGTCCTCGGAGTTTTTAGTCAATGTTTTATATAAATCAATCCGAGACTTTGGCTTGATGCCTCGAGATTCGTATGTTGTCTCTATGAAATGTTTATAGGGCAGTTGATGTTGTAGTCTCTGAGAAGAGATGGTACAGGTTATGTACGTTTGAACCAGAATGTAAATGTTATACAATGGTTCTTGATGGAAAAGATTTCCTATGAGTGGATTTCTTTGCAAGAAGGTTTTAATTTTTAGTGATTTTCAATAATCCACTGCAAATGATTCTCTTCCTCTTAAGTAAATTTTGTTTTTGTGAGTTGGATGCCACACGATGATCCTTCAACATTAATTAATGTGAGTCTAGTTACTTTGAAACTATTAGACCATCATCCAAATTGGGCCTGACCTGACCCCAAACGGTCTTGAGGTCATTTAGATGATTCCCAAACGGTCTTGAGACCGTTTGCCCATGTCAACATCAAAATCCAAGTCAACCAATTCGAGTTTGGATCATTGGATTGAACACCAAAATAGCATTTGATTGCACTTCAACTTAGAATCTTTAGATCTTCGAACACCAAACCATAGTCAACCCTAGACCTCCAAATGGTCGTAGGTGACCCCCAAACGGTCTTGGGATCATTTGGATGACCTCCAAATGGTCTTGAGACTGTTTTCCCATTACATCATCATTAACCATGTCATTCAATTAGGATTTGGATCCTAGGATTGGTCACCAAATCAGCAATTGATTATACTTCAACTTGATACCTTTGGATCTTCAATTTCTCAACCATACCTAACCCTAGACCTCCAAACGGTCTTGGGTGATCACCAAACGGTCTTGAGACCGTTTGGGTGATCCCCAAACGGTTTTGAAACCATTTGGGTCAATCAACCCAAGTTTCAAATTCAATCAAATTGGAAAATCAGCACTTAACCCGATTAGGGTTTAGGTGATTGATTGACCTTCAACTAGTGAACCAATTAGAATTAATCAATAATAATTAATGGGTAATTAACCAACATTATTTTCAATAGGTCTCCAAACAGTCAATGCTTGGTCAACACCACCAAACAATCTTGAGACCGTTTTCCTCCATGCGGTTTGGGTGAAACCGTTTCATTCCAAACGGTTTGGGAAACCGTTTGAGAAACAAAAAGGAAATTGTTTGGTAAAGTAGTTCTTTGGATAATCATCTAGGATGATGACATAGAAGCTACAACACTATTACTATTGTGACCGGCCACTCTAGGCCAGGTTTCTTTTTCTTTTAATTATTTTTCAAATATTTTCTTTGAAATTTTGCATTATTGAATATCTTTTTCTTGCAACAATTTGCTAGTATTTTGTGTTCTGGCATTGCTATTGAGTTTAGGTATTGGTGCATGTTTCACACTCGAACCATTGATTACAAAGAGTATACTCCAACTATTGTAGATTGGGAGGAGATTTTTCACAAGGCGTGAGAGTTTGGGGCTTCAGCTAAGAAGCTCATCCAAACTCCACCACCACAGTCAGAGTGGGAAAAGGAAGTAGACATGGACTTCAATGTTGAAGAATGTGTCTAAGAAGGGCCTGAAGAATAGACTAGCAGGGAGAAGATTAAAGTGTCCTCAACCATGATGTAGCTTGGACCAATTAAAAGGTAGGCAGTAAATGCTTGTAGGTACAAGATAGATCCTATTCTTGTGGCATTAATCAAATCACATGCATTCTAGAGACACAATATGGATGACCCAATGGTGCACATTAATAACTTTGTGGAACGTTATGATAAGTTGAAAATTGATAGGGTCCCAACTATAGTGATATGCTTGAAGCTATTTTCTTACTCACTGTCATACCACGCTAAAGCATGGTATCTTAGCCTTCAGCCATAATCTGTAGGGACCTGGGGATGAAATGATAGATGTCTTCTTTGAGAGATATTTTCCATCCCATAAGTCCAATGAATTAGTTGGAAGATCCACAACTGATCAAGTAGCATGCCAAAGAATCATATTATGAATCTTTGGAGTGATTTCAAAACAAACTCAGGAAGGTTCTTCATCATAGAATTGATTTATATGGGAAGCAAAAGACATTCTACTATGGCTTACATAAAGGAGAGAGGACTAGTCTGGATAGCATAGGAGTAGGTTTTTTCCTAAAAATAACAATAAAGCTACCGGGTTTCATGAGATCCTAAAGAACATGGCCACGAATCAGTCATGGGGGGGTGAGTGAGAAGCAACAACAACAATAAAAGTGGTATAGAATCAAGGTAATTCATAAAACTCAAATCCCACTTGGACAGACTAGCATGGAAGTTTAAGCAAAATTTCAACACCTCAACTAGAGGTGAAGAGGAGGTGTGCATGTACCTGCATTATTCATATCAACATGATAGGGGTCCAAGTAAGATAGACATAATTGAAGACATGTTGGGTAGGTTGGTGATGCAAAATGAGGCCTTACTAGACCAGACAAAAAGGGTCCAACAAAATCATGAAGCTCAGATCTAAAGTATTAAAAACTAGATCTCTCAAATGGAAGTGGAAGTGTCATCCATAAAGAATCCCATTCAACAAGGATTTCCTAGAAATATAGAGACAACTCATCAACATCATCAACTAAATTTCATCTTTGTTGTCAAGGAACCCAAGCATGTTACTGAGGAGTCACTAGATCAACACCTACCAAAGATGGATTCGATGTATGTGCTAGAAGTCCCCTTTCCCTGTAGCATGTATGGAAAACCAAGGAGATGCAAAATACCAGTGTATTATGATCACACATGCACCTCAGTAGATATCGGGTCAGCGACAAGGATACCCCATCTTTACTAGCTATGCAAGACAAGGAACTTCAAAGTTCCACCATTGCCTTGACCATACCGCTAGTTCCAGAAAAGGTGCATGTGCAACAAGAACAAGTGAAGGTTCTACTTCACAGTGGAACAACCATTGTTAATAAGGAAGTACTCACAATTGAGAAGGAGCATCCATAGTCCATCCTATCCATTGGAACCAAATCAAATTCTATGGTAGGAGGTGGAATTGATGCAAGATTAGGGGAGGAGATCCCAAATGTGTCATTCGTACCCCCACACAGATGTGCAAGGAAGCCATATGTGCCATTCCTAGATACTTTGATGCCAAGAAAGGTGGAAAAGCAATTTTAGAAATTCCTAGATATCTTTCCAAAGCTCCAGATCAACATGCCATTTATGGAGGTGATACAATAAATTCCTTCATGTCAGAGATTCTTGAAAGATATCATCAACAAGAAGAGATGGATAAAAGATATACATGTCTTGCATGTTGATGAAGTGGTGAGTGTTATGATCTAGGGAAAACTATCAATGAAGAGAAAGGACCCAGGATGTTTCTACATTCCTTGTTCCATAGGCAGCCAACATTTCCAACAAGCATAGTGTAACTCTAGGGCAAGCATAAATTTCATGCCTTTCTCTACCTTTAGGAAGGAAGGATTGAAGAAACCAACGAAGACATCCATGACAATCCAGTTGGTGGATGGATCAATTGTGAGGCCAAATGGAATATATGAGGATGTGTTGGACAAAGCCGATAAATTCATCTATCTGGTCAATTTTGTGGTTATGGATATGCACGAGATGTGAAAATCATAGATGTCGTTAGGAAGGTCATTCCAAGCTATGGGCGATGTGATCACTGCCTACTTGATGCTTAGGATAAATGATGATAGAGTGGAGTTCATACTTCTAGATGAGTCTTCACAACTTCTTGTGATAACCCAAGCTGAATAAAATCACCTTGTCGAGCCTAGGACAATAAACAATGGTGCTTATGAGAGGCAACCCAATTTTATTTATGTCATTTACATTTTGTTAGGACTTTACATTTTTTAAATTTCATATTTATTGTGTTAAATTTAAATTCATAACCTTGATGCTTTTGTTTGGTGTGTAGGCAGAGTTAGGGTTGGTACAACTAACACTATTTTAGATACCACAAAACTACTTAAAAATGTTCAACTAGGGAATTCAAAAAAAGGTTGGCACTACCACCCAAGTCGATCGGTGGCACGGACTCCCTACCAGGTCAAAGTTTGTAGAAAGTCGGTACCACCAACTTTTCTCAAAACAATCACAAAGTTATAGGAAAAAGTTGTCGATACCACTGATACATATGTCGGTGGTACTGACTCATATAGCTGAAAGAAGGATAAAAGATGTCATATCTTAGTACCACTGACACACAAGTCAGTTACAACAGCACAGAGAGATAGATGCCAACTGAACTTGATCCACATAGGCCACCAGGAACATTTAAGCCACCACCACCCTTCTGAGCACATGGTACTCCCATTCCACCTCTTTGCTTGAATTTTGACTATGAGAACATAGTCCAGTTCAAGCTTTGGGGGTGTTGGAATGGCTTTATCTTTCTATCTTTTATTTTTTGTTAGTTATTTTGTTTTTGCAAGTGTAGGATCCACATATATCTAGTGTAATTGTGGAGCTTAATTGTCATGATTTCCTTTATCATCAGGAAGAAATGTGTTTCATGCCTATGAAATGGAATCTAAACAATTGTTTTATGATCATATACTTTTAAGCTAAATTTGCAAAGTCTAAGACAAAAACACCTAGAGGAAGCGTTTGGGTTAGTCAGCTTGAGGACAATGAATATGAATGAAAATCTTAATTTATCTGAGATTTGTGGATGATGATGGGGTTTGAGCCTAAACTGACAAAACAAGTAACCAGACGATAAATGGGATTTTTAGAAGAAAAAGAACTCTAAGGTTACCATGTACACAAGTTGATAGAGAGGGACATATCATATATTAAGATAGGAATTGTTTCTTAATCATGTGATTCCATCTACTTTTCATGACATTTCATCCACCACTTTAAGATGATCAAGTAACTGAATTGTTTCCTCTTGATTGCATTGTATAAATTAATATGTGTCATAATTGTTAGTCTTTTTATTACATGAGTTATAAGGAAAAAACAAACATACTAGTATATCACTTAGTTGCACAATAAATTTCATGTAGATCGCATATTCTGTTTGTATCATTCGTTCATCATGTATCTAGGTTGCTTCCTCTACTAAAATAAATTGAAAGGATACACATCCATATCTCTCATTGGAAAAAATAAGATCAATGATATAGTGAATAGAAGCCCAAGTATAAATTCCCAACCATGCTAAAATATGAGGGTTGAAAGAAAAAAAAAGAGAAAATCAAATGAAAAAAGAGGGAAAAGGATGCCTTGAACTTAAACTAAATCTTTCTTTAAGGAGAAGTGAAAATAGCTACATGTATGTATTCTTTTATTTCACTCTCATCAGTCAGATGTACATTCAGTGCATGCATCATTCCACCAAAATCATAGGCATTAGAAGTCATGCATTCCTCATTTCCTTCATGTTTTAGGTTCATCATCTTTTTTTGCACAAATTATTTGGATGTTGCTTGTGATCTTATTCACAACCACCTACTCCATTCCACCCATTGATCTTTATGGTAGGCCACATATGTGATTGATCCCCTTATTTCATTTCTATATGGGGAATTGCTTCTGATTTTGTTGGTAGGGAGATAAGAGAAATGTAGATAGGGAATCACATGGTGCATCAAGTGAATGACCTATTGACTATGATATTAACTTCTCTTTTAATAGTGTTTCATTTATCTAAGAGTGGACATCTTTGAAGAACATTTTATAATATAGTAGGTATTTCTTCAGAGGTTAGTAAGGGCTAATTCAGGACCTCCAGGTGGTGTTATATGAGAAATGTAGTTCATTTTGTTTGTCCTCTTGCGGGCTTGTCTCAAATAGATCCAAAGGTAATGTTGCTCAAGATCGAGCATCATTTAATCTTAGGGTATTTTTATGTACTGAATTTTATCCACTTTTTATAGGCTAGTTTTCCATGTATTTCATGAATAATTTCTCATTTTGATATTGTTTATGTATTGTTTATCATTATTATCCTGTGAAATACTATTGCATGAAATATTAAGAATTTTTACTAAATTATGCCAATTTTCCATCAGACCTACGTTGGTTTTTCCACATTTCAGGTAATTGGAGCACTTATAAGGAAATTTGATACTATCAAACCCAGAGTTGATGATACTGAATTAAGGCAAAAATACAACAAGTTGATTGAAGAAATCTCAGTGCTACCGAGTTAGTGTTTGAGAACACTGAAATGGCAAGTCAGTGAAACAGACTTATGAACCAAAGAGAAATAGGAACTGAGTTTATCAACTCGGTGCTACCGACCTGCTAGTCAGTAGTACCAATATTTATCACTAAGAGAAGTTAGAAAAAAAATCAACTTGATGCTACTGACCTGCTAGTCAATAATACGGATATTCAGTAAGGGTTTTGAGTTAGTTAGAGACTTAGTGCCTCTAACTTCCCGTCGATGGTACCGACTCATCGCTATTAGTGTAGATTTCAGATTAAGCTAGACTAAACGGTCAGGATAGATAATGGATCGAGTCCCACTTACAACCTAGGGGAGTTTGTCCAAAAGAGAGGACCATGTTTTAGCATATTGCAATGAAGCACAGAGATGGGAGAGGAGACAACGAAGGAGACGACCACATCTCTGGTATTTTTGATACTTCCAGAGAGTGGATTTGCACCCAAAATGCTAGAGATCAAGATGCTAGCCAGAAGGGATCATCTGGATGGGTTTCTCCATGGGTTACAATAATTTTCTCATATTTCCCACATTTGTCTTCTTTCCTTCCATGGATATGATAACAGAAATCATGCACGACTAATCCCCTTGTTCCTTAGCATCCAGAAGTAGCCCAGTCTTGCATTGTAATTGACTTCAGTGAATTAATACATATATTTTCCTAAATCATGACATAACTCTATGATAGATTAATGAATTTTATGTACTTGATCCCCACAATCAATTAGTTAGATCATTAATTGCTTCATGAGATGGATTAAAGGTTGGATCATAGAATTACAAAGTTAATACCTGTAAGATCCCAGACCTAGCTTTATGATTAATTGTAATTACTTTGTATAATGAGATTCTTAAACCTTAATTTAATCCTTTGAGATGTCTTAATAACATGTGGCATGCTTGTATTTTCATTTTGCTCTAATTTCATTAATGTTTGAGCTATCTTGTAATATATGTTCTTATTTTGGACCATATTGCAATTTACCCATGAGTGAGGGTTATCTTGCAAATTGTCACATGTTGAGAGTGCTTATTGTGTTTTGGCATCATGAGAGAGAAGATAATGCAATGGGGTGCCTTGTTTGGATCATGATCGGTGACATGACATCTCATGGTGATTCTAGGGTTTACTTAAGTTGATAAAGTGAGTATGTTAGAGTAGGAGTGTTACGACCACTAAACCACTTTTGGTGAGGGTAGAAACTGAAACACATGCTTTGGATGTTATGGTCTCGACTGAGATGACCTAGAGAGGGATATGTCCAAACACTTTATCTTCTAGTGTCTCGACCATATGCATATGTGACCTAGGGTTTCGACCTAGACAAGTGCGAGGAAGTGTCTCGACCGAGACAAGGTAGTAGTCGACGTTGGAGGTCACTACAGTTTCTCTGGATAAACATACACATTACATAATTTGCATGTGAGTGGAGGAAAGGTTATTTCTTTGAAGGACATGTCTTTTGATACTCTATTATGTTGACACCTCATAAACCTCTACTTCCCTCCTCCTTTGGGTATATAACCCCTTCTCTTCACATATGAGAAACCTTTTTGGCCCTATGCTCTTTCTTCTTCCTAGGGATCATTCTTGGAGCTTTAGGAGCATAAAAGGTTAAATCTTGAAGCTTGGATGGCTGATCCATCTTGCAAGTTGAAGATCTTGTGCTAGATCAACTCTTTGATGGTAATTTCTTGGAGATTCTTCTCTTGCTAAGTAATCTTAACTCTTAACCCCATTTCCCCATTTCTAAAACCTCCATCTTCTTCCTCCTCCTTGCTCATAGACTGTGGATCATCCATGGTGGCTTTTCTTGGAGATATCTTCTTCACAAGGTCAATAGATCATGTTTTGACATGATGGTACCCGAGTGAAGAGAAGACCTCTTCTTTCTTTTTCTTTGGTTTGACCTAGGGTGTGACCTTTCTCTTTCCTTAATCTCTCCTTTGACCATGGTGTCTCTTTCTCTTTTTAGGTGATCCTTTGGCTGAAGTTTTAAAGCTTGGTTGAAGGAGCTTGTGATCTTGGGAGATTGGTTCTCTCCAAATCAAGTGAGTTATATAACTTTTCTGCATCTATTATGTGCATCTTAAATCTGATCATATATTATTGTTCTATATCTAAAAAACGTGATCTTTATGGTAGAAGAAAAGATAATAATTTAGGGTTTGGATTTTTTGGTGGTTTCAAGAAAGCTACTCTATCTATTAAAACCCTAAATCTTTATATATGATTTTGTGGTGATTGAATTATTGATATATTCCTTTGGATTGTTATCTATGGATCTGAGATATTTGATAGATGGTATATTTATTATGAACAACATGAGGTTTAGAGTGTAATAGCATGCATAGGAATTTTGGTTTTCTCTCTCTAAACATAACCCTATGGTGACCTTCTATGATCATGTTTTAGGGTTTGATGAACACCCTTGAATAGAGACTTTTCTTTTTGGAAATTTGATATTCTTGGCTTGATCTCTATTTCAACTCTATTTGGAACTATTCATATGATGGGCATAGGGCTATCATGAGGTCAAGACAACCCTTGGTCTTCCCTTAGGTCGATACCATGCATAGAGGGTTGTTTCAACCTCAAAAATCCTAGGGGATAGTTGATACTCACAAGCCTAGTCGCAATGCAGTGTCACGGGTCAAGACACCATGCACGCATTGCATGCGAGGCACACCCTGCACACATTCTGAGAAAGACATGTTGTGGGTGATACACACCCTGCATGCGTTGTGGCCCGAGACATAGGTTGCATGCTTTGCGAGCCATGACAGAGGTTGCATGCTTTGCACGCCGAGACAAAGGTTGTATGCATTGTAGGTCAAGACAATTGTTGCACGCATTGTAGGTTGAGATGCTTTTTGCATGTGTTCCAGGTTGTGACTAGATGTTGAGTGAGCAAGGTCGACACACCTATAAATGATTGTGATTTCTACTTAGTGTAATGGTTTGTATATGATGTGGTAATTATAAATGGATACTCTTTAATGATGGTGCTTAATCCTAGTACTCTCCTAACATGTGAGAGGTAATGTAATTAGGGTTTAGTGGTTGAATAATTTAATGAAATCCTAATTGGATATGTACAAAACCTAACCCTAATCATGTAATAATGTAACATATGTGTTCACTCTATTAGAAGAATTTTATTCCATGGCAATGTTTTCTCTCTCTTCTTTATCTAACCTTAACCTTATAGGTGAGATAAATGGCATATATAGCTATGTAAGTGCCATGGTGAACCTTTTAAAATACAGGGTGGTGATTATGAGCAATATTGAGTTATATGTGCTATAAATTGTGCAGGAATTATATGAATGGGTCTAATGACCTAGCAAGTGCCTTGAGCATGGTTTGAGGTGAAATCATCTAGAGATGTGATCCATTGATTGTATCCCATAGTGATGAGATATGGTTAATGACCTTATGAAAGGAAGTGATACAAGTGTCATGTGATAATGAGACAAGTTCTCACTTTGTACGTTTTATATCTTCTAAAGTTGAAACTTATCCTTAATTTTGTAGAGTTTGTTTAGGGTTTATACATTGTAACTTGATTTATGTATTAAAAGATACCCAATTGTAATATCTAATCAATTGAAACCTTAATCGTGTACTTTCCATGTACCATAGATCCATCTTCATCGTCAGTGTATAGATGGATGGTGAAATAAGTAACTCCTATGGGAAACTCGGAGTGCATATTATTGAATATGTGGGGTGCAATTAGAGACATATCCTTGTATCCTTAAATTGTTGATATATAGTGGTTTAAAGTTTTATTATGGAATGGCCATGCATGAGCATGTTCTCTAGTGTTGTTCCATGTACCAAGGCAGACTAGTTGCTTATAGGACCCTAGCTTTGACTATGAGTTGTTGTCTATAGGACTATAGCTTTGACTATAAGTTGTTGTTTAGCAGTTTGACTATTATGTCACTGCATTGCAGACTCAAACTGACCGAGTAGTGCTGGTGATGATAATTGGAGTCTGTCTCTTCCATAGATATTATATAGTAGTGATTTCCACTTAATAGTGGTGAGTTGTATTTGAGTGGTACGCCTCAAATCCTCAGGGCATAATAATAAAGGTTGTAATACAGCCAAGTAGTGCATTTGTGTAGGGACAAATATGAATCACATTGGATGACCCCATGCCTTATTTCTTGTATTGTTTAGTTTATAACAGTTATACATGTTCTTCATATTTCTTCTAAAAGAACAAGATTTCATATGGCTCAGTTGCAAGTGCTTGAACTACTTAACCAATATTTACTGCTTTACATAACTGCTCTATTATCTTACTATGCTTGTAATAGATGTCGGTGAAGAGTTATATCTCTCACTGGGATGTTTGGTCTCATCCCGTGGATTCTACAACTTTTTAGGTGTTCGTGGATGAGGAGGTCAACGTCATGGTGCAGTTTCTAAGTAGTAAGGAGAACAATAAATCTTAGAGGTTGGATATGTTGCCAAAGTTTTGTAGTAGTATCCTAGGTGTCATCCCTATACTCTCAGGTCTATGGGGAGATTTTTTGTTTTGTTTATCTACACATAGATTTTGGCCTTATGCCATGAATGTATAGAAATGGCATGTATACATAAAAAGGTTGTAATATGTAACACTTGTGGCTTGATAGCCTTTGAACATAGAATGTAACATCTTTTGGCATATATGAAATACAGATAGCCTATGTTGAAGGCATTGTTTAAGATATACTTCTGCTTGAGATATTGAATTGAAATGGTTTTTGTTTACCCTGCTTTGTGGTAATATTGTTATTAGTGATAGTTTTTCTCTTTGTTTTGAGTAATTTTGCTTTTTGTGGCGAAGGGCATTACAATTTAGTGGTATCAGAGCTATAGGTTCATTGAGTCTATAGGGACATAGGACTAGGGTATAAGTCTATTCTAGTATCCTCTAGTATATCATATGGTCACTTTTGCTTATGTAGAAGAAGAAGAAGAAGAAGAGAAGAAAAGATGTATGGAGAAGATGAAGAACATGTTTTTGAGAGTGGTGTAGTTGCACCAGGAGGTGGTGCAAGGAGGCAAGAGAGGGTTGATGTTGTTACAAAAGTGCCTCAAGTTGACCTAGCCAATGTAGCCAACCCTAAATTCTAGCCTATGTTTGGATAGTTCATGGCTACAATGATGAGCATGGTAGATAGAATGCTCACAACCCAACCTACGAAAATTGTCCCTGGTGCTGAAACTCATGGGTTGGGGAAAACTTTTAAAAGACTTCACATGTAAGGGTGTTTGAATAAGTGGAAACATTTGATTTATTTGATGCAGATATGTGGGTGACTGAGCTAGAAAAGGCCTTCAAGATCCTCAATATCCCTGAAGTGGATAAGGTAAAATATGTTGTATATTTGTTGAAGGGAAGTGTTGGCCGTTGGTGGGCCATTGAGGAAGAGAAAAGGCCACGTGTTGTGATTACTTGGGAAGAATTCCGATGGGAGTTTATAAGTCAGTACTTTCCAGAGATTTACTTATATGAGAAGATTGTATAGTTTGAGAATATTCGACAGGTGTTTATGTCAATTAATGATTATGAAGCTACGTTTATGGAGATTCTAAGATTTTTTCTACAATTGGATGCAATAGACAAGGAGAGGATTAGGCACTTTGAGAAGGGTCTAAGTATTGAGATGACAACTCCAGTGTCATCCTTAGACAACATAGACATGTTCACCACTTTTGTGGAGTCAGTTTGGAGAGTGGAGAGGTCCGTGATAGAGAAGCGTGAGATAAAGACCAAGAAGAGGCATGCACAGTACCAAAGACAATCTTCTAGAGGCTTTAAGATGCCTAGGTCCTCGGAACCTCAATATCAATAGAGGTCAGTGACTCAATCACAGTGGACGCAGAGCAGATGCAGAGGCCATAGCTTTCCACCTGTGAGAGCTCAAAGTGCAATGTTAATGTCTTTGACAGAGCCGTCTAGGTGATGGTACGAGGGGAATACTTGTTTCAAGTGTGGATAGGTGGGGCACACTAAGTGGTACTGTCCTATAAAGGATGAAGAGGTGACTCAATAGTTAAAGCAGAGTCAACAAGGGTCGCAGCCACGACAATAACACAGTGGTAGAGGACGCGGTCAGGCATCACAGGATGGTTCTTCAGGACATGCTGGCAGAGGAAGAGGGAGAAAAGAGGAGATGGATCAATTCTATGCAATGAGTCAGATGAAAGGAGTTGTTAACCCTCAGGTCATGACATGTCAGATGGAATTATTTCATTTTGACTTGTCTTCTTCATGCTTTGTATCTGTTTTGATTGATCTAGGTGTGACACATTCTTTTATCACTAGAGAAGTGAATGCTAGCTATTCCTTAGATGTTAGTCATATACAAGATAGTCTTCATCTAGAAACTCCTTTAGTTGGCTCCATAGAGCTACAGGAAGTGTGTTCATCCTGCATTCTTTCCTTTCCAGGATGTAGCATTCAAGTGGATATCTTACCACTTGACATGCACGGATTTGATGTGATCCTTGGGATGGATACTTTGAAAAAGTATCGTGTGATCTTGGGCTATAGTGCCATGGTGGAAACGTTTGTAGATGGTGATGTTTCATGGGTCTTCCAGGGTGGTAGGAAGATTCTTTTGACATGTCTAGTTTCAACTATGATAGTGGAGAGACTGATGAGACAAGGTTGTGATGCATTCTTGGAACATGTGGTGGATATAAAGGCAAAGAGTCCTAGTATTCAAGAAATTCTAGTTGTACGTGAGTTTGAGTATGTGTTTCCCAATAAGTTTCCAAGTGTACCTCCTCCTAGAGAAATTGATTTCAAGATCAATCTATTTCCAGGTACCCAACTTATAGAACAGACACCGTATAGGATGGCACCAATTGAGATGCATTAATTGAAGAAACAGTTGCAAGAACTGCTTGAGAAAGGTTTCATTAGACTAAGAACATCTCCTTGGGGTTCTCATGTTATGTTTGTAAAGAAGAAGGATGGATCAATGAGATTGTTCTTGACCACCGACAGTTGAATAATATGACGATTAAGAACCAGTACCATTGCCACATATAGATGATTTATTTGATCAGTTATGGGGTGCCACAATTTTCTCTAAGATAGATTTGAGGTTGGGTAATCATCATTTGTAGATTAAGGCAGATGACATACCAAATTCAGCTTTTAGGACAAGGTATGGTCATTATGAGTTCATGGTTATGCCATTTGGACTAACCAATGCATCAACAACATTTATGGACCTGATGAATAGGGTGTTCATGCCCTATCTAGACAAGTTTTTGGTACTATTTATAGATGATATCCTAATCTACTCTAAAGATAGCCAATAGTATGAGCAACACCTACGTTAGGCGTTGACTTTGTACATGTCTAGGGTGAATGGGTCTAATGACCTAGCAAGTGCCTTGAGCAAAGTTTGAGGTAAAATCCTCTGTAAATTTGATTGAGGGATTGATATCCCATAGTGATGTGATATGGTTAATGACCTTGTGAAAGGAAATAATACAAGTGTCATGTGATAATGAGACAAGTTCTCACTTTGTACTTTTTACATCTTTTGAAGTTGTAACTTATCCTTAATTTTGTAGATTTTGTTTAGGGTTTATATGTTGTAACTTGATTGATGTATTAAAAGATATCCAATTGTAATATCTAATCAAGTGAAACCCTAATCATGTAGTTTCCATGTATCATAGATCCATCTTTAGCGTCAGTATCTTGTTGGATGGTGATAAAAGTAACTCCTACGGGAATCTCAGAGCGCATATTATTGAATATGTGGGGTGCAAGTGGAGACATCTCCCTGTATCCTAAAAAAAATGATATATAGTGGTATAATGTTTTATTATGGAATGACCATGTGTGAGCCTATTCTCTAGTGTTGTGCCATGTACCCAGGCAGACTAGTTGTTTTAGAGGATCATAGCTTTGACTATGAGTTGCTATCTACAAGACTATAGCTTTGACTATAATTTGTTGTTTAGCAGATTGACTGTTATGTCATTGCATTGCAGACTCGAACTGACTGAGTAGTGTTGGTGATGATCATGGAGTCTGTCTCTTCTACAGATCTTGTATGGTACTAATTTCAACTTAATAGTGGTTAGTTGGATTTGAGTGGTACACCTCAAATCCTCAGGGAATAATAATAAAAGTGATAATATAACCAAGTAGTGTATTTTCTTAAGGACAAATATGAATCACATTGGATGACCCCATGCCTTATTTCTTGTAATGTTTAGTTTATAATAGTTATACATGTTTTTATATTTATTCTAAATGCATAAGATGTTCTACTGCTCAGTTGCAAGTGCTTAAACTGCTTAACCAGTATTTACTGCTTTACTTAACTTCTCTATAATCTTACTATGCTTATAATAGATGCCAGCGAAGAGATATCTCTCGTTGGGACGTTTGGTCTCACCTCATGGGTTCCACAACTTTTTAGGTGGTCATGGACAAGGAGGTTGAGCTCATGGTGTAGGTGTTGAGAAACAAGGAGAACTGTAACTGTTAGAGGTTGGATATGCTATGAAAATTTTGTAGTATAGTCATGTGTGTTGTACCTATACTCTCAGGCCTTTAGGGCGATTTTGTATTTTATTTATCGACACGTAGATGTTGTCCTTATGCCATGAATGTATAGAAATTTCATGTATACATAAACAAGTTGTAATATGTAGTATGTGTGGCTTGATAGCCTTTGAACATGGAATGTAACATCTTTTGGCATATATGAAATATAAATGGCCTCTATTGAAGGCATTGTTTAAGATATACTTTGTAACATCCTAGGATTTGAGGCCTCAGATAACATGATATTAAAAGGAATGATTGGACTACCCATATCACCAAGGTGCACCTCCTTTTCTGGGAGCCCATCACTAAGAACTCCACAGTTAAGCGTGCTCAGCTTGGAGTAGTACTGGGATGGGTGACCTGTCGGGAAGTTGATCTTGGAATGCACGTGAGTGAGGACAAAGTGCGCAATTAAGGCTAGTGGTGGTCTGTGGGGCCAGTCGTCATTCCTGAAACTCTACTTGAGCCTTGGGCAGTGGGCCCGAGCTTTACAAATGGTATCAGAGCCAATTCCCCTCCAGTAGGTGGGGTCCACATGGGCATGGCATGCTAGTCTTGAGCCGTGCGGTCCAGGCATGTAGGAAAGGGCTGTCCATGGTTGACGTAGCCACCCTTGCACTGGTATTCCGTGATTGGGAGTTGGGTATCCATGGGCCATTGTGGGTCTGCGCTGAAATGGGGAAGAGAATATGAGGCCTTATAGTTGAGCCTTAACGAGGACGTCAAGAGCCTAAGTGGGGGAGATTGTAACATCCTAGGATTTGAGGCCTCGGATAACATGATCTTAAAAGGAATGATTGGACTACCCATATCACCAAGGTGCACCTCCTTTTCCGGGAGCCCATCACTAAGAACTCCATAGTTAAGCGTGCTCAGCTTGGAGTAGTATTGGGATGGGTGACCTGTCGGGAAGTTGATCCTGGCATGCGGGTGAGTGAGGACAAAGTGCACAGTTAAGGCTAGTGGTGGTCTGTGGGGCCAATCTTCATTCCTGAAACTCTACTTGAGCCTTGGGCAGTGGGCCCGGGCGTTACATACTTCCTCTTGAGATATTGAATTTAAATAGTTTTAATTTACCCTGCTTTGTGGTAATATTGCTATTAGTGATAATTCCGCACTTTGTTTTGAGTAATCTCACCTTTTGTGGTGAAGGTTGTCACAATATCGTGTCTCGTGAGAGGGCCTACAACTGTGAACGGAATAGTCAATAGATATCACTAATGCGCCTATCAAACTCTTAAATCACTACATGAGTAGGATTTGCTTTAGTATAGGTAGTGTATTATGCTAGGTCAGTGGGTAATATTTGCTTAAGGTCCCTTGGTCTAGGATTTCGGATGAATAATTATTAATGAATTCAAGTACATTGCAGTGTAAGTCATGGTGAAACTGAATTCCTAAGGAATACTTCCAATTTGTGATCTCAATCCCACTTAATTTAGATTTCAATTCTTGCAATTAGTTCTAATCAAATGATCTACCACTTTTTCACTAGGTCTAGCTGATCGGGTTATAGATAGTAGTAGTCTCTAGATTAATATTTCTCTGATTTGACATTCAGGCCTCATAGGCCTATACTACTCAATTCATACATTTGTGTTTTAAATGCATAGTTTGAATGTGTCAATAAACTGAGCTAAAGATTGATGCTGGAAAGAGCCACATTGATGTCTTAAATTTTCCTCTGGTCTTCCCAGTTCACAAAGGTTTCAAGTTCTTTAAGGTAGAGGTTAGCATGATGTATATCGTTGAATGTTAAGGTAATGTTGTTTCCAGATATAATGAAGGCATCTAAGTTATCCTATGATGCTAGGTGTGCTATATTGCCAAGATGGGGATATTCACAGGGTGTGTGTGGTGATTGCTATGCGTCAGAGCTCAATGACAATGTCGATACTTGTTGCATAGTGGTACGTAAAGGGTGGGAGTCATTAGTCTATGTACTCATTTAATCCAGGGTGAAAAGGTTCTGCCTTTTAAACGACTCAGGTGTGCACAGGAGAGCCATGAAGGTATGGACCGCTTGGTGCATCTTCACCTCCAATTTGTCTATCTGAATGAGGGGGTTGTTCAAGACTTTAAGGTCCTCAATGACAGTCATTTTGAGATTATTGAATGTATCAAGATGGATGCTATTTGTAGCTTGGCATGTGGATTAGTTGGTCTCAAAAGTCTGTTGGAGACCTCCATTGGTAGGGGGATAGGATTATTGTTGGGATTGTTATATTGTGCTCTTTTGAAATGGGGTTTAGGCTGTGCTAGGTCAGTTGGTGGGTCATGTGGCTTGGCACCGGGATTGGATTACCATTGGTTCTAATTTGCTTTAATCGGGTGCATATAGTTTGAGTGGTTCTTTAAACTATTGGGCTTGAATCAGGAGGTTGGATGGTGTGTATGGTCCCAGAAATAAGGAGTGCACATGGATGGATGCTCAACTTTGAATTTGATATTGTAGACCATCTCCCCACATCTGAGGTTTAAATCATTGAGAAAGTAGTTTCTTTCATGACGGCAAAGATGTGTAATGCTTTAGAGAAGTCAGTGGGGAAAAGGGAGTGATGGTTAATGAATTGGAGGGTAGCATCGATAGAGTGTGCTACGAATCTAAAAATATCCTCACTCCGTAGATGTGGTGTGAGATCAGATATCAAAATCCACCCTGATGCCCCCATTTTAGATAAGGTGGTGCCATTATCAACCATCCACCATGAGATATGAGCTTGTGGAAATCGGTTTCCACAAGATAAGGTAATAGTTTGCCCCAAGATGTGTTCACAAATGGATTTCTCTGGTCAAGTGTAGACAAGCCTGGTGGGAGAAATTACTTTAGTTTTGAGAATGGTGCACTTGGGGAGAAGGAAGGCCATAGCTTTTTTTATCTTAAAGGCTTTTTTTCTCGATGTGGTCAGGGTTGTTGATAATGTCAAAAATAATGGTGTGAGTGGTAAGAGATTTCAATAAGTACATGTTGTTCACAGGAAGATCGATGGTGTAATTCAGAGTGGTATATTGGGTAGTTATTGTGTCCACATGGGTTGGAACTATAAAATAAGAGGGATATCATGTCGGTCATTTTAGGCATATTCCATCGGTTTACAACCGATGACTAAGTGGGCGATGCTAAAACTCAGGACATACATCTTTTGGTTATAGCAACTGACAACATACAAGTGTATCATTGAGTGATTTCAATAGGTTAAACTGACGAGATAAAACACAACATGCAATGAAAATGTGGTATCCCTTGACCTTTCCTCGTCATTTATTCAACAGTAACTGATGAAATATGTATGAAAAATAGTTTCGATTGATTGTTCCTTGTCAATTTTGAATGAGAAATAATTGATGACTAATAGCATGATGTTAATTCTAACAATGAATAACAATCAAACTTGATGGATACACGTCAGTTTTGTATAATTAATCGATGAAGTATGTATATGTATTCGGTTATTTCATAATAGATGACTACATATCTCGTCGCTTTTATTAATGAATAAACAGTGAAAATGAAGTGATATCCTATCAATTTTCTACAAGTAATGAATGAAATATGAATATGTAGTCAGTTATTTTGAAATGACTGATGAGAAATATCTATGTTTTTTTTATATAGCAGGTCTACAAACATATTGCCTGGCTACTAGCCTGTCTATTGCATGTAGTTCATCCGAACTGAAAGTTCATTAGAACTACAGGCCACTACAAGCATCGCAGCTTAAAAACATGCCAACAAACTTGCAACAAGAAAGAAATATATACAAATAGACAAGGAGTGGCTCAAGTGGTCAAGCACGGTGTCTCCTATCAAAGGGACCCGAGTTCGAATCCCAGTTTCTTCCTTAATTTATGACCCTCCCAAGCATTCGGCCTCCGCCATGGGCATGGGAGAGGGGGGATAAATCTTTCTCTCTTAATCCCATATATACAAATAGACATGTATTTGATACAATATGCACAAACATGCCAAAAAAATTCGAAATTCTATAATTTTTCACTTCAAATGCACAAACATATCCATGAACACACAACTCAATCGATTCATTTCTCATCCACACATTCAATTTCATACATATGCATAAATACACATCATTCTCCTCATCATGCACTTCACATTCAATTCACTCACACTTATGAATAAATACATATGAATATCAGTTTTCATAGAGTTTAAGTCCATAATGTATAATAATATAACAAACAAAACTCTAACATTAAAGTTTAAAAAATATCAATCAACCCTCCCAATCATCTGACAAGTCCACATGTTTGATGAAGTATTCTGCCCACTGTTCGCGCAACTCATTCAGCTGCCCCAATGTATAGGTTTTAGTAGTGTCAAAAAACTACAAAGAGAAAGAGACATAATTCTAATTAGATTTGGTTGTTTGTATAATCAAATGAGACTAATTCATTAATTTGTGATCTAAGACTGGTAAAATTACCTTCTATATACATTTGATCTATGTCATGTGTGTGAAAATGGTCTACATGTAGAACATCATGTAATATGCACATGCCCAATCATTTTCTTTTATAGGGTACTATAGATTTATAATTACATTAATAAATGCAAATAAGTAGAGTCAGTAATATATATACATTGGAATGATAAGACTGCATCAACACTCTTCCAAGCTATTGATTTTTTTATCTACTTCCCCTCCTCTATAGAATGCTTTCATGCCCCTATAAGTTAAATTAATAGATATATTGTATTATTAAACTATCATATGATGTAAAAGTTAACAAATATGTTAAGCATGGAAATTCTACACTTATGCGTGAATCACTCATTTTATTGGGTGTCCCTCATTTGGTGTTGGTTTTATACCCAAAGAATCAAAGAAATACATAGTATAGTTCTCGAGAAAAATTACTAACAACTGACAATGCTTTTTTGAGTGAATAGAAGGTAAATAAAAAAATTCCACAAGAAGTGTATTCATAAGTCAAAAATATAAACAACAAGCCCAAAACTTACACAACATTGAAGGGAGCTATGATCAAAGTCCTGGAAGCACCATAAACCTTCATTACGGTAGTTACGTAGTCTTTGACCCCACTCGGATCTCTAGCTACATCACTAACCATTGATGGCACTAAAAATGACACATTTGATATTTCAAACTTAGTAGTTGCATAATACAAATGACTGAACATATATATATATATATATATATATATATATATGCAATAATTAATTAATATATAGAAAGCAATTATAAAATATGTAATTCTTTAGATATGATGAGGTATTAAAACTCATTGTATCCAAAGTTTTATATCTAATGTATTCAGTCATTGCTATTGAAATAGCTCAGTATCATCTATCAACACTATAATAGTGTTATAATCTATACCTACGACCTCCTCCCAAAGATCAATCACCATGGTATATGATTTCTTTAAATTCTCTAACCATAATGTCAACACCTTGAAGTTAGGGCCTAAGGAGTTGAACAACTCATGTGGAATAAAATGTGGGGGTGGAGGCTTTGGAACCCTAGGTTCCTTCTTAGTTGTTGTGGTCTGTATGCATGTATTCTCATATTAGCTTTGGATTATTTATATAAATTTCAATATACATTTTTCCAACCTCAAGAAATACAATGAGTCGTTTCGGCCACCCAATGAAGCCTCTTTCTACCTATCTAACTATCATGGCATTTGGGTTCTCATATGGAGGGGTGCATCTCTCCATGTCGAAATGAAACGTATGACATTCACACAAACATGATTAGTGGGAAGAGGAATACCATGAACCGTATCAGTGAGTGAATAAGACTTGTTAGCTGCCACAATATTGTATGATGGAACATTGATGAAACGATGACATATTCTGACAACCTACAATTTTATGAAACATGACATTTAAATTGACACACATATAAATTGACTTGAGGGATGAATTTATCATAAAGTAGAAATTGACTTAAATTGAATCTTACCCCAGGCATTCAATGCAAGTCCAAAGGACTACTCCCAATACCCTCTATGGGCATATGAAGTTATACAGGTTCTATGACTTCTGGAGAAACATGTACCACCTAAGAAGCCTTGACCTCCTCTAAGGCTACAACTATCAATCTCTACTCATCCTCTTGGTCCATTCACCCTTTCTTGGTAGATTTGCACTTTTGTTCGGATGCACCAAAAAAAGATTTTAGCTCAAACCCACCTATAGGGCTCTAACATGTCTAGGGATCTCTTCTATCCCTAGAGAAATTATCAATTCATCATGTGTTCCCTAAGGGGTGAGCTTGCCCTCCTTTTTCTTCTCACCTAGATCCAAATATTGATCATTAAAATCAATTAATAAGTAGAACTTAACCATCTAGGAAAAAAAGAACATGGACATGCATTGTGAGACCAATAAATTTATCATTTTGAAGCCACCTCCTGGGTTGCTTGGATGGGGATTTCTCTAAATATATTTTTTCTCGCATCTATTTACTCAATATAGTAAGGCAATAGTCTAGAAGCACTCAAAGACTCATTAGTAGAAGGAGTAGAAGTAGAAGGTCCTTGCTCTTACTCTCTCAATAGGAGGCAATTAATATAACAACATAAACCCAATCGGTGGTTATGCACATTCTAGTGATGCCTTTCTTTTTTATCATTGTGAATGGCTTGATTAATTCAATAAGAAATATTGTTAACTAATCATAAGAAATCATAAGAAAGTAATTATTCTAATACATTGAATGCATCTATTTTTCTCTGCTCAACAAAATCGAGCCACTCTTTTTTATTAGGATAGGACCATTGTAGAATGGGGTCCTTATCCTTCTTGTCTCCAAAGATGTAGTTTCTTGTGAGGATTGTCCACCAATCTATGTGTCTTCCCCTGACGAGTTCCATAACAGACTTGCGATGCAACTTTTCATCAAGCTCATATCAATCATAAAAAGGTTCAACATTCACTACTTTTTAGAAATGTGAAAAGAAAGAATATGAAAATACTATAAACATAAATGCATATATATAACATCTAACTTCCTCCAGATGAGGACTTCAGT
Organism: Alisma plantago-aquatica; assembly: GCA_963693085.1. Taxonomy (NCBI): domain Eukaryota; kingdom Viridiplantae; phylum Streptophyta; class Magnoliopsida; order Alismatales; family Alismataceae; genus Alisma; species Alisma plantago-aquatica. The sequence goes on along the minus strand of OY856415.1, from coordinate 115,272,363 downwards.
GACATTACTCACTTTTCTCTAATCATCAACAAGTACAGACACTTTTGTTTGACCAAACACCCTATAATAGTTGATGAACTACTAGTAATCAACATGCCTACTCCATTAAATTCAAAGATGTCCTTCTTCCCTTCCCTATTTATGGATATTTTCATGAAAGTTAGCCCACTCTTATGTTTAGATTTTTTTAGCACCATCATCACCCTGGTCAAGAAGCCTAATAGGATCCTCATGCTTAGGATCCTGAGGCTCATGATCGTTGAGCTCCTGGTCAGATACCATCTATAAAATCAAAGTAAACATATAAAAAAGTTAGATCACATATGAGAAAAGTCAAACCGCATATAAAAAAGTCAGATCACATATGAAAAAATTCAAATCACATATGAAGAATCACATCACATATGAAAAAAGTCAAATCACATATGAAACACTAAACATGTTATATAATGTAAATAACATATAAAATACTACATGTAGTATACCTTAAATAATATCCCTTCTATGTGATCTTCATATGTATAGTAATAAGTGTTATGTTCAACATTTACACTTGGTACCCAATAGAGAATGGACTAGAGTCATCATACTTGTCATAGTACTTTTCTTCATCAATTGGATCTAAAATGAATTGTCTTTTCCCATGAAGAATAATAGACAAATTTTCATTTGTAGTATCGTCGATATAAAATACTTGCTTTTCCTAAGATGCCGTGATGAATGGTTCATCCTTCTTTCCTATCCACTCCAAATTCACTATTGTGAAATCAAGTTCATCAACTACAACTTATTTGTTGTTATTAACCCATTTATACCCAAAATAATGGAATTCTAAACAGTGTGTAGTTAATTTCCCATATGCCTACAATGACACCATAATAAGACATGTTTCCTTCATGGGGACTCTTATCCTTGGTGCCTAAAGGGTGACCCCACTGTTTTGGACGACACTCTTATCATCTTGACATTTTTGTAGTATGAAAATTCATTTATACCAAACCCTTTGTAAGATGTAATGTGCATATTTGGCTTATATGTGAGTCATTTGATAGTTTCTATTACGTTATTTTGTGTTTGATATGGTTCACTAAATACTTCCTCTTCAAATCACCTGATAAATGTTTGATTATGCTCTCTAGCAAGCCACATTGAACTAAAATGGAGGTGAATATTTGGAGATTGTTGGTGTGTTCGGTGATATAAATACCCACATCATAAATGTTGTGTAAACATACAAGTATGTTTGTTACCACTGCTGATGACTAATATTTAACTATCGTTCTCCCAAAGTACCTTTGCCAGAATAAATGTCAGGATTCATAGTTTAGCAAGAGTCTCACAACAACTCAAAAAGTCATTACAAAAGTTCATAACCTCCCTAGAAACATATCCCTTAATGATACTTCCTTCGGGCCGACAATGGTTCCAAACATCACCTTTAAAAACACCCGTGTATCTCTCAAAAGGATATGTCCAATGAAGAAAACTAGACCCAACATTTTCACTTCCCTAGTCAAATGGACAACCATATGTACCTTGATATCAAAGAATGAAGGGGGAATATAATGCTCAAGTTAGCATAGGGTAATGACCACTTCTCTTTGCAACTTATCTATAATCTCAACATCAATTACTTTAATGCGTAGAGTGTTGAAGAAGAAGCAAAGCCTAGTGATAGCAAACATTACATGCTTAGGAAGGATGGATCGAATAGCCACATGCAATATATGTTGCATTAGAGTGTGACAATTATGAGATTTAAGACCTATCAACTTTATATCAAGTCAGCTTACAACTGTCTGAGAGAGGGGAAGGCGGTACCAGTAGCAGGTAGTTGGAGGGCTATTTGGAACCTGAGAACAGCTGCAAGGACCAAGACTTTCGCGTGGCTTATGCTACATGATGCTTTGCTTACAAACGTCAAGAGGGCAAGAAGGGGCATGACCACTGCCACAAATTGCCCCAGATGTAGGACTGAGGATGAAACTTTAATCCATGCCATTCGAGATTGCCAGTATGCGAGAGAGGTATGGACAGAACTTTATATCATGCATTTATACCAATCTACATATATTGGCTGAGTATCTGTGTGGTACCTTAACATTGAGCAAGCACTCACAAAAAGTTCTCTTCTCCTATGTAGACAAGGTGTAACAAGAAGGAGGTAAATATGTGTAGCAACCCTTGGTGACTTCTTATATTAATTCCTATTGATACCCATTTCATGTGGGTCCATTTTGGATTCGATGCCATCTTTATTCTTGCCTTTTATATTCAACAAAGTACTAATGATGCTATCACAAACATTTTTCTCAACATACATGACATCAATACAATGTCAAACTATCAAAGAACTCCAATAAGGAAGATCCTAGAATGTAGACCTCTTTTTAAATAAAGACTTTTCACCTATGGGAGTAGTATATGATCTCTTACCAAAATGATTTACAATGTTGTTTACTCTTTCATAAACATCATTCCCTAACATAGGGTTTAGGGGACTCTGTTCCTTAGTTGAACCATTGAATGTTTTGTGCAACATTCGATAAGTATGCACCTTTGGTAGAAACCTTCAATGACCAAGATATACAGTCTTACTACCATAATTTAGTCAGATAGAATCAGTATTTTCCTCACATATAGGACATGCCTTGGTTCCTTTGATGTTGTATACAGACAAGTTCCCATAAGATGGAAAGTCATTAATAGTGTAAAATAACATAGCTCATTAATTAAAAAACTCTTCACACAAAGCATCGTAAGTCATCACACCTTCTCCCCATAGTTTCTTTAGGTCCTCAATGAGAAGCTCTGGGTAAACATCAATATCAATGCCAGGTTGTTTGAGGCCCAATATCAACAAGGACAACATGACATATTTATTCTTCATACACAGACACAGAGGAAGATTATATATAATAATCATGACAGCCTAAGTGCTATGTTGACTGCTTAATATTTCATATGGATTCATACCATCAGTAAAAATTCAAAGTCTTAAATTCATGCCTTCTTTGACAAATTCAAGATACAATAAATCAATCTTTTTCCATTATGGGGAATCAAACACATGTCGTACCATACCATTGTTGTTTTTTTACCTCTGCATGCCAATATAAATTTTGTGCATCTATGGAATTATCAAATAAGCATTAAAACTATGGTATTATATGTAGATACGCCATCACCTTGGCAAGAGACTCGATTTTGGTCTTACTCGATGTCTTCCTTTTACACCTAGATGCTCCACATTTCAAACATTCTTTCATGTCAATATAGTCCTTTTGAAATAACACACGGTCATTTAGGCATGCATGTATGTTCTTTCCCTCCATTTCCATTGGCCACAACACCTTTTTGTTTTGATGATAATGGAAGTTTGTTGCTTTCAGGGAGAATTTCTTTAAAACAAAGATAGTAGAGAAGTGAAGCTTTTGTTGCTCCATCTATTGTTAACCTTTAGAGTACACAATCTCAACACAACTCTCAAATTCATAAACTTAGTAAAAATTAAGTATAACAGTTTCTCAACATCATACAAAACATTTCTAAATAAGGGAGGTGGATTTGTAACATTTACTTCGTAACTATCTAGCATTACATCAACCATGTCTATTAGAATTGGTTCATTCTCATCAACATTATCAACCATTTCTTCTTTGACATAACTACCACTACTGTTACACCCCGATCTCACAATTACCACTTATCATGAGATTAGGGCATATATTGAGGATTTAATGTAATACAAAGATCACCCTTAACTTTTTCTTCTTTTTCAAACTCTTTGTTTTCTCGCATTGCATCACATAAACAAACTTTACAAGAGAATTAAACCTTGATTACTCTAGTATGATCTCAACATTAATGATACACATCCATACATTCATTCTATTTCTCACACTTCCATGTACATATTACATGATAATCAAATGCATTCTCTCTTATTAAGGAAACGAAGATACAAACATCATTTACAACTCTCTCACATCTATATAAGGATCTAGAGTGACAAGGACTGACTGAACTTAACTATACTCAGACTTAAATCTTGTGGCAGATCTACTCTGATGCAATGATATCTTCTTCAAGTCCATGTGATTTCCCTAAAAATTGTGAGTAGAGGGGTGAGCTAACTCGCTCAGTGAATGGGTACTTCAAAGAAACAGTCTAAAGCACTGATATAATTACAAATATACTTTTGAGCAATTGATATCAATTATAACATCAGTAAGCTTTAAAGATTCTAATAATTGACAATCATAAATATGGCAGGATACTCTAAATATCTATAAGAGTGAATCAATATATGAAATGCTTGATTGATCATAAACAAAAATAATAATTGAGAAACATACAAAGAATAATTGAATAATTATGCACACTTTTTTGACCTCTCATTAATTTTATTATGCCATGATCATATGTAGTGTACTCTACATATGAAGACTTGTAGTGCACTATGATCCCACCTTACAAGACATAGTCGACACCCCGAGATAGCTAAGTCGGACTACTCTCTTGGTCTGCAATAGGGAAACTGGCTCTCTGGCCTCGGCACTCCTATTGTGCCTTAAACTGGACTCCTCCTCTAACCTAAGCACACAGAAGGAGAGTCAAGTCATTCCACCAGGACTTCTGGTTGATGTTGGACATGCTTTTCTATACTCTAGTGCCACCAGGATTTCTGGTTGATGTTGGACACTACAAACTATAAATTAAGGAGACTTCCACTAGGGCTTCGTCCCCCGTGCCACCTAATAGCACGTTCTGACCCCTGTATACTGGACGCTTCCAGGGTTAGGTCATTTCACCCCTAAGGCGCAAACCTCACATAGGGGTTCTATGGTTTCAGGGCTCTTAAATCTATAATTTTATTATTCCTAGAAAATCACAACATGAATATCATTCTAGACCTGACAGAGCAATATACTCAAAAACATTGTAATATACTGAGTAATCAACATATTATACATGCATACAGACTAAAATTCTTAAATAAATAGATTACATGTCCACTTGGCACATACACACTAGAATCATGCAATTTATCATCTTATTACACTGATAAGAGTTAATTACTTGACATATGAGTAATCGTCAGTAGCACCTACAACTTATCTATAATTTCTCAAAGAATGTGCATATCAACCCAAATCTTGAGTTGTGCATCTCATAACTCAATTAAGAGTTAATTACTTAACATGACAAGAATTATTAATAATAACTAAGAACATTGATATCACAATACTTGATTCATTGAACACCCTACCTTTAGGGTTTCATTTAATCACAACAAATTCTACAAAGAAAGGTGTAATACATCTATCACATACTTTTAAAATCTTTAAAACACATGATACATGGGATCTCAATCCCTTATCACAGTACTAAGAATTCTCATCCCTTCACATCATTATCATGATTACTGGATCTGGGTATTCAAACCCTTAGATCATCACATAGCATTGTTACCTCTGTAACAGTTAACCATTACCTCTAGGTCCTTAGACCAAGGTATTCATTTCACTAGTTGTACAAGTATTCTCATGGATCACAAGGCCATCACACATCTTGTCACCTCTCACTAGGCAACAACTTATTCACATGGTTCCCATAAAGATTTCACGTGACATAAACATTTACTGAATAAAGACTACTATCAACAAATCATATAAAATCAATATATGTATGAAACATTAGAACTAAGCTGAATTTGGGTTTCCATGCCATTCACTGGGATATCATGCATCAATAATAAAATTGAATAAATAAAGTCGACCATGTCAAGAAAATTCCTTCAAATGGATTTCACGATATCTATTTGCAAATATCCAACTTTCCTCGCATCTAGGGTTTCACCCTCTTTACTGAGATATCAAACAAAAACTATTCACTTTAAATGAAATCCAAGATAGTATCTAACATATATGTACTATGCATTCAGATAAACAATCATTCATAACCAAGGGGATCTAGATAAACAAATTTCTCTATTTAATTATACAGCAATTTCAGTCATAGACAAATTCCCTATATTTCAGTTTACTCTTATAACCTCTGTGAATACTTAGGAATTCTCATTGGGATGTATTGTATACATTTCTAATATGATTTTATCATCTGAAATTCATCCAAAAAGACGAAGAATCCATTTCATATCATTTTGCAAAAACATAGATCAAACATACAATTCAGGGTTTGTAGTCGCATACTAAGCAATTAAAGATTACTGATGATTTAACCAATTTTCATGAAATATACTATTTAAAGGAAGTTCCCACTCACCCTAAGGTGTGACAACACCTTTAAAATGTATCCCATATCTGAAAATCTCAAATCCATATCAAATCCCTAGCAATTCACCCAATTCTTCTTCCTTTCAACTCGGAAACCCTAAAAATGAGGGATTATGAAGAAAGAGTGAGAAAAGGGGAAGTTTTGATACCATTTTAGATCAAATCAGAGGAGGGACGGAATTTTGACATGTGAGAGAAGATTTACCATTAAATTCTATGCAAAGAAGCTAAACTTACATGATTTCATCATTCCTCAGACCGCAAAACCCTAGGTCAACATCTTCATCACTTTCTCCTCTCAAACCCTAACTCTCCCTCTCTCTCTAGGATTTCGTTTCTCTGGATTGAATCACGAATTATGATAGCTCCTTGTGTTTTAGCTTGACCATATAGAGCAATTGATCTGCTTGGGTCAATTGCACATTGACCCCTCACTATACTTTTTCTTATTTTAGCATATTGTTCTATCATAAAACGGTTTCTCTGAATTTGTGTATTTCAGAGATCAAACCTTCTCCAAAAATTATTAGAATTTATAATATTGTGTACAATTAAGTTATAAATCTTTAGTTAAAATTTGAGAACATTCCAAGATTCCATTAAATAACTAAAAATCGAATAGTGCACTGCTATCCAGAATTCTATAGAAATATTAGTTACTGTAATTCGTCTACTGATAAGGACTAAACACATCCAAAAATTATGAAAATTTTACATGTTGTTTATAATTCCATTTCAGATCTTCAGTTAAAGTTTTATATCATTTGGAGTTACCAATAAATAATTAAAAATAAAACACTACACTACTAAAAAGCACTCTGTCAGCATTTTGGTAGAAGTATAGTTTGATAGAGAACCACATTCAAAGAACACTCAAATATTCTGAAATTTTTCTCCAATATTCATGATTGAGTTATCCATATCATATCCAAAATTCAATTAAATAAAAATTTGTATAAAATATGAAAAATCATTTACCACATTGCTATCCTGATCAAATTCCATATTCATGTACTATCAAAACCCTAATTTTTGCTGATTAGGGTTTACATTTCTCAAACCCTAATTCTTCAAACTAAAATCATTGTTAAGAGTTTCTTCTTATGTTTGAAACATCACAATTGATCTACTTATCATTAATCAAGCCTAAACGATGTTCAATCTAATCAAGCATGTAATCATTCAGGTAAACCCTAGTTTACTAATTAAGCACAAATGTGGTCATTACAATTCTCACCCCCTTAAAAAGTTTCGTCCCCAAAACATAAATACACAAACAAAGTATATTCAAAGTTTATTTTAAGCTTCTGAAATCTTACATGTCATTGCATTCTTGTATTTTATACTTGAATGTAGTTTTCAATGTTAAGTCCTTTATTTCTTTTCTAATCACAACATGTTAAAATAGTTATCAATGATAACAAAAAAATTCTCTATGCCACAATCAATCATAGAGTAGATCGAGAAGCAACCATTTCAATATTTTCATACTCTGAGGTGTTACCTCAACATTGATAATCTGATCCAACCATCTCAATTCATTCGGCTCAATATGTACTATTATTTTATATTAACTCTGAGTCACAAAAGAGAGTTCACTATGTTGTTTTAAATATTACTATTGTGCTACTTAAATAGAAAAATAGTCTTGAGTTAAAAGACTAGATTCAACAACAATTGTACAATACTACTCATGACATCCCCATTGCATCATGGATGCATAAGGTGAAGCATTACCATCACATTCCATATTATTCTCAAGTATGAACCCACACATAATTCAAGGTGTAACCATCGAGTTATAGAATACTAAGGCTTCAACAATAGTAATAGAGTACTCTATGATTGTATTAGTCATTCAAGGACTATTCATACCCAATTACCATCACTTAGTTATTTTAAAACTAGGTATAACAAGCTATACCTCATTAGGGTTACATATCAATACAATATGGTTATCATCCCTTCTATTCATATGAGTGAATAGGTAAGACTACCTTATTTAGGGTAACCCTTCATTTGTTCCATCATTATTCAACCCATATCACCATACTACAATTGTACAATACTAAGATGGATTATTGTTATGAATGACTACAACTATCAGACAACTTTAATTAACATATTGTCTACACATGTACAATGAAATCATACGTAGAACCAATTTACATCCCTTAATATACCTTCAACAAATTATACTTCTAAAAACAAATTCACATATTACTAAAAGCCATTGTTTTCTCTTATCTCTCTCCTCATTCACTACTACTTACTTTTTGCTACTTATCCTTCTCATTTTAATCATGTAGATTAAACATTCCTAAAATTGAAACATATAAGGTAAGGTACAAATAGGTTATTCGTCATTCTTGCTATCACTGCAAGAATTTATCTCATATCACACTTCACTCACATTGTATTTCTCCTTTTGTTTCAAGCACGCTTGTTACATTTCAAATTTATTTCTTACCCTTTGCTCTGAATCATTTCCATATTGTTTACCTACCTTTCAAGTTAGCTAACTTTTAACCCTAGATTACTATCAGTGCTAGTTTACTTCTCATAGTGCAAATCTCATGATCTTGCTTTATAGAGATGCTAGTATTCAAGGTCAAATCACTATTGACATCCCTTGAACTACTACAACTTTAAACATTCTAGGTTTTGGTCCTTATCAGAAGCATGACGTTATTGTGATGTGACTTTTCTCCCTTAATTTGAAATTCAAACCTTGGATATCACAAATTTTACTAAAGTCTTATTTATCTTATCGCTTGAATTTCCTTTCTCTTACTTGGCCATTCAGATAAATTACATTCTCAATTACCCTGCTAGGGTTTCATCATCATATTATGTGTCATTATTACATTCACTAGATGTCTCTACCACGATGGTTATGCATCATATATGATTCATTTTCTTATCACTTCATTCCCACATTGCTCTCATTAAGGAAGATATGAAAGAGAAGATGATTTTGAGACTTAGAATTCTTATCTTCAAACATTCAATAATACATTTCTCATATGTAGGTTTAATTAATCATCAACAAGGATACTTGACTAATTAGCACTTTCTTGAATCTTGCAACCTCTTTCTTTTATAATCTATATTACTTCATTATGTTTCAAACCCTTCTTTACTTTCCATAATACCCTTACCATATACTACTATTCAACATGTCATCTTTAACTTCTAGTTTTCTCTTATGATCATGTTGCTTCTTCTTTGTGTATGATCATGTATACCATGTTGCATATATTTCCTTTTATCCATCTACTAATGTGAAGTTGAAATTCTAAATCAATAATCTCTCTACTAGTATCACCTCATGTTTAATACATTACATATCCTTCATTTTAAATCAAATGGCTCATGCATGGGTGAAACATAGTTTCTCTTTAAATCAAGTTTTTCCATCCTAAATATAGTCTACCTTTGTATGACTTATTCATTTATATAGATACACTTTTGTTCTTCTTTTATAAACTAGTTTGTTTTTCTATAGAGACTTAGAATCCAAAGGCAGTAAGAATGAATGTATTAAACTTATTAATAAAGGTATACATTTCATGCTCTCAATTATATCATAACCCTCATTCCTTAATCAAGCTCATTATTTCCAGCATTTCTCTTTGTTTCAACTAAGTTTCTTATCCTAGTTTTATGATTTACATGCTCATCTAGTTCTCTTCACTTTAACTCTTCTGAAGACTCTTCACTTCTATGTACTTATTGTATACTTAGCTCTTTTCTTCTATTTTCCCTTTGCTTTGGAGTACATAAAAAATTGTACTCAGTTATATAGTCCATTCCTCATGATTGATTCTTACTATCTTGTCCCTTACATACCTTTTCCATATTATTATTTTTTCTCCATATTTCATATTTAAAGTTCATATAATAATAATCATTAAACTTAATCTATACCTTATGTCATGTTCCTTTATTCCCAATTAAGGGTTTCTCATATGAGGCCCCAAAGTTGGATCTCAGATATCAGTTCCAACTGATTCTTAGCTATTCTAATCTTTCCCATATGTTTCAACATCTTAGTGTATTTACATTCTCACTATGATGTGGGTTTAATTTATCCAGAGTCTACTCTTATCATATTGTTAATAGGAGTCATTAGATCCCAGTAATGCATCCTACCAGTCGGACCAGGATGAACCTGCAGTCCTGAAGCTAAGAGCTACTTAAGATTAACCAACTCCTATTAATCTCAAACATGTGGAAAGAATATCCACTTAGGAAAGTTCATTTAAAGATCATTTCTAGTATACTTGATACAAAGAATGTAATCAATAAATGCTACAACTGCACAGTGTACAACAAATCTTAAAGACCCATATATATTTCAAAATATTGAATATATGAATTCAAACATATAAGAGCATTTCTATTCATCTCCAATAAAACAACAATATGAAATGAAAGTTCTATCTCATTTTATATTTATGCGCTTAATTCATGTTACTTATCTTGTTTCTAACCCTAATATTTCTAGGGTTCCTCTCTAGACCATCCTTCCATTGTATACCTGGCCAGGGTATACATGAAAGAATAAACACAGTAGCTTGATACTAGTTGATCCAAGTACTCAGATACTGGGCCAGGATATCCAAATACTCAAATCCCCAGAGCTAACATCATAACATCTCCTATCTGCCACACTTATGACTCTAACTTACTAACTTAATGGTCCCTGACAACTCAGCCTAAGCTCTGATACCAAGGTTGTTACACCCCTATCTCACAATTAGCACTAATCATGAGATTAGGGCATAAACTGAGGATTTAACGTAATACAAAGATCACCCTTAACCTTTTCTTCTTTTTCAAACTCTTTGTTTTCTCGCATTGAATCACATAAACAAACTTTACAAGAGAATTAAACCTTAATTACTCTAATATGATCTCAACATTAATGATACACATCCATACATTCATTCTGCTTCTCACACTTCCATGTACATATGACATGATAATCAAATGCATTCACTCTTATTAAGGAAACAAAGATACAAACATCATTTATAACTCTCTCACATCTATACAAGGACCTAGAGTGACAAGGACTGACTGAACTTAACTATACTCAGACTTAACTCTTGTGGCAGATCTACTCTGATGCAATGATATCTTCTTCAAGTCCATGTGATTTCCCTAAAAATTATGAGTAGAGGGGTGAGCCTACTCGCTCAGTGAATGAGTACTTCAAAGAAACTGTCTAAAGAACCGATATAATTACAGATATACTTTTGAGTAATTGATATCAATTATAACAGAAGTAAGCTTTAAAGAGTCTAATAATTGACAATCATAAATATGGTAGTATACTCTAAATATCTATAAGAGTGAATCAATATATGAAATGCTTGATTGATCATAAAGAGAACTAATAATTCAGAAACATACAAAGAATAATTGAATAACTGTACACACTTGTTTGACCTCTCATTCATTTTATTATGTCCTGATCAAATGCAATGTACTCTACATATTAAGACTCATAGTGCACTATGATCCCACCGTACAAGACTTAGAAGACACCCCAGGATAGCTAAGTCTGACTACTCTTTTGGTCTGCAATAGGGAAATAGGCTCTCTTGCCTCAGCACTCCTATTGTGTCGTAAAATAGATTCCTCCTCTAACTCGAGCACACAGGCAGAGAGTCAAGCCGTGCTACCAGGACTTCTGGTTGATGTTAGACATGCTTTTCTATACTCTAGTGCCACCAGGACTTCTGGTTGATGTTGGACACTGCAAACTATAATTTAAGGAGACTTCCACTAGGGCTTCATCCACCATGCCACCTTATAGCATGTTTCATATGCTGCTAGGGTTAGGTCATTTCACCCCTAAGGCGCAGACCTCACATAGGGGTTATATGGTGTCAGGGCCCTTAAATCTATAATTTTATTATTTCCTAGAAAATCACAACATGAATATCATTCTAGACCTGACAGAGCAGTATACTCAAAAACATTGTAATATACTGAGTAATCAACATATTATACATGCATACAGACTAAAATTCTTAAATAAACAGATTACATGTCCACTTGGAACATGCACACTAGAATTGTGCAATTTATCATCTTATTACACTGATAAGAGTTAATTACTTGACATATGAGTAATCGTCAGTAGCACCTGCAACTTATCTGTAATTTCTCAAAGAACGTGCATATCTACCCAAATCTTGAGTTGTGCATCTCATAACTCAATTAAGAGTGAATTACTTATCATGACAAGAATTATTAATAATAACTGAGAACATTGATATCACAATACTTGATTCATTGAACACCCTACCCTTAGGGTTTCATTTAATCACAAAAAATGCTACAAAGAAATGTGTAATACATCTATCACGTACTTTTCAAATATTTAAAACACATGATACATGGGATCTCAATCCCTTATCACATTACTGGGAATTCTCATCCCTTCACATCATTATCATGATTACTGGATCTAGGTATTCAAACTCTTAGATCATCACATAGCATTGTTACCTCTGTAATAGGTAACCATTACCTCTAGGTCCTTAGAACAAGGTATTCATTTCACTAGTTGTACAAGTATTCTCATAGCTCACAAGTCCATCACACATCTTGTCACCTCTCACTAGGCAACAATTTATTCACATGGTTCCCATTAAGATTTCATGTGACATAAAAATTCACTGAATAAAGACTACTATCAACAAATCATATAAAATCAATATATGTATGAAACCTTGGAACTGAGCTGAATTTGGGTTTCCATGCCATTCACTGGGATATCAAGCATCAATAATAATATTGAATAAATAAAGTCTATCATGTCAAGAAAATCCCTTCAAATGGATTTCACGATATCTATTCGCAAATAACCAACTTTCCTCGCATCTAGGGTTTCACCCTCTTTACTGAGATATAAAACAAACACTATTCACCTTAAATGAAATCTAAGATAGTATATGACATATATATACTATGCATTTAGATAAACAATCATTCATAACCAAGGGGATCCAGATAAACAAATTTCTCTATTTAATTATACAGCAATTTCAGTCATAGACAAATTCCCTATATTTTAGTTTACTCTTATAACCTCTATGAATACTTAGGAATTCTCATTAGGATGCATTGTATACATTTCTAATATTATTTTATAATCTGAAATTCATCCAAATAGAGGAAGAATTTGTTTCATATCATTTTGCAACAACTTAGATCAAACACACAATTCAAGGTTTGTAGTCGCATACTAAACAATTAAAGATTATGGATGATTTAACCAATTTTCATGCAATATACTATTTAAATGAAGTTCCCACTCACCCTAAGGTGTGAAAACACCTTAAAAACGTATCCCATATCTGAAAATCTCAAATCCATATCAAATCCCTAGCCATTCACCCAATTCACCTTCCTTTCAACTCGGAAACCCTAAAAATGAGGGATTATGAAGAAAGAGTGAGAAAAGGGGAAGTTTTGATACCATTTTGGATCAAATCAGAGGAGGGATGGAATTTTGACATGTGATATAAGATTCACCATTAAAGACTATGCAAAGAAGCTAAACTTATATGATTTCATCATTCCTCAGACTTCAAAACCCTAGGTCAACATCTCCATCACTTTCTCCTTTCAAACCCTAACTCTCCCTCTCTATCTAGGATTTCATTTCTCTGGATTGAATCATGAATTGTCATAGATCCTTGTGTGTTAGCTTGACGATATAGATCAATTGAGCTGCTTGGGTCAATTGCACATTGACCCCTCACTATACTTTTTCTTATTTCAGCAGATTTTTCTGTCATACAAAGGTTTCAGTGAATTCGTGTATTTCAGAGATACAACCTTCTCCAAAAATTATTATAATTTATAATGTTATGTATAATTGATCTACAAAGCTTTAATTAAAATTTTAGATCATTCCAAGCTTCCATTAAATAATTAAAAATATAATGTGCACTGTTATCCAGAATTCTACAGAAATGTTAGTTACTATAATTCGTCCACTGATAGGGTCAAAACACATCCCAAAATTATGAAAATTTTACATGTTCTTTATGATTCAGTTTTAGATCTCTAGTTAAAATTTCAGATCATTTAGAGTTACCAATAAATAAATAAAAATAAAACACTACAATACTGAAAAGCACTCTGTCAACATTTTGGTCAAAGTATAGTTCGACTGAGAACCACATTCAAAGAACACTCAAATATTCTGAAATTTTTCTCCAATATTCATGATTAAGTTTTACATATCATATCCAAAATTTAATTAAATGAAATTTTTTTAGAAAATATGAAAAATCATTTACCACACTGCTATCTTGATCAAATTCCATATTCATGTACTATCAAAACCCTAATTTTTGCCGATTAGGGTTTACATTTCTCAAACTGTAACATAATGAATCTTAGATGTAATCTCCATTTAAAACTTTTTCCCAATTTTCCCTCTCATTTCTATCCTTTATGTCATTTGTGTTTAATAAGTGGAATTTATAGTGGTTTAGTGAACATTTATTCACTAATTGTACCAATATAAGGGTTTATGCACAAATACCTCAGTGAAAGCTTAATTACCATAATTAAGTTCTATAAACCTTAATCTAACTTTTTTATATGATTTGAAAACATAAAATGAGGCTAAGTTTCAAATTTTCTTTGATTTGGATGTTGTTTGTGCAAGTTATGCAATTTCAGGTACATTCTGGACTTTTATGCAATTTACCCAATTGGGAGGTTTTCTTTGCAAATTTTCAACTGAATTTTTAATACTTAGATATTCCCTTACCATTAAAGAGATTTTAAACCATTGGATAACCTAGTTTCACCTTGGTTTGATGGTATTTCTTTCCAAGGGCATTATAGGGATTACCCTCTTTATAAAGATGCTTCTCCTTAAAAGCTATCAACCAATGAGGTTATTTCTTTCTTGAAAAATGGTGGGGATGGCCTATAATAATATATGGGATCTTAGGACCGACTTTTAATATGCATGAAGCCTCTATGAGCTATCCTCTTGCATGGCCATCAATCCCTTGGCTAAAGACACATGGAAAGTCCCTTAAGACTCCTCATGCTTCACCTCTTTCTATATATAGCCATGTATACCCCTTCCCAACTCACAATTCGAAAACTCTTTCTCTCCTTTTCTTTCATCTATCTTAGATAATAGTTCCTTCTATATTTGTCCACGAAGTTTCTTCCCCAAGGTAATAGAGGGAGCCTACCTTGGTGAAGAAGGCTCCTAGGGCTTCCAAATTGCTCTATTAGGGTTTCTAAAGCTCCTCCTTGGTAATTTTGACCAAAACTAGTAAGTTTCCTCCCTTAATTCCCTATTTTCATACTAATAGTATTCCTTACACCTTCTTCTAGGTAGGAACCATGACCATACATGGTAAAACTCCACCTAAAAACCTAAAACATGTCATCTCCTTGCTCTTTTGCTAGGGTTTGCACCTCTAAAGTGGAGAAGGTGATCTTTGCTCAAGAAAGGAGCTTGGCTTGGAGAAACCAGACCTTATAATCTCGGAATCCTTTCTGTTTGAACCTAATTACCTTCCTAGAGGCAAGTTTGGTTAACACCCTTCTCGTATATTGCTTAGTACATGCTTAAAACTCATGCTTTTATGTTGAAAATCGATGATTTCCATCTCTTTTTACCATGCTCTTCTAAGGTTTTGATTTCTTGCCATTTTATCTTCTCTAGAATCTCTAGTTTTGTTATCTAAGAAACTTCAAACCTGATCTTGGGTCAAATGGTGTTTTCTCCCTCTCCCTCTCTCTTTAATTATCTCAATCGATTTGATGATGTGACAATTTCCTATTGGTCAGTATTGTAAAATTCAAATCTTCTAAACTGCTTATCCAAATTTGACAAATAAATATGTTTTGGAATTGGAAAATTAATCTCTATCTAATAAAAATATTTTAAAGCTCTGATTTCATGGTTTGACGAAGGGTGATTTTTGTAAAACGAATTTAATGCATAAAATCCATAAAAATTACATCTTAATCATCATAACTCCAAAATTAACATAAATATATGTTTTCTTGATCAGAAAAACCTAATAAGTTCACTGGTGATATTTTCAAAAGCTAAATCCGAATTTTTCTAAAAAGCTCTAAAAATAGGGTTTCTATATATTAATGTGCACTATGTACTCTAATACATTTTAATACATTGAAAATAGGCAAAGTGGAACTTGGACTCAATTAAAGTGGTGAAAGTTAGTAATTGATATCAGTAAGAGAGGTATGTGAATTCCTTACACCCTATGTTGGTATAATTGTTTCCAAACCCTATATTTTCCTAATGAGGCTTAAATGAACCTTAAATCTTCTATTATTGAATCCTAATGTTGTTCATGCCTCAAATTAGATTATAATTTCTTCTTGTTGGGTCTTATACCCCACTGCCATGCTTATTGAATATTATGACTAGTCTTTCCATGACTACTTTCTCTAACATGTGGATTTATGTTCTATTTAATTTAAAGTAGTGGTACTTATGTACAACCACCCACAGAGGGCATGTATTTAATCACCCTGGGGAATGTTTTTATTCTCCCCTATATAATTGTGTAGGTGACTGGGAATGTCTTATTCTCCCCTCACCTAAGGTTAGAGGTCCGATAGGTGCCTCAACCCTACTTAGTTAGGTAGGCATAATTATCTTGCATGCAAATCTTTTTTCATATAATTGTTAATGGCAAGTTTCTTTTGAATATAGCCTCATATTCTTGTTATCTTCATCATATGATGAACCCTAGCCTGTTTTTATTCGTTGTACTTATCTTGATATCCCAGATTAGTTTTGTGACACATACTTTTCTTCCCTTTCCCTTTTGCTAGGTGCTTTCCCAACCACCCAGGTGTTGGTGCTGAGCAAGGAGAAGGACAAGTTTGAAGAAATTCATCTCAGGAGTAGATCCCAAGCTATCTGAAAGGATGTCTAGGTTGCTATAGCTGGATCCCTTTCTCTTATCTTTTTCTTTTGGGAACAATCATGTAATGAACAATGAAATCCATGTAATAGGCTTAGTACTTTTATTTCCGCTGCTATTGACATTTTGTAATGTATCCGGTGCATGCTTATTTACTTGGAATATTATACATGCATCCCTCAATATCTTTTATCTTTCTAAAAAGATGGATGTTTTGTACTTCCTTTAAATTTTAGTAAGGAGGTGATCTCGCCTCTTTACAGCATGGTATCAGAGCCTTTAGGCAACTATTAGGACATGAATTTGAAGCAAAGGTGTCTAGAATAGATTAGGGTTTTGGGGGCTGGCAATATTTTCCTCCGCACCACTAGCTTGGTTTACGAGGACTCTCGTGCCCATATGATACCGGCCTAGCCTGAGCTGATATGAATTGCCCAAAATAGTATGCTTTTAGGCAATAGCATTCTAGATATTCTTTTCTCGTCTATGCTTCTATTCTTTTTCATCTATGATTCAAATACTCCTGGGAACTTAATATGTTAACCCTACATTTTAGGATAGGTGACTTGTTCGACAGCAGGAACAAGGGAAAGGAGTCAAACCCTAATGACTCCAAAGTGGGAAACACTCCTATGACTCCTATCGGCCATAGTATGGTCAATCATGCTACTCCGGGCACCCCCTCCTTCACACTGGAGCAAGAGTTGGCAATGTTGCGCCAGGTGCTTTCCACCATGATGGGGCAGCTCCACATAATGGCTACCAATGCCAACAAGTTGAGGGAGTTCACCCTCACTGACTTCATAAAGATGCAGCCACCCTATTTCAAGGGTGAAAGTAAACACAACATGGTGGACAAAGGTGATGACTGGGTGTTGGCTTTGGATCAGACCTTCAAGGGTATGGCATGCCCTCCTCACCAGAAAGTTCGGTTCGTGACATATGTGCTAGATGGACCGACGCGTGTCTGGTGGAATGGCGTCGCCCGCACTCGAGACACCACTACCATGGAGTGGGACCAGTTCCTGAAGCTCTTCAGGGAGAAGTACATATGTCCTGCCTTCCTGAGGAAGAAGGAAGTCAAGTTCTATAGCCTCAAGTAGGGAAGCATGAGTGTGGTCGACTACATCCAACGGTTCCTACTTCTGGAACGTTATGCCACTGACCTTGGAACTGAAAGAAGGGCAACATTGTTCTTGGAGGGCATGAACTACCAAGTGGGCCGAAGTCTTGTTCCACAACTTCCACTCACCTTCCAACAGATGGTGGATAAGGCCCTGGCCAATGAGTCCTACCCAGGATTCCAATCCTATGGACACAATAATGGCTATAGAAATAACAAGAGGAAGAACCCTACCTACAATGAGAATCATGGACGTGATCGGTGCAATAGTTGCTCTTGCCACCATCCCCCAGGGATATGTCATGTCAACAATGCACCTGCTCGTAGAGACAACCGGCCTCCTCCGACCTGCCACGAGTGTGGCCAAGTTGGGCATATCCGACCACTCTGTCCACGTTTCCAGCAAGGACAGAATAATGCCCAGCAGCCAAGGCAGAATACGCCTCTAAATAACAACAAAAACTAGAATCCAAGGCGACCGCCAGTGGAGAGGAGGAATGGGAGAGTGTTTTCTCTCAATGCTGAGGAAGCAGGCGAAGATAATGAAGTTATTGAAGGTACCTTGCATCTTAATATGCATCCTATAAAGGCACTATTTGATTCTGGCGCATCCAATACCTTCATATCATGTCAGCTTGCTTCCATGTTAGAAATAGAATCTGAGTATATGGATCATATATTAGATGTAACAACCCCTAGTGGTAAGATATGCCCTTCATATCTCCAAACTCTGACCATGGACCTTTGTATATCTGGTATAATGTTTCCCTCAGATTTCATCTTGCTCGACATGACCGCCTTTGATGTCATCCTGGGAATGGATTGGTTGAAGAGGTACAAAGCTTTTTTGTTTTGTGAAGAATCAAAGGTTAGTTTATCACATCTTGTTGAGGGAAGATTGTGTGTCAAAGGTAGAAAGCGAGAAGATCGACAATTTGTTATCTCTACTATCAAAGATGAAAAGCTAGTCTCGCAAGGGTGTAGAGCTTTCTTAGCCTCTATAGTCCTCGAGACTACACTTCCTTCTCTCGACCACATAGATGTGGTGAAGGACTTCTCGGACGTCTTTCCCGAGGAGTTACCTAGTTTGCCACCAACTCAGGAGGTGGAGTTCTCCATCAAGCTTGTACCTAGAACTTCACCAATATCAAAGCCGCCTTACCGCTTGGCTCCTACTGAGCTTACCGAACTGAAGAAGCAGCTAGAAGAGCTTCTTAACATGGGCTTCATCCGCCCCAATGTTTCACCCTGGGGAGCCCCTGTCCTATTCGTAAAGAAGAAGGATGGTTCGATGCGGATGTGTATGGAATACCGCATGCTTAACCAAGTGACGGTGAAGAACCGTTATCCTTTACCTCGCATCGATGACTTGTTCGACCAGCTAAAGTCAGCCACTGTGTTCTCCAAGATGGATCTGCAAAGTGGCTACTACCAGATGCATGTGAAGGAACATGATGTACCGAAGACGGCATTCAAAACTCGCTATGGGCATTACAAATTCATGTTCATTCCTTTTGGCTTGACAAATGCTCTTGTTGCCTTCATGGACTTGATGAACTGAGTGTTCCGCCCATATCTTGACAAGTTTGTGGTGGTGTTTATCGATGACGTTTTGGTTTATTCTGAGACGTTAGAACAACATCACGAGCATCTGCGGATTGTACTCAACACACTACGAGAAATCAACTCTATGCAAATTTCTCAAAGTGTGAGTTCTGGATAAAGGAAGTGATGTTTCTGGGTCATGTGATTTCTGTCGGACATATAGCTGTTGATCCTGCAAAGGTAGAAGTTGTTACCAAGTGGAAAGCTCCAAACAATCCCTCAAAGATCTGTAGTTTCCTTGGCTTAGCATGTTACTATTGAAGGTTTATCAAGAACTTCTCTAAGTTGGCCTTGCCTTTAACTAAGCTGACGTGAAAGGAGGTCAAGTTCTCTTGGACATCAGAATGTGAGAACAGTTTTCAGAAGCTGAAGAAGAGCCTAACTTCTGCTCCCGTGCTTGCTTTTCCTGTTGAGGGCATACCCTATGTCATCTACACTAATGCATCTAGACAAGGCTTAGGGTGTGTTTTGATGCAAGACAGAAAGGTGATCGCCTATGCTTCTCGACATTTGAAACTTAATGAAGCTAATTGGCCTACACATGATCTGGAGCTTGCTGCCATAGTTCATTCTTTAAAGATCTAGTGACACTATCTCTATGGTGAAAAGTTTGAAGTCTTTTCTGATCACAAGAGTCCGAGATATCTGTTGACTCAGAAGGATATGAACTTGCGACAACGTAGGTGGATGGAATATCTTAAAAGATTACGACTTCACCATTACCTATCATCCTGGTAAAGCGAATGTCGTAGTTGATGCTTTAAGTCGCAAGAAGGATGTTGTTTGTGCTTCTTTGAGATGTTCAGTATGGGAAAACCTTGAACACATGGCTAGATGGAGACCTCAGCATGTTGAATTAGTAGATGAAGACAAGTTGTGTGTTCATATGGCCATCTTGACTGTTACACCAACCTAGATCTCAGAAGTTGTGGTTGCACAGTTGGAGAGTTCTGAGCTTGAGGAAATGAAAGATTTAACTGAGAAACTGCAATCTGACTTCTCTGTCATAGTGGATGGTGTTGTCTGCTTCAAACAAAGGTTGTGGATTCCTAATGTTGGTGATCTGAGACAGAAGGTTCTGAGTGAAGCTCATGGGTCTAAGTACACTATTCATCCTTACACAACAAAGATGTATAAGGACTTACAATGAAGCTTCTGGTGGAAGAACATGAAGAATGATATAGCTCTATTCGTCACGAAGTGCTTGACATGTCAGCAAGTCAAGATCGAACATCAATGACCTGGTGGTCTTCTTCACCCTCTTGAAATTCCAGAATGGAAGTGGGAGAAAATCACAATGGACTTCGTTACTGGTTTCCCCAAGTCCAAGAAAGGTTATGATGCTATTTGGGTGGTTATTGACCGGCTTACAAAATCTGCTCATTTCTTGCCTTTCAAAACCAATTACAAAGCTGCGGATATGGCTCAGTTGTATGTTGAGTGGATCGTACGCCTACATGGAGTACCTGAGGTAATAGTTTTTGATCGTGACCCAAAGTTTACTTCTCATTTATTGGGTCAGATTCAGGAGGAGATGGGTACTGACTTGCGTTTCAGTACTGCTTACCACCCACAGACTGATGGTCAGTCTGAGAGAACAGTTCAGATTCTGGAGGACTTGCTTTGTTCTTGTGTGATGGATTGGGGTGGTGAATGGGATCGGTATCTACCATTAGTTGAGTTTGCTTACAACAATAGCTACCAAGCTAGTATTAGTATGCCACCTTTTGAAGCTCTTTATGGTAGACCATGTCGTTCACCTTTACATTGGGATGATGTCGGTGAACGTTCTCTAATGAAGATCGATGACATGCAAATGATGATAGAAAAGGTGCAGTTGGTAAAGAAATGCATGAAAGCTGCTCAAGACTGACAGAAGATGTATGCTGATAAGAAGAGGTCCGATGTTAACTTCCTAGTGGGTGACTATGCATTCCTGAAGATCAAGCCTATTTGTTCTATTGCTAGATCTAAAGTTAAAGGCAAGTTGAGTCCCTGCTATGTTGGACCATTTGAAATCTTAGATAAGGTTGGAGACTGTGCATACCGCTTAGCCTTACCTCCTTCCTATGATAAGATTCATAATGTGTTCCATGTCTCTATGCTGAAGAAGTATGTCAAGGACTCTTCTCATGTGCTTACTATTGAGCCTTTGGAGATACATGAGAATCTGACCTATGAAGAGCTACCTGTGAAGATTCTTGACTCTCGAGTAAAGCAGCTGAAGAACAAAGAGATTGAGTTGGTAAAAGTTTTGTGGAAATATCATGGTCTGGAAGAAACCACTTGGGAGTTGAGAGATGAAATGTTACATACTCACCCTTCTCTTTTTGCTTGAGATTTTGAGGACGAAATCCTTTTAAAGCGGTGGAGTGTTGTAACATAATGAATCTTAGATGTAATCTCCATGTAAATCTTTTTCCCAAGTTTCCCTCTCATTTCTATCTTTTATGTCATTTATGTTTAATTAGTGGAATTTATAGTGGTTTAGTGAACATTTATTCACTAATTGTACCAATATAAGGGTTTATGCACAAATACCTCAGTGAAAGCTTAATTACCATATTTAAGTACTATAAACCTTAATATAACTTTTTGATATGATTTGAAAACATAAAATGAGGCTAAGTTTCAAATTTGGTTTGATTTGGATGTTGTTTGTGCAAGTTATGCAATTTTAGGTACATTCTGAACTTTTATGCTATTTACCCAATTGGGAGATTTTCTTTGCAAATTATCAACTGAATTTTTAATCCTTATATATTACCTTACCATTAATGAGATTTTAAACCATTGTAGAACCTAGTTTCACCTTGGTTTGATGGTATTTCTTTCCAAGGGCATTATAGGGATTACCCTCTTTATAAAGATGATTATCCTTAAAAGCTATCAACCAATGAGGTTATTTATTTCTTGAAAAATGGTGGGTATGGCCTAGAATAATCTATGGGATCTTAGGACCAACTTTTGATATGCACGAATCCTCTATGATCTACCCTCTTGCATGGCCATCAATCCCTAGGCTAAAGACACATGAAAAGTCCCTTAAGACTCCTCATGCTTCACCTCTTTCTATATATAGCCATGTATACCCCTTCCCAACTCACAATTCAAAAACTCTTGCTCTCCTTTTCTTTCCTATATCTTAGATAAAAGTTCCTTCTGTATTTGTCCATGACGTTTCTTCCCCAAGGTAATAGAGGGAGCCTACCTTGGTGAAGAAGGCTCCTAGGGCTTCCAAATTGCTCTATTAGGGTTTCTAAAGCTCCTCCTTGGTAATTTTGACCAAAACTAGTAAGTTTACTCCCTTAATTCCCTATTTTCATATTTATAGTATTCCTTACACCTTCTTCTAGGTCGGAACCATGACCATACATGGTAAAACTCCACCTAAAACCCTAAAACATGTCATCTCCTTGCTCTTTTGCTAGGGTTTGCACGTCTAAAGTGGAGAAGGTGATCTTTTCTCAAGAAAGGAGTTTGGCTTGGAGAAACCAGACCTTATTATCTCGAAATCCTTTCTTTTTAAACCTTATTACCTTCCTAGAGGCAAGTTTGGTTAACACCCTCCTCATATATTGCTTAGTACATGCTTAATACTCATGCTTTTATGTTGAAAATCAATGATTTCCATCTCTTTTTACCATGCTCTTCTAAGGTTTTGATTTCTTGCCATTTTATCTTCTCTAGAATCTCTAGTTTTGTTATCTAAGAAACTTCAAACCTGATCTTGGGTCAAATGATGTTTTCTCCCTCTCCCTCTCTCTTTAATTATCTCGATCGGTTTGATGATGTGGCAATTTTCTATTGGTCAGTATTGCAAAATTCATATCTTCTAAACTACTTATCCAAATTTGACAAATAAATATGTTTTGGAATTGGAAAATTAATATCTATCTAATAAAAATATTTTAAAGGTCTTATTTCATGGTTTGACGAAGGGTGATTTTTGTAAAACGAATTTAATGCATAAAATTCATAAAAATTACATCTTAATCATAATAACCCCAAAATTAATATAAATATATGTTTTCTTGATCAGAAAAACCTAATAAGTTCACTGGTGATATATTCAAAAGCTAAATCCGAATTTTTCTAAAAATCTCTAAAAATATGGTTTCTATATATTAATGTGTACTATGTACTCTAATACATTTTAATACATTGAAAATAGGTAAAGTGGAACTTGGACTCAATTAAAGTGGTGAAAGTTAGTAATTGATATCAGTAAGAGAGGTATGTGCATTCCTTACACCCTATGTTGGGATAATTGCAGCCAAACCCTATATTTCCCTAATGAGGCTTAAATGAACCTTAAATCTTCTATTATTGAATCCTAATGTTGTTCATGCCTCATATTAGATTATAATTTCTTCTTGTTGGGTCTCATACCCCACTGCCATGCTTATTGAATGTTATGACTACTCTTGCCATGAATACTTTCTCTAGCATGTAGATTTATGTTCTATTTAATTTAAAGTAGCGGTACTTATGTACAACCACCCACAGAGGACATGTATTTAATCGCCCTGGGGAATGTTTTTATTCTCCCCTATATAATTGTATAGGTGATTGGGAATGTTTTATTCTCCCCTCACCTAAGTTTAGAGGTACGGTAGGTGCCTCAACCCTACTTAGTTAGGTAGGTATAATTATCTTTCATGCAAATCCTTTTTTCATATAATTGTTAATGGTAAGTTTCTTTTGAATATAGCCTCATATTCTTGTTATCTCCATCATATGATGAACCCTAGCCTATTTTTATTTGTTGTACTCATCTTGATATCCCGGGTTAGTTTTATGACACATACTTTTCTTCCCTTTCCCTTTTTTTGGGTGCTTTCCCAACCACCCAGGTACTGGCGTTGAGTAAGGAGAAGGACAAGTTTGAAGAAATTCATCTCAGGAGTAGATCTCAAGCTATCTGAAAGGATGTCTAGGTTGCTATAGCTGGATCCTTTTCTCTTATCTTTTTCTTTTGGGAACAATCATGTAATGAACAATGAAAGCCATGTAATAGGCTTAGTACTTTTATTTCTGCTGCTATTGACATTTTGTAATGTATCTGGTGCATGCTTATTTACTTGGAATAGTATACATGCATCCCTCAATATCTTTTATCTTTCTAAAAATATGTATGTTTTGTACTTCCTTTAAATTTTAGTAAGGAGGTGATCTCGCCTCTTTACACAAACCCTAATTCTTCAAACTAAAATCATAGTTAGAGTTTCTTCTTAGGTTTGAAACATCACAATTTATCTACTTATCATTAATCAAGTCTAACTGATGTTCAATCTAATCAAGCATGTTATCATTCAAGTAAACCCTAGTTTACCAATTAAGCACAAATGTGGTCATTACAACTATTGACATC
This sequence comes from Alisma plantago-aquatica, assembly GCA_963693085.1. NCBI lineage: Eukaryota > Viridiplantae > Streptophyta > Magnoliopsida > Alismatales > Alismataceae > Alisma > Alisma plantago-aquatica. Next base: position 115,247,001 of record OY856415.1, on the reverse strand, counting down.
TTCTGATCTCATAATAGGAATCTCTCTAAGTTAATATCATAATGTATAGCATTGTACAATCCCATTGCACATGAAATGATCTTTGATTGTGTCAACAATGTCAACTTTCAAGTTGTTACTACAATTCCTACATAAGCAATAGTACCTATGACTAGATTGTTTTCTATGCTCCTATACAAATTTTACAAACTCATCAAGACCATTAATAATCTTTAGAATGCAATGGTTTGGATTAGACTTCCATGATCGATCCATTCTATGATAAAATGGAAGACGAGTAGCTCAACAAGTGTTAGCTAATAAGTTAATTTCAGAAAGGATATATGTTTGAATTGAGCCCTAATCATCTATTAGCATTCAAATTCATGAATGTGTACCACCTATCCCATTCTTGAGCACTTCATCTCACTAGTAAGTGTATAGTGTGTGTTTGATTTTGATAAATTTCAGTAGCATTTCCCTGTGGTTCTACAAGTACACTGATGTAGATGAGTAAACACCCACCTACATATGTACCCAGAGAATAAAAGGGGAAATGTTGTGAAAATTTATTGAAATCAAACACATATTACACACTTACATCCTAAGTGAGATGAAGTGCTCAAGTATAGTCCTAAACTAAGGACTATCCAAAGTTTACTCCTAATGAGTAAATCTCAAACGCGTTTCTAGGCCAAGACATGGTTTAGAAATTAGGGTTAAACTTTGACCTAATTTCTGAGAAATTAATTATACATATATAAGAAATTAATTAAGCATACATATATAGCAGGTTCTTAATCTATCATTGACCATCTATATCACAAGAAACACCATATTAAGATAAGATCACTACATGTATTAGATTCTCATCACTCACCCCAGATAGCTCTATTTTAGGGTTTTTTGTCAAGTTAGGTTCAAGTTGGTTATTAGCATATTTGGTGATCTTTCTAATTTTGGATTTTCACTACTACAAAAAATGCTTTTTACAACAGTTCATTTTTCCATTTTACAATAGGTGTTAACCGTTGTATTAGATCGCGTGGTCTTATGGGGGGTGCTTTATACAACATGTGATCACATGTTGTAATAGATGTATTTTATACAACAGTTAAAACATGTTGTCTTTTGATGAATGGCCTATTGTAATATGGGTATTTTACACAACATGTGGTGCACCTGTTGTACTATATATACTACAACAGTTAAACCACGTTGTCTTTTGCTATACACACATGTTGTAATATGGGTGTTTTTTACAACATGTGGTTTATCCGTTGTAATATATATTATACAACAGTTGAAGCATGTTTTCTTTCACTAAACACACCTGTTGTAATAGGTAGGTTTATTACAACATGCAGTGCACCCGTTGTAATAGGTAAGTTTATACAACAGTTAAAGCATGTTGTCTTTACATACATTCAACCGTTGTAATAGAGTTGTTTATACAACATGTTGCGTGTCTGTTGTAATATACACATTTTATACAACAAGTTATGCATGTTGTAGTTCACTAGAAACACCTGTTGTAATGTGTGTTTTTTCCAGACGCACCTATTGTAATAGGTATGGATAACAAACATGTGTTGTTTGTTGTAGTATCATACATTTTACAACATATCATTAACTGTTGTCTTTGATTAGAGTTTGACAGGTCTTATATTGAACCAATTTTATTAATCAAATTAACTATATTATTAATAAATTATAATAAATATTAAATTATACTTTTTTCATTTCACAAACAAGCACATAATTGAACAAATTTTCCATCAAACCTTGAGAGAAACTCGTACTGAATTTAATAAATATTATATCATCTATACAAAGATTGAATAATTCAAAGTACTGAGTATCCACTCTAGAATCGAACTGAAAACAAACAAACAAAATTTCACATTGGTTTGTGCAAAGAAAAAATGTCTCCCCCTCATGTCACGTAATCTTATGTGTGCTCAAGAACACATCACCCACTCATTTCAGACCTCGTCGATTTCTTCTTAGTTGAAGCAACTGCCAATATACTTTGAATAATACTACAATCATATGACAAATATATCAACATATTGTCTTTTTCAAATTATTTAGAAATTTGAACGACATAATATAATGATAACTGGCTTACACATTCAGGACTATTTCTAATTCTTGCATCAATGATGTCTCTCATGTACTTCAACATATAATACCCGCAATCTGTGTTGTTCAGCTGCTTTGGACACTGTATAAAAATATGAATTTATTATCCAAATAATTGTGAGAACTTGTTAGCAAATAAGAGGATGGAAGTATAAAAAAAAACTAATACAATGTATGTGTATACAAAATCAAATTCAAAAAATGGCAAATTTCTAATCAAATTTAAAAAAATGGCAAATTGCTGCTTGATGTTAATGCATGATGCTATATATATATATATATATATATATATATATATATATATATATACATAAGAGATATAATGCTTGAGGACAAAGAGATATATTACTTAAATGTATTATAAATAAAACAAGTACATAGTTATATGGTTAATGAGGAAAAGTAAACCAGTATCTATAATTTTTTTTATACTTTATGGAATACCAAATACTTTATAAAGTATATATAAATAATTAAATATGTAACAAATATAGAAATTACATAGGTAATATTAAAACAAAAAACCAATATCTATAATTAATAATATACTCCATGGGATATCAAATAGTATTATATTATGTATAAATAACTAAATGTATAATGTATATAGCAACAACATAGTCCATAGATGTATATGTTATGTGTGCAGATTTATGCTGATTCTTTTCTATTATGAGTGTAATGTATGTTAGGAAAAATAATATCAAATGAAATATGAGAGTCTTAGTAGTACATGGTTTCACAATAAATTCATTAATAACATTTTTAATATATTTGTATTATTTTGAATTTTTATACATCAATCAATATTTGTTAAAATAATGTAATTGCATGTATCTTATGATATTAATTCTTTAAATTATACTTCTATTCGCAAGTTGTGCAAATATTACTCCTCTGAATTATACATTTTTTTTCATCATGATGTCAAAGATAAAATAATTTTTATATTTAAATTTCCAACGCTACATAGAAATAACAATCATAATAATCTAGTGAACAATATATTGTCACAACATTTATTGAGTTTATTAGGAAAAATTAATAAATAAGTTTAGCACCATCATAAGTATCTTTATTTAAAAATAAATTGCTATAGTGTTGTTTTTTTATTTTTAAATAATAATAGTAATTTTCACTTTGTACTACTTATATATTCAATTTTCTTAGCTTTATGTTACTTTTTAATTACTTGAGTAGTCAAGCTCATCCAGTAGGAAATTATTTGTTGGATTAAAATATATAATAATCCACACAATCAATATTAAACACTAAATTGATGTGCTTTTTAAACGACCTATATTTATGAAAAAATAATTTAATAGAATAGTTGGTCTTACAAAAAAGATTAAAACTTTTCAATATCAGATGTCACCATTTCAAGCTCATATTTAATATAAGAAAATCATAAATGTATGTAGCATATTCTAATATATATATACAATAATCCATATACATAGATCTAAAATTTAGTACTCCACTAAGTAATGAGTTATGTCTTCAACTTCTTTTTTTATTTGTGTAAGATACATCTATTTTCTTGCCTCGATCCAAGTAAATAGGTCGATTGAGACATATTGACACTCAATTTGAATTCCACATATGTACTTAACATAATTTTTATATGTGCCCCCTCCATTAGGGGGCTGGCTCCGTCACTGGTAACATTAATGTTTTAAAGTTTCCTACCACTACGTGCGATTTTTCATTCTAATTTTACAAAGGTGAAAAAATCCAATAAAAGTGGGCACATCATTAAATGTGTTTAATTGTTGGTAGGTGAGAGAAGAAAGGCATTAGAGTATGGAAATACACCCTAACCATTAAAATTAATCCAAATAATTTTCCTGCACAAATGATTGATAAGTTTTGAACAAAATCTAAAATCCTCACATAAACAAGTAATGTTTGCACTTATACTAGCAACTTGTCATGAAGATTATTTTTTATTAAATTTCTAATCTATTGGATAAAAATACTAAATAAACATGATGGAATAAAATATTAATTTTAAACACAATATGTAATTTTATAGTTTTAGTCTTGAGTTTTTTCCTACTAAATTGATATAGCATAAGCATAGTAGAAAAGAGGGACGTCACAAATTTAAAAAGAATAAATATTAACAAAGATTTCTATAAAGATAAAAAATGTAAGACTGATTAAGAAGTATTATGCCAAATTCACTTTTATAAATAAAGAAGGGAACTCGATGCTAATATTTAGACATTTTCTTAACTATAACGACAGTCTAACTAGTATTACAAATGTAAGAAAATATTTATTACTAGGAACATCGTAGCTTGTTCTATGCATATAATTCCAAAGTAATCAATGAAATAAATATCAATATTTTTTCTTTATGTTCTATTACGTCGGAAAACAATTAAAAGTAGAACTTGAACAAGACTTATTGAAGGATTGCCACTTTCACTTCCATCTTTCTCATGTCAAGGATAACCGGTCACAAACAATACAGATTTAATCTTCACATGACATAAATTTGGCATATATATTCATTTATTAATGTGACTAATCGAGAATGAACTTATTTGGGCTACAACTATGGTCACTAAAAATTAAATAATTTCTTATATAGTGATCTTATATCAGAAAAAATATGATACATATTTAATAAAAATGATGAAAAGTTGTTTTGTTGGTAATGCATACCTTGTCAGTCCGATCTTGTTCCTTTAGCACAGCAGGTCAACAACGAAATAATTTTATATTTGCACTTGCACAGTCCAAAATTAAACCACCGGACAACAAGTTCAGAAGCAAACGATCGAACAGTAAGTCCGGAAATGATGATCAGACAACAAGTCTAGACGGGAACTCTAATACGGTATTTGCAGAGCAGCAAGTAGCAAGTTTTACACCAGATAATACATAACGGGAGCAATCAACAACCCTCTGATAATGTGGATGATTGCAGAAAATAAAACAAGGATTGAAGGAGAAATACATTCGAGAAAGATACCTGAGAACATTATCGAACCGGAACGACCAAAAGCTTTGGCGGCTGGAAGATGACGACCAGCAGGAGAGCCAGCCGTTCGTGCTTTGTGCGGAGCGAAGAACAGTGATGATTTGTGTTAGCAGACGGCCACCTGTAGCCCCGGGCGTATGTGCTCGGCCTGCAGATGGTGGTTACGGCACAGCGTGCTGCAGAACCGGCGAAGTTAACGGTAGGATGGAGCGTAGAGAAGAAACCGCTGGAAGGATGGAGCGTAGAGAAGAAACCTCCAGAAGGATGGAGCGTAGCGAAGAAACCGCCGGAAGGATGGAGCGCCTGCGGCCGTCGGGTGTAAGAAGAAACTGGTGGTAGGATGGAACGTCGGCGTCCGTCGCGTGAGAGAAAAAACCGGCAGAAGATGGAGCCCCCGCGATTGTCACGTTAGAGAGGGAAACCGGAAGGGGGACTTCGGGGGTGGGGGTGCAAGCAGGCACTGGGTTGCGTAGCATACCAACCGTGGTACTCTCCCCAGGGTTAAACTTAAACCAGCTATTAGGTCTGAGAAAATATTAAAAAGAAAAAAAGAAATTTAGTCAAGGAGTAAAATTACAATAGTCAGGGTCCACAGTAGCGGAGCCAGCCCCCTCATGGAGGGGGGTACATATAAAAACTATGTTAAGTATATATGTGGAATTCATATTGAGTGTCAATATGTCTCAATCGACCTATTTACTTGGATCGAGGCAAGAAAATAGATGTATTTTACATAAATAAAAAAAGAAGTTGAAGACATAACTCATTACTTAGTGGAGTACTTAATTTTTGATCTATGTATATGGATTATTGTATATGTATATTATAATATGCTACATACATTTCTGATTTTTTTTATATTAAAGATGAGCTTGAAATGGTGACATCTGATATTGAAAAGATTTATTCTTTTTTATAAGACCAACTATTCTATTAAATTATTTTTTCATAAATATAGGTCATTTAAAAAACACATCAATTTAGTATTCAATATTGATTGTGTGGATTATTATATTTTTTAATCAAACAAATAATTTCCTACTTGATGAGCTTGACAACTCAAGTAATTAAAAAGTAACATAAAGCTAAGAAAATTAAATATATAAGTAGTACAACGTGAAAATTACTATTATTATTCAAAAATAAAAAACAACACTATAGCAATTCCTTTTTAAATAAAGATACTTATGATGGTGTTAAACCTATTTATTAATTTTACCTAATAAACTCAATAAATGTTGTGACAATATATTGTTCACTAGATTATTATGATTGTTATTTCTATGTAGTGTTGGAAATTTAAATATAAAAATTATGTTATCTTTGACATCATGGTGAAAAAAAATGTGTATAATTTAGAGGAGTAATATTTGCACAACTTGCGAATAGAAGTATAAGTTAAATAATTAATATCATAAGATACATGCAATTACATTATTTTAACAAATATTGATTGATGTATAAAAATTCAAAACAATACAAATATATTAAAAATGTTATTAATTAATTTATTGTGAAACCATGTACTACTAAGACTATCATATTTCATTTGAAGTTATTTTTCCTAACATACATTACACTCATAATAGAAAAGAATCAGCATAAATCCACACACATAACATATACATCTATGGACTATGTTGTTGGTATATACATTATACATTTAGTTATTTATATATAATATAATATGATTTGATATCCCATGGAGTATATTATTAATTATAGATATTAGTTTTTTGTTTTAATATTACCTATGTACTTGCTATATTTGTTACATACTTAATTATTTATATATACTTTATAAAGTACTTGATATTCCATAAAGTATACAAAAATTATAGATACTAGTTTACTTTTCCTCATTAACCATACAACTATGTACTTGTAATATTTATAATACATTTAAGTAATTGTTTATAAATTATATAAAATTATTTAACATGTAACAAAGTATACTATTAATTATAGATCCTAAAGTATTTTTTACTCATAGATATCAGTTTCTTATTTAATCATTATAAAATTGATGTAAACTAATAGTTCGCCAATTAACATTAATGGATGTATATTTGATATTGTTGTTAATATGTTTAATAAAAACACATTACTTGTTAATTATGTAACAATGAGATGTATTTATAAAAATAAAGAAACGTCACTTATTTTATAATATTTACCCTAATTTAATGTGTTTATATTTCTAATTCTTATTTAAAATCATATTGATAATAATGTGATTTATAAATAACGTTTACATAATTTGAAAATAGGTTAATAAGCGTGTGAAGCAGATAAAATATAAAAAGAAAAAATAACTTTGATACCATTCTACATATATAAAACATAAATATGTTAAGAAAAATTAAAATTGGAAGGGGGCACTTACCCCTGCTTGCCCCCCTCCCGCTGCCACTAGTCAGGGATTAGCCTTGGGAACCAGTCCTAGTTTGGTCAGGACTTTTATTCCTGACCAGGTAGCCCTGACTTATAGTAGATTTTGTTATAGTGAGGGGGTAATTATTCCATATGTATTTTAGTATGTGCATATATTGGGATTGGGTCGGTTCCGGGTCAAAATATCTACCCAGAGTGAAAAATTGGCATTCACATGACCACACAAAATAGGATTTTTTTCAACCTACTACTCAAACAAAAATCCACCTATATTGCCAGTAAGGTATAGCATGATGTGTGATAATGGTCTTTTACAACATGTAGCTAGTACAACAGGTGATATCATGTTGTGTAATAATGGTATATTACAATGGTTTAGTTTAAGTTGTGTAATGGCAGTCTATTACAACGATTTGTTATGTGTGGATATTACAACAGGTCACAACATGTTGTGTAATTATAATATATAACAACAGGTTGGAGTCTGTTGTCTCATGTCGGGATATAACAACGAGTTTCAATATGTTGTATTATGGTGGTCTATTACAACATGTGCCAAATACAACATGTAAAATCACATTGTATAATTAATACATACTACAACGGGTGAGTCTGTGTTGTGTAATGATGGTCTATTACAACATGTGATTATTACAACGTGTCAAAATATGTTGTGTAATTAACATCTTTTACAACGGGTTTGAATATGTTGTGATAATACAGCCTATTACAACACTTTAGCAGTTGTTGTAGTATCCCCCTATACTACAATGGGTTTGGTATGTTGTAAATGACTTGTGTTGTATAAAATATATAATATACAACACAAAAACATGCTTGTTGTGATAAGTGTGCTAACTACAACACAATCATCAGAACTGTTGTCTATCTCCCATTGTAAAAAGCATTTTCTATAGTAGTGTTTTCATGAATGTGTGTTTCAAATTTCAAGACATTTTGAGGTTTCATTAATTTCCTGTGAGTATTTCAAGGTTTAAACCATATATGTACAATCTAGGGTCCAAAGTCTCATAATAGTGCATAAAAGGTTCATGATTAGTAAGTTCAAGAGCATAAAAGGTTCATGGTTAGTAAGTTCAAGAGATAATCATTGTATTCAACATTTCAACATACATTCAACTATCAACATAGATACACCATTGTATTCAACATTTCAACATATATCAATTATCACTAGATACACCATTGTATACAACATTTCAACATATGTTCAATTATCACAAGATACACCATCATTTTCAACATACGTTCAATTACCACAAGAATTGAAAGAAGTTTTATGCATAAATTAGGTTAAAAGTATCATGTATTTACCTGTGGAAGCACCAGTGGCCGTGAGCATCTGAAAAGATGCGTCAAGGAGGAGGCAGTGAGTAGCTTACATGCTCGATCAACAGTAGAAGGAAGCATCGACCGAGGAGGAGTAGTGATGGCAGAGTTTGGAGGGGTAGGGTAGTGGATCTCAGAGGAGTAGTGCGGCAAAGCTCAGAGGAGGAGGAGGAGGAACGATGATCACCCATGGTATCGTTAGAGGAATCAAATAGTAGGCTCGTGGGGAGGGAAAGAGGGGAAAGGGTTTCTCATGTGGTTATTCAAGAGGTACATACCCTGTCGGTTGCGTACAACATACAATGTGGGTTGAAACCAAAACACTACTGAAAAATAGTTGTCCGCGTTCACTATGTCATCAAATAATTAGACAAAACCGACGACTAATGTTACATCTCAGATGCAATCCAGCGATACCTACATCGTCAGTTGTGGTGACAACATCCAATAAGAAACCAATATGGGGGAAAATAATTTTCACGAGACACTTGGAGCATACACCTTTCTCATGGGTTCCCGTAGGTACAATCAATGATATATATAAATAAGAATTATAAGGAGATTTTTGGCATGTATCCCCATCATTTATTGTACCACAAATGACGAAATCGGTTTTTGGAGGTAAATGAAATGCCTCCCAAAAGTTTTGTGCAAAAATGTATTTTCCTGAGTGATGTATCTTGTCAATTGTTTTGAGAATCAACTGATGATATTAATAAAAACAGTCTGTGTTTTCTTAATAGGACAACCGTGGCAGTTTGCCTTATGGAACCGATGTGAAAGGGTACACCATCAGTTTCCCTTGAAAAAGAAAATCGGTGACATATATCATATCTGAAGTATTGTGGGGTAGGGAAGTTTGATGACATGGATTCAGTGGCTTTCTTTACAAAAGGCACATAGTGTTAGAAAGCGGTTGAGGTGAAGATGGATTTAATGTGGGTTCACAATTTATAGTGGAGGTGCAAAAGTAATGTGGGATCACTTATGGTGGTATTGGACTGAGGTGGTGAAATGTAATTGTTGTGGTCCAGCCAAGGGTGGGTGGAGTCATGCATGTGGCACAGGGGATAGAAGGGGTTAGTGTGCAAGATATATGTCATAGTGTGGCATGTAACCCAGTTGGTTGTTAGACTGTTGGGAAGATACTTGGTGCAAGAGGATCTAACATGATGATGGTAAAAAAATATCACTGGGGGTAGCGAGAAGGATTTTGAATAATCTTTTTGTTGAACTACCAACCTTCCCTAGGTTGTGGACATGCATAGGAAATGTGACCAATTTTGAAGAAAGCAAAATATTTTGTTGGAAAATGATATGTTTCGTGGTGGTGACCAAATCAAAGGCGCTGCATGCATCTAAGGTTTGGGTGTTGCCCTGTTTATTTGTGTGTAACCTCAGCCCATAGGTTCTCAGATGCATTGTGTATTAGTTTGAAATGGTACTTGGTACTATTCTCATGTGAATTGATATTGTGGTCATGAATATGTGTAGTTGTAAAGAAGATGCAAGACATGTAGCATGGGGCTTATCTTTATCAAGTGGTAACTGAGAGAGTTGATTCAAGAAGAGATTAACATACCTAAACCAAGGTGGTAATGGGTCAATGTATCTCGAGGGGGAACAAAGTGGAGGTAAGGGAGATATTGTTGTATCCTCTAGATCGCCATCCATTTTGGTTTCTAAGTTCTTCAATACCAATGTTTGTGGCTTTAATACTTCTTTTGAAGTAGAGCAGCTATTGTACTTGATCCTTAGAAGTTAGAAGATGTTGTGAATAATTTGATTGTTGACATTGGTGAGCCACATGTCAATTTCCATGTCACCTTTAGTTTGGAGTATTAGGTGCCAACCCGAATACATGTCAAGGGATATGATCATAACACACCATCTATAGTTGGATTGTAGTTGACCTTGGTGGGAGGTGTAGTAGTTTATGGGGAAGGATGTTGATCCCACAAATAAACAGATAACACCATTTTTTTATCTACCATTGCATGATACCAAGATTAAGGGATAATAAGGAGTTGACTATTTGACTGTCAAGGTAAAAATCTAGGTGGGTCATGTTCCCAAGGGAGTTGCAACTCAATTTGGGGTGAGGAGTTACAAATCTTGGGGTCACCTGGGTATAATGATCTATCCCCATTTGACTTCTGGCTTTAGATAGCTTGTGTGAGATTAAGCCACCTGTCCTCATCACAAGTGTTGGAAAATTGACCGATATTTTCAAGAAATGAATGCCCTATCCAAAATCAATGTATGTCGCCATTTGTGTGATTTTTGAGGCATGTGGAATATTAAAGTCAACATATTTGTGTTCCCATAGGATTTTCCATTACCAAATGCATTTATGGAGAGTAGATGTCAAGAATAGGTAGAAAGATTTATTATTGTTGCGTTATAGATATTGTGCATTTGTTGTGTAGGCATCAAATCATTAATGGGATATGGTTCTAACAAGCCTTGGTCCCTCAGAGGTGTTGTGCGGCGGTACTTAAGGCACACTTCTAAAGATTATGAGGCTTGATGAGCAGCCAAGAGTGGGGAAGTGACTAGTGTATAAAAACAACATATGATAAAGTAGTGTGAGGAAACCTAAGATTATCGATGTCATTGCAAAGGTCAGGAGTAGTTTGGTGCTTCCTCCAACCTTACTCAAAAGAGATGGGTTCCCTCACTCAAAGTATCACCCCCATGGCACAGTTTTAACTTTGTCTACTCTTAGTTTGTTTGAACTAGACAACATTGAACCATCAATCCTTACTAGTGCCTTTGTTGTCTTAGTGAGAAGCCCTGACTGACATCTACTCCGTCAAGCCAAAACAAATAAGGACTGAATTGGTGTCGCACGATGGTGGGATACACGCATTTGATGCACCCCGAACCACCCACAAAACCACCCTACCTGCTAACCCTGCCCCCACTAACCCCTCCCCCTCTCACGCAGACCTACCATCCCCCTTTCTCACACACACTTGCTACCTCTCCCTTTCTCTCTTTCAGACCTACTATTCTCTTTTTCTCTCCAACCTACTCTCTCTCTTCAGCATATCACCTTCTCTCTCTCTCTCACACACACACACACAAAGACCTACCATCACTCTCTCTCTTAGACATACACATGTGCACACACAAAGGATAGGGTGCATTACCACCACTATTGGGCTAATGCGTCCAATCATGGTGCTAAGGTGCTCTTGTATGGGGCTAATGTGCCCAATTTTTGTAGCAAAGTGCCCAAATATGGTGCTAATGCGTCTAATTATAACACATTATGCATAATAGCAAATGAACACAAATCTTAACATAATACACTCAAGATTAGTAGTAAAGCGCCCAATTATGACATTAATGCATCCATTTTTGGTGCTAATGTGCCTAATTATTGGGGTACGCACAGAATCGAAAATTAACAAAATCTTAACATAATGTGCTTTATATTTATAGTAAAATGCCCAATTATATGTTAATGAGCCCAATTATTGCGTCAATGCATCCAATTATTAGTTTACATGCATAATAGTAAATTATCACAGATCTTAACATAAAGTGTCCAATATTTGTAGCAGTGTTCAGGAAATCGGTCCGTGCGGCCGCTTAAGCGGTTCAGACAGGGGACCGCACCGCATATGTCAAAGCGGACCAATAATCGGTCCAGGCCCGATTATGCGGCCGATTACCCGCTTATGCGGCCGCTTAATCACCGCTTTTCCAAACACACATACATGGACTTGAAGAAATGAAATTGATATGATATTTTTGTTGTTTCTAATTAAATATTTATATGATAGTGTTGCTCCCTTTCTTCTAATTAATTATTCTATGTTGTCCTTGTATGTAATTGTTCAATGTGATATATAATTCTATATGACTGATATATAAATATACATAGATATATTAATTTATTAAAAAATCCAAAACCGTATATACTCCCGCATATACTCCCGCATACCGCATATACTCTATTCAATGCCCTGTCCGCCCGTACACCGAATAGCACTTTTCTGAACACTGATTTGTAGTAAAGCACTCAATTATGATGCTAATGCACCAACTTTTGGGGTACACACATAATAGAAAATTAAACAAATCTTAACATAATATGTCCAATATTTATAGTAAAATGTCCAATTATGGTTCTAATGCGCCTAATTATTTCAGCAATGAGCCCAATTCTTGTACGAATGCGCTCAATTCTAGAGAAAATGCGCCCAATTTTGGTTCAAATGCGCCCAATTTTAGGTTACAAACATTATAAAAAAAAGAGCACAAATTATAATATAATGTGCTCAATATTTATAACAAAGCACCCAATTATGGTGCCAGTGAGGCCAATTATGGCACCAACATGCCCAATTCCTATGGTATATGCGTAATAGTAAGTAAGCACAAATCTTAACATAATGTGTCTAATTTTGTTATAAAGTTCTCAATTATGATGCTAATACGCCCAACTATGATACTAGTGCGCTCAATTTTTTGGGTAAGCGCATAATATAAAATTGACACAAATCATAACATAATGTGTAATATTTATAGTAAAATGCCCAATTACGGTACTAATGTGCCTAATTGTGGCCTCAATGTACCAAGTTCTTAGGGTATGTTCATAATAGTGAATTAGCATAAATCTTAACATAATGTGTCTAATATTTGTAGTAAAGCGCCTAATTATATATGGTGCTAATGTGTCCAATTATGGTGTTGATGCACCTGATTATGGTGCTGATATGCCCAATACTTTGGGTACGAACATAATAACACAAATCTTGATATAATGCACTTAATATTTATAGTAAAGCTCTCAATTATGGTGCTAATGCATCCAATTATGATTATAATGCATTCATTCTTAGGGTACGTGTATAATAAAAAACTGAAATAAATCTTAACATAATGTGCATATTAATTATAGTAGATTGTCTAATTTTAATCGAATGAACCCATTTCTGCAACAAACGAGCCCAAATTTTAGTAGAATGAGCCCATTTTTACTGGTAGTATGCCCACTTATGCTAGTGATGTATCCACATTTCACATTTTAGTATATTACTCGTATAAACAGGCGCATGCTGCTAAAAATTAGATGAAATGTTATAAATTATTTTTTCAAAAAAGGATCGGTGACGCAGCTTGTTGTTGGTCTACCTTCCATCTCGATGTAAATTATTTTATCATATTGAAGTTTTACTTATAAAAATTGTTATAAACAAAACAATTCTCTCTTCATTTTTTTCTCCATTTTTACTTTCCTCGTCACACTCGCTCGTGATAATCCATAAAAATATTTTTTATAAAATATTTAGATATTAGACTCATTGAATTGTTTTTTTGTAAGGAATCCAGCATTTTGTATTTTGTCAATAAAAATTACGAATTAAAGATTATACGTAAAATAAATTTTATTTTTTTCTTCTAAAATTTTCTCTCTCTTACTTTCCTCCACTTGTCACCTCATTCCTAAACCACCTGCCCCTTTCAAAAACCATCATGCCCTAACTTAAACCGCTCTATCTATGAAACACGCGTAACATGGCCATATATGTCACTTTATAATTTTTGGAACTTTTTCTTTTTAATCGGCCCCACAGTAGAAAGCTAGTGCGAAATAGGCAGCAAAGTCGCGCTCCGCTCTTCGTTGGAATCCCACCTACGTGCTTAATTATTTAATTCATCACTAGCAGGATCTCATTCTGGTGCGGGTTTCTATCCGTCTCCTTAAACTTGTATCTAAACAACATAAGTGATTAATGAATAGAATATAAATTACATCCCACGTTTCGGGGGCAGTTGTAATGCCCAGCCGAAAAGAGACACTCAAAAAATATAAGAACTAGTTTAGTGGTAAATGTAGTTATTTTGTCATCCGGGCTCTGGCACCTGTTTGAGGGGGGGAGGCTAAGTCTCCTTCTAACTCAAAAAAAGTAGTTATTTTGTTTTCATTGGGTATTGAATAGTGAAATACATCCTTTTGTATAATCCTATCTATACCCAATTCTTTGGAATTGACAGCCCGCTATCTGACATTGAAAGTAAGAGATAGAGAAATTAGAGAAAAAAATAAAAAAAGAACTAGTTTGTTTGTATTATAATTTCAATTCATAATAATTTTTTTAAAAGAATTAAAAATTGTTAAAACTCTGTATGAAAGACTACATTTCAACAAGATCTAATATCAACATACCTTTGAGAAAATATAATAAAAAAAATTGAGTATTGCATACCAATAATAGTATTCATTTTTCACAATAACTAAAATAATGAGTATAATATTTCGTTCTTCTTGGTATAGTTCCCATTTTTGGATGTCAAAGTATCTGAGAAAAAAAAGGGTCTTAAAATGAGTATCATATTATATTTTGGGTAACAATACTCATTTTCTAACTAAGATACTAGCTCAAAAATGAGTATTGCATGTGGTTCTTTTGGGGCAATACTCATCTTCCGATTAAACAAGAAAAATTAATACTATATTAAAGAACAACATACATTACTCATTTTCGAGTTTATGTGTTACTCAAAAAATGAGTATTATCCTCAGAAACATCTCAATACTCATTTTTATAATAATTTAAGAAGAAAATGACATCAAAAAGTGTATTATACCAAAAGAATGGCATGTAGTAAAGTATTTTTTGAGTTAATGTGTCATTCAGAAAATAGATATTATCCACCATATGCAATACTCATTTTTATATTATATATTAATTTTGTCAAGAGTATATCAATATTAATCTTGTTAAAAATTATTTTTTCATAAAGAATATAATAATTTTCATTTCATAAAAAGATTGATTAACAATTAAAAGTTACAAAGAAGACAAGTTTTTCTCTCTTTTTCTTCTTCTTTTTTGCGCTTTTCTCTGTCTCCTCTTAGTGGATAGGGAAAGGGAAAAAATTGACTCCTTATTTCTCTTACTTTCCTCCACATGTCACCTCATTCTTTAACCACCCGTCTCATTTCAAAAACCATCACGCCCTAACCTAAGTCGCTCTATCTATGAAACACGTGTAACATGACCTTTCAATCACTTTATAATTTTTGGAACTTTTTTTTCTCATCGACCCCACACCAGAAAGCTAGCGTGAAACAAGCAGCAAAGTCGCGCTCCGCTCATCGTTGGAATCACGCATGCATGCTTAATTATTTATTTCATCACTAGCATGATCTCATTTGGTTATGGGTTCTCTCCATCTCTTTAAACTTGTATCCAAATGCCAGAAGTGATTAATGAATAAAATATAAATGCCATCTCACGTTTTGGGGGGCACTTGTAATGCCGAGCCGATAAAGAGGTGCTTCAAAAATATAAGAACTAATCTAGTGGTAAAGGTAGTTGTTTCATCTTCATTGAGTATTATCCATAATATACAATACTCATTTTTATATTATATATTAATTTTATCTAGAGTATGTCAATATTAATCTTGTTAAAAATTATTTTTTTATAAGGAATCTAATGATTGTTATTTCATAAAAAGATTGATTAACAATTAAAAGTTATAAATAAGACAAGTTTCTCTCGTTTTTTCCTTCTTTTCTACGATTTTCTTCTGTCTCCTCTTAGTGGATAGAGAAAAGAATGACTCCTTATTAGGAGCGGAACTAGGTGTGGGAATGGGGTGCTCTAGCCCCCCTCCCCTAAAAAAAATGATGAGATGTGCTTATAAAAATATCAAAATACTAACACTATATAGATATATACATGTTTCAAAGTTTTTAGAAAGAGTATCTAGATGAAGTGGTACTTTACATCATTAGTTGTGCAAGTGGTGCAGGTTTGAATCTTGATGTTTACATATTTTATTTTTCAGCCTCTCTTTGTAAACCCACCCCCTATTGTACATTTCTGATTCTGCCCCTACTCCTTATTTGCTCCAACTATTGTAAGAGTGTGTGGGAATATAGAAACCGGGATTAGTGGGGGTGATGGTGATAATTTTCCGTGGGTATTCCGTTTACAAGTAGGCTGAAGCTTAGGTGGAGATTATATTCGTAGCCAGTATTTGGGTGGTCAACTGGCGAGCAAAAGTCCGGATTTTTAGGCACTGGTTCAATTAAGCATACATCCAACCAAACCTCAATTTCACCCCGACAAACTGCAGATGCAATGTGAAGCATCCATCGAACCCAACCCCAAATATACCCTGCGACCCCTACTCAGTAATCACGTTACCCCTCCCCAAGTTCCCACCCCACCTTGACCTTTGCTCTCGTCACCCACGTCTCGGGACAGGAACAATCTTTTTGTTCAACAATGGATGGTTCCTTAATTGGGCCGGATTCACGGTGCTGCTGTCAAGTCGAAGTAGCTGCATGTGGGCGCACATGCCCCTCTGAAGACATGGGGACATCCAAATAGGGCGTTACGGCATGGGAAATTCCAAATTAAGTTAGGGGAAAGGAACCTAACCCAGGTGAGTTGCATGTTGCAATCCCTTATGATCAGTGCACATGGTGGTCGTATCTATTTGCCAGTTTTGAGTATCTTTCCCCATCGTGGAACACCCAAACCAACCAGTCACGTCACTGGTCGCTTTCACTTATTAGAAGACAGAACCCCGCCGGCTTCGGGCAAGGTCATCTTCCCTGGATCCCGTCCCTTGTTCTGCGGCCCGCGATCCAAGGGCCGCATCTTTGTGAGGCTCTGTGATAGTTGGCTGGTGAAAGTAGGATGCTTGGCCACAGAAAACTCTGTCTTTTGACGACTAACGATCAACTGTTTGGGGATGACATACGGTCGGATGAATTTGACGACGACCTGCTCAATTGGGAGCTTGCATCTCACGTCGCTTCACTTGTGGTGCAAAATCTAGAACTTTGACGGAGCAGCAATGTCTGATTTGTAACGTAATGGATACGCGATCATCAATTTCCCTTTCATCTTTTATCATTTCTGATGGGGATGCGGATTCCCTCAAAATTTTATGGCAGATGTCATGGAGCTACTGAATTGATCATCCAGTTATTTTGGGTCAGCTACGCGAATCTTTATGCTACAATCAGCTATGTTACTTGGTCATGTTCTGAAGAAGATGAAAAGATTCCAAGACTTTTCCTTTTGAATAGAAGATTCGAAGACTTAATATAATTATAGATTCGATTAGATCGGTTCCTCTGTACAAGAGTAATCACGGCACAGCCGCGCGCCGAGTTTCGACTTTTAAATTTTGTGAACGCAATCAAAAAGTGGATTATAACAGAGCTAAGGCGACACTGTCCCCGGGCATGGTCGCCGCAGATGGTGGGTGAAGGGCTTCCTTCCTCTCTACTGCAGGTGAAGTGGACTGATCAGCCGCAGAGCTCGAATGCGACCCCGGAGTCGAACAGCTCATCGATCATCTGCTCGACGTGCCGGTCCTCCAGCCACGCCACCCGATCCATCCCGCCCATTTCTTCCCCTGTGGGCATGAAACTCCCCGAGGAGGAGACGGAAGAGGAAGGGGAAGAAGTGGCCACGGAGGAAGCCGACGTGAATTGAGTGGCACTGGCCGCTTGCTGCTGGGATGACGCGAGGTGGTGGCACCGCCGGAGCTTCGCCGTGAGAGTTGCCGAGAGTACAGGTGACGGCGGGAGTGGGGGCTCTGATGGGTCGCAGGGGAAATTGGTCCGCACGCGAGGGCCACACATGAGTCTTGCTGCCTCGTCGTATGCTCGCGCTGCAGCCTCGGCCGTCTCGAATGTGCCCAGCCATATGCGGGTCTTTCTGTAGGTGGGGGGAATCAAGAGCAAGTCAGAGTCAGTCACAGGATAGCATGAAACAATGAAATGCTGTGCATAAATCAATGGAAATTAATGAACGAGATTGGTCTGTGCGCAGGTTAGTTTGGTTCTTACAGTATTGGGTGGCGGATCTCAGAGACCCAGGATCCCCAGTGCCGCTGGCGAACACCCCTGTATCTCTGCTGCGGCCTGCCCATGATGCTCTGCTGATGCCTGCTGATGTTGGTACTTGCTGGCTGGCTGGTTTCTTCTCTATGAATCTGTTGTTGGGTTATTATGACTTCAGCTGGTTCGTAGATTGATGGAGTGATGATATAGAAGACTTGGATCAGTTAATGGGAGCTTGAAGAATCGAGGTTGCAAAGTTAGAAAAGGGCAAACAGAGCAGGATGGGTATGGTGAAGGGGAAAAGAAGGCGGCCGCGTGCATATTTATAGGTTGGAACAATCAAGAGAACCGTGATGATATGTGGATGTGGATGTCTGGGAAGGGCGAGAGGAAAAAGGGGAATAAGGAGAGATCAGAGATGGAACATTGTAACTGTTTGAAAATAGGGACGTCGTCCACTCCGCATGGCTTGGGTCTGACACCTAGCTTAGATTGATGGGCCCCAACACCTTTGGCATCTTCTAGCCAGATTAATACTCTCCCTGAAGTGGTCCCTTGTTTGTTTCCAATATATTCACTTTATATGAATTATTGAGATGTATTAAAATACAAGGTAAGCTATTTATACGTTACAGGCGTAACATGGTGATGGTATGGTATGGCATTCCTGATAATAAAAAAGAACCCGTTGAGATGTTGGGAAGGCATCCCAGATATTGAACAATAATTCAATCAATTTCAACAGATTGAAAACAAGTCCAAGCAACCCCCCTACCTGATCTTCTCTTCCAAGGTGCGCCATGAATCACAAATACAGTTCAGATGTTTTTGAAAAATGGACGTCGCCACTCCTCGCAGCTTGGGTCTGACAGCTAGCTTAGATTGAAGAGGCCTAGGATTTTCGCCATTATCTGGCCAAATTAATCCTTCCCATAGAGTGTTTCTCTTGTTTGTTTCCCATGTATTCTCTTTGTATGTATGATCATCATGTACTGAAATGTCCAGGTAAACATTTTATGATACAGGGTACACATGGTATGGTATTGGTATGATATTATTCCCTGATACAAAAACGTGTTGATATGTTGGAAAAGCACCCTAACAATTGATATATTGGGAGAGCATGATCCTAGCGATAAAAGGAAAATCATATACAGCTCCGAATCGGGACCAGAAACGGGACCCCATTTGGACTTTAGTGACCTCTACGATGTAGATGGGTAGTTGTTGGCTATTATTGACTGATGATGGGACTGCTATTGGCTGAACAAAAGGACGGATACTTGGCTGAAAAGAGAGAAGGAGGGGGGACTGGAGAGAGGAGTTGCTGCAAGGAGAGAGAAAAACAAGGAGAGAGATATTTATTTTACTAAAAAAATTTAAACCGTTATGCATTTTTTTAAAATCGGATTCCTAATGAAAAATGCATTCTAATAAGACTAATGTCGACATTTTTTGGAAAATGTAACATGCAATCTAAAATAAGAGAGATGAGGGAAGTAGTATCATTAACTTATTTCTTTAATCAAATTATTATCTCTGAACAAAAGGACGAGTAGCTGGATGAAAAGAGAGAGAGTGAGAGACAGAATTGGAGAGAGAAGGAGTTGCAGAAAGGAGAGAGAAAAATCAGGAGAGATATTTATTTTGCTAATAACTTTCTGTCTGTATGTATTAAAAAAAACGGTCAGTTTTCTGATGAAAAATATATTCTAATAAGACTAATTTCTATATTTTTTGAAAATTGTATTTAATAAGACTAATGTCGATATTATCTCTGATTCAATGTTCAATATGTTGTGTTGTTATCTCGGCCCCAATATTTGTTTTTATAAGATAGAGAAAATATGAATAGTTTGAGGGAAGTTGTGTCATTAATTTGTTACCTATGGTGTATATTTATTCTCCCTAGTCCATTGTGTTACTATCATCCGTTTAATTTTTTTTAAGAGAAAAATGAGGAAGAAGAGTGAAGTAGTGTCATAAATTTGGATGCGAGAGAAATTGAACTCATGTTTTATATTTCTCTCTCTTAAAAAAATAACAAATTATACAAGAGATGACAAATTTTGTCTGGAGATAATAACAAATTGGCCCGAGTATAACAACTAACTTAAATAGTTGAGTACATCACTTCTCTCCTATGACAATAAGTTGGACCAAAAGATAATAATAAATTAGACCATAAGTAACAAAAAACTAAACTAGAAATAACAACTATTGGATCGGGGATAACAACTAATTTTTATAAAATTAATTGCACTACTTCTCTCCTATTCATTGTATTTTCTCTCTCTTAAATAATACCAACTCTGGCAACAACAACAAATTGGTCTGAAGATAACAACATATTGGACTAACGATAATAAAAAAATTGGAACTTAGAATAGCTAAATTTTTTAAAAAATTACTTCCCTCTTATTCATTGTATTTTCTCTCTCTTACAAATAACAAATTGCATCATAGATAACAACAAACTAGATCGGAGATAACAAATAACTTGACTAGAGATAGCAAAGAATTTGAGTAGAAATAATAAAAAGTTTTACTAGAGATAACAACTAATTTTAAGAAAAAATTATACTAACCGGATAACAAAAACATTGACTACAGATAACAAAATCTTTGCCTAGTGATAATAAACAATTTGACTAGAGATAACAAAAAGTTTGACTAAATATAACAACTAATTCTAAGAAAAAATTATACTAACAGGATAATAAAAAAAATCTATAGATAACAAACAATTTGACTATAGATAACAAAAAGTTTGACTAGAGATACCAACTAATTCTGAGAAAAAATTATACTAACTGGATAATAAAAAAAATTCTATAGATAACAAAAACTTTGTCTAGAGATAACAAATAATTTGACTAGAGAAAACAAAGAATTTGAGTAGAAATAACAAAAAAATTGACTAGATACAAAAAAAGTTTGAATAGAGATATGAACTAATTTTAAGAAAAAATTATACTAACTGGATAACAAAAAAATTAATTAGAGATAACAAAAACTTTTCCTAGAGATAACAAACAATTTGACTAGAGATAAAAAAAAGTTTGACTGGAGATAACAACTAATTTTAAGAAAAAAAATATACTAACTAGGTAACAAAAAAATCAACTACAGATAAAAAAAATTGCCTAGAGATAACAAACAATTTGACTAGATGTACAAAAGTTGGACTAGAGATAACGACTAATTTTAAGAAATAATTATACTAACTGGATAACAAAAAAATTGACTAGAAATAACAAAAACTTTCCATGGAGATAACAAAAAAGTTTGACTAGAGATAACATCTAATTTTTAGAAAAAATATAATAAATGGATAACAAAAATTGACTAGAGATAACAAAAACTTTGCCTAGATATAACAAACTATTTGACTAGAGATAACAAAGAGTTTGACTAGAGATAATAACTAATTTTAAGAAAAAATTATATTTACTGGATAATAAAAAATGACTAGAGATAACAAAAACTTTGCCTTGAGATAACAAATAATTTGACTAGAAATAACAAAAGATTGACCATGATAACAACACGTTAGATGAGAGGTAACAACTCGATTAGAAAAAAAAACTCATTACGATTGAAAATACTTCCCTCCTCCATCCTATTTTCTCTCTCATCACAATTCATAAAATTATAAGGAGTGATATATTCAAAACATCGGACCAACAATAAAATCAGATACAAAAAATACTAAAAAAAATAAGTTAATGATACTAGTTTCCTCATCTCTTTTATTTTAGATTGCATATTATATTTTTCAAAAATATGTCAGCATTAGCTTATTGGATTGTATTTTTCATAAGAAAACTAACAGTTTTTATTTCGTTATAAAATACATGACATTTTAAAAGTTATTAGCAAAATAAATATCTCTATATTATTTTTTCTCTCCGTACTGTCACTCTCTCTCTCTCCAGTCCTCTCTATCACACTTTATCTTTTTTTTCTTCTTCTAGTCACTTCCTCTCTCCTCTTTTTTCTCTCCTCTAACCACCCTCTCTCTCCCTACATACACGTTTTCCAGTCAAAAGATGTCAGCATCTCGGGGAGACCATGGTGCTGCATTTGAATCTGTGCGCTAGAAGCCAAAAAGGATGTTGAATCTGGTCTCATATTGGTGTTGTATAGCAAAGCTCCTGATAAAATTGAAATTGATGTAAACAGTCGATAATAAATCCAAGCGATCCC
Organism: Alisma plantago-aquatica; assembly: GCA_963693085.1. Classification (NCBI taxonomy): domain Eukaryota; kingdom Viridiplantae; phylum Streptophyta; class Magnoliopsida; order Alismatales; family Alismataceae; genus Alisma; species Alisma plantago-aquatica. Next base: position 115,224,097 of record OY856415.1, on the reverse strand, counting down.
CCTCGTCTCCACCTGCCTGACAACACACAATTCCTTACTTAAGATAATAAGTATATAATATGTGACTCTTATAAGATATATTTGACAATAAGGTTTTGAAATTATATTTGATCTAAGATATGATTACTCATTTATATTAATTTTTATATATCAAAATATCAGTTTACTAAAATAAAAATAAGGTGTTTTCTTCCATTGTATGTTTAATGAGTTTGTCATAACTTATAATATATGATAATTTTAGGTATTAAATGTATACTATCTACATTGCATGTACTTCAAAAATCATCTCAATGAGGACATTGGTAGACCATATATAGAAGTAGAATATGCACTTTATATTGAATCATAATTCCATAAATCCTCTAAATGGTTGTATTATTTTTACTTATAAAGATGTAACTGTGAATTTTAAATATGTCCAAACTAGACGATATTTTTTCATCCATTGGATCTGAATAAAAATTTCTAAGTACAAAAATGTGATAGATGATACACATAGATTACATATAAACATTCTAAAATTATGTAAATAATTTGTACTATGTATATGTTGAAAAACTTATAAGTATAAATCTGAATAAAAAATTATAAGTATAGCTCTATTTATGCACTTTTGATCTGGTTGTTCATATCCCTTCCTCCTCATCTTTACTAAATACTCTCTTATAGACCTATCAAACAAGTGGATAGGTTGGGTCCGGACTAGGTCATTATAGGTGTGGATCAAAAAAAATTGCAATTTTAAATGGGTGAAAGAAAAGAACACCTAAATCTGACCCAACGGGCTATAGGTCAACTGTGGGTGTCCATATAAAATGCTAACAATTGAAAATAAGTTGCTATTTTCTTCTGTTAATGCCAACTTGTGACTATAATTTTATGTGGAATATAGTGCAAAGGAACTAACCAACTACTATGTTTGACTTTAAACTAATTTATTATTTGTTGACTTATGTTTACATGAAACTAAAACAATAAACGATAGCTTCTAGCTATGATACTTCAATATAAAATGGAAAAAGAGTTTATCTTTTATACATCAAATGTCACAAAAAGTAACACATAATTTTGTCATTTAATGTGATACATTCCTGATATTACAAAGTACTTGTTGCTATATTTTACAAACTAATATATTTACATATTTATATAACTATATACAAGTACACACACAAATATATATATATATATATATATATATATATATATTCAAGTTGGAATACACTTAAATGTATAGGAGACAAAATACAATCAAGTATTTTTCAAACATGTAAAATTCATCTTAAAAATTTAGACCAACAATCTTCTTAAATATTTTTATGGACAATTTACAAAAAAATTGAACTCATTTGGATGCTTATAGGTCATGTTTAACATCACACTTATATATATATATATATATATATATATATATATATATATATATATATATATATATATAAGTTGAAATACACTTAAGTGTACAGGGGATAAAATACAATCAAGTCATTTTCAAACATGTAAAATTTTATCTTCAAAATCTAGACTAGCGATCATCTTAATTATTGTATGGATAATTTACAAATAAATTGAACTCATTTGGATTCTTATAGGACATGTGTAACATTTCACTTTTTGAAACACATGTATCACTAAGGGGAAGCATTTTTCTAAAGAGGACGTCACAAAATGCTAATCATTACAATTGTAATAAATGAAACACCTTTCACTAATTTGGAATAGATTCATAGGTAGTTCATAGACATGAAATATAAAATTTGTCCATCATGAAATCTAAATCAACTGATTTAGACTTGGATAAGATAACTTAGACACGATGTAAATGATACCTAAGGGCACTAGACTGGCTTTGTAAGACCCTTGTCATAGTTGTGCTTGATTGTGTTTGTTTTGCTTAATAAGATGCTTTACCCTTAATCTAATTTATTTATATGCCTTAATAACATTTGACATGCATGTGTTTTCAGTTTGGTCCTATTTAGTTGATGCTTGAGCTAGTTATGCTTGTTCTGGACCAAGTTGTAATTTACCCGTGTTGAGGGTTAATCTTGCCATTTATCACATGTGGGTTGTGCCTGTTGTGCCTTAGCATCATAAGAGAGGGAATGAATCTTAGGGGTGCCTTGTTGGGTCTTGCATAAATTACTCTTTCTCCTAAACCCTAATTCTTGTACCTAAAATTGTGGTAATGGTGGAGATGATGGTTCTCGTATGAGCATGTTAAAAGGATAATTCCTTCTCATGGTTATGGTTCTGTTTTCCTTCTTATAAATAAGATTTTGGATGATTTACTGATGGTATGAACTTCTCCCTCTTCTTAGAATTTTTGTTTGGTTCTATCCCATGTTGATAATCAGATTTTTTCTATAGTTTTGGTGTTCTTCATCTTAATGAGTTTTATCATAATGATGCTTGAATTTCTTGATGAGTACCATCTATTTTGATCATAGTTCCACTTTGTTTTGAGGTCAGTTATGTGTTGTTTGGTGTGGTTTTATATTGAGGTCACTACACTCATCATGGTTCTTGAGGTCGCTACATGTTTGTTGTTGTGTTACGGGTGCAACATACCCTAACCCTAAGTGGGTGGTCTCTATAGATGTTTGAGCTTGTTTGGTCGCTTCTATGGTTGCTACATGTGGTCTTCTTGCAATCACAACACATGTTTTAGTTGGTTGGTCTCTACCCCTTGTATATGGTTTCAGTGGTCGCTACACATGGTGTGACCTTAATGGTCGACACATAAGTGTAACCTTAAGTGGTTTCTACATATGTGATGGTGTAACATACCATATCTTGGACCCTACCCTAGAACTTTGACCTTTTGGACTTAGCCAAACAAGATTAAGGTTTTGCACCTAAAGGATGTTTAGTATAAACTAATGAACTAATGCATGTATAAGTCACTCTAATGTAACCTAGTGTTCTCACATTAGTCTTGGGCCAATAATAGACACATAAAATATGTCACATGAGATGATAATGAATTATATAAAATTCCGTGCAATGAATCAAACACAATTCTTTTGGTGATAATATTAAGTTATCAAACATAATTGAATGAGAAATAGTGATAATAATGAAATAATGTGATAATAATGGCCACAAATATTAATTGTAACATTACCCATTAAAATAAAACCCAAAAGTGGAATCTAAGTTAAGAATCGTGTTACTTGGGTCCCAATTACCTTGGGAGTCAAGTTTCACATTATTTACATAATAATAACTAATTTAATTCTTTTTGGAAAGAGAAGATCATGCTTTTTATAAAATATAAAATAAAATAATAAATGACCCCAAAAGAGGAAACTAATCTTAAATTTGTAATTTACATAATAAATATAGATTTTGGGTAAATTTTCATCCAATTTGGAAGATGTTTGATTAAAAGATGAAATTAGGAGAGAGAAAGTGTGTAGAACCTTTAAAATATTAAATAAATGTACAAACAACTCCAACATGTAAAATTGATGGCAAATTCATATCCAACACACTAAATATGACTTGTGGGTGAAGTTTCATCAAATTTGGAGAATCTTAAAGTCATTAATGCATGAGGAAAGTGAAAATAGGATTTGGTTTATTTAACACATTAAAAGTTCCCAAAAGGCAAATCTAATTGCATAACCAGAATCTACATGCTTTAATTAGTCTCTGTGCAAAATTTCATCCAATTTGGATTCTATTTGCATTCTCTTTGGAAGAAAGAGAAAAAGGAAATTAAATATCAATTTTACTTTATTAAATCTCCCGATTTGAATGTCACACATAGATGTTTCCTTATTCTTCTGGTTTCCCAATATTGTCATGATTTCTGTTCCTTAGATTTTGATCTGACGACATACATGTCATCTCCTACCTTGAGTAGGAGACGCAAACATGCTACAGTATCACGACCCTGATATTTCACAAATATCTCAGTCGATTCTTTATCTTTTCTTATGATTTTTCTTGCTATATATTTGTGGGAAAGTTCCACACCCAAGGACCCCTTAGTTGTGCAATTTTATCATGGATCAGGGAAATGCCCAAATTTGGGCTCAAAACTCTCTCACGGCCAAGTGGTGTCGCCCTAGGAATCCACCATATAAATAGGGGACTACACCCCCAGCTTTGCCACACTTTACCCAGACCTTCTCTTCTTACAATTTCTTCGTTGCTCATGCTTATCTCTATTGACGATCGAGATTTGGGTTCTAGATTGCAGCAGGTACCCTGCCTTCTACTCGTTACCTCCGTACAATTTCAGTTGTTGGTAAGTTCCTCAACCTTCCTCTTTCTGCTTTGGCTCTACGATCGAGTAATGTGGTTTTTCCCAATTTCACACATGTGAGTAGCAGCTGCTTCTCTGGCCATGGCATCTCAAGTGAGGGGAGAACAATTCCCCAAGTTGTTTTATGTGTTTACCCCTCTTCTTCTCTCTTTGTTTTCTCATTGAGGGGCGATTCGATCTTTTTGCCAGGGTTCTCTTTTCCTTGAAAAAGTGAACTATGCCGCTGACTAAGTGACATGGCCACATCTGATTGGGCCATGGCAGCGGTATGGTCCCCCTCACTCCCTCTCTCTCACAAATTTCTTCGCTGACGTAGCTTTTCAGAATTTTCTGATTTGTCAAATTCACAAAATTCATAACTAATTATTTACTGAGCCAAAAATTACAAATATATACTCATTAGATTCAAAAAAAGATTCTCTACCTAATGGTATAAATTTTATTTCCTAATTCCAAACTAATTAACATGTGAACTTAATGGATTAATCTAAATAAGTAATGACTTGTAAAATTAATAATTAAATATCTATAAGTAAGAAAAATATAACAAAATATGTTGTGAACTCCGAATAATATAAATTAAAATATGGTATGATTTTCATAACCTAATTCATAGACTAATAAAAAGGTTACTTTAGGGTTTGTGAAATCAATGTAATTCTAACCCTAGTTTTACATACATGATAATAGGTGCTTTGAAGACCTAGATTTGGATCTAGAAGTGACCTTGGATTGGATAAAAAAAGTGACCTTGGACTGTTAGACTCTGTAGAGAGGTATGTTTGCATCTCCTATTATTTCTTTTGAGAAATTAACCTATGTTTCTTCTTTCTCTTGGTCCTATGGACATTAGCCTATACAATATCTTCTTCTTTTGGAAAATATGCTTCATGTGAAGTACATTATACTATTATTGATCTTGTGATCATAATGTCTTGTTCGGACATTCTTTTAGACTCTTTCTTATGCTTTTCCATGATGGAACATTCTTTTGTATTATGTGCTTCTTTTCCCACCCTGGTAGTGGATGTTTTATGGCACATTATTTGATGGCATGGATCCTATGAACTCACTTTATACTTGATGGATGTTCTCATCATCCTTATTTGTTTATACTTTCTTATTCTTTTGATATGCATCATGTGGTGACTTCTAGTATAATGTTACATGTTATTTTATGTGGATGTGAACATTCCCACATATGAATGCAGATGTTAAAAATCCCTGCATACCAAAATATATTTGAGTAGATGTGTATTTCCTACTCAGGGTGGATGTATACAATTCCACCCACTCCATATTCACAACGGATGTATACAATTCCCGCTCACCTCATATTTGTAGTAGATGTGTTATTTCCTGCCTACATGTTTATATTGTCTAGTATTGTCACATGTGAAACACATGGATGCTTTATTGTTAAACTTTACTCTTAATTATCACTTTTATTGAGATTCTATTCTTTTATGCTTGATTGGGTTGTACTTTACTTTTCTATGGGAAGCCTTTTATATTTGTTGTCTTTAATCTCATATATTGTTCAATTCCATATTTAGTATGTACATACCAGCCTTTGTTGATGTCTTCTATTTTTCTCTTCTATCTATGGTATGCTTCCTACCCTAGGTGAAGGACTTGGATGATATGAAATGAAGTATTGGACTTAGCTTAAGGAGTTAAAGCTTGGAGACAAAGTTGTTATGGTTTAGATTTCCCTCTACATAGATCTGTATGTTGTACATTTTATGTAAACCCTGCATGGGAGATTATGAACGAACTTTTGTAATCTTTTGGAAAGTTGATAATAGTCATGTTTTATATTCTGATGCTACACTTTGGCTGTTTTGAATACCACTCATTAGATTTGAAAAATTTACACCCATTTTAGCATACCTTTTAATTATGTTTGGGATGGATGTTTTGTTCTTCACATTTTTAGTAGGGAGTGGTTCCCCTCTGGGATCCCACTCCTTACAACATGGTATCAGAGCCCATGGTAGTTGGAATTTGACTATTTCAATTTTATCTCCCTAGTTAGAACCTTTGTCATGCATAGTCATCCTTTAGATGAGATGTTTACCCCAGAATTGCCTAAGTGCACCCTTTTGGGATAAGGTTTTAGATGATCTTACCCTACCATATAGGTTGATTATGATTTGTATCTCTTGATGCTATGAGGTTTGACTTGAGGATGCAATTAGGTTATGAGGATGTAGCAAGATGAAGATGTCTTGTTATGGAAAATTGTGACTTGGTTTCTGCAATTGATTATGGATCCATATTTTGTTTCATCTCAAATATATTTCATCGCCAAAAATTATTTTCAATTATATTACTATATGTACAATTTTTTTAGATTTTATCGAAGTTTTCTTGAACTAAGTCACAATGAAGATGTTTGAGGTATGGATAGTTTTTTTACCTAGAATTAGTTAGAATAAGGTCATAACCATAGTTTTGGCTATGATGAAGTGACTAGGAATATGTGAAATTATATAAATGTGTAGTGTACCTACCCTTTGTACCCTATGACTTTTTTGGATCTTAGGGTTGATAGGTTAGAGACACGAGGACCTAAAACTCAAGCTTGGATGGTTTTGACTTGTTCATTGGATACATGAATAACATAAATATCTAAAAAATTCACAACTAAAAGATGTCAGAGTAGCCCTAAATGTTGTTTAGTTTGACTTGTTAGGATAAACCTTTTAAGGGGTGGAGATTAGTTGGTTGTTGATGTTTGGATCAGTAGATTTCAAGGATGAAATCCTTTTAAGGGATGGAGTGCTATAACATACCAGATCTTGGACCCTACCCTAGAACTTTGAATTTTTGGACTTAGTCAAACAAGTTTAAGGTTTTAGACCTAAAGGATGTTTAGTATAAACTAATGAACTAATGCATGTATCAATCACTCTAATGTAACCTAATATTCTCACATTATTCTTGGGCCAATAATAGACACATAAAATATGTCAAATGAGATGACAATGAATTATATAAAATTTCATGCAATTAATAACACATAATTTTTTGGTGATAATATTAAGTTATGACACATAATTGAATGAACAATAGTGATAATAGTGAAATAAAATGATAATAATGGCCACAAATATTAATTGTGACATAACCCATTAAAATAAATCCCAAAAGTGGAATCGAAGTTAAGGATCGTATTTCATGGGTCCCAATTGTCTTGGGAGTCAAATTTCACATTATTCACATAATAGTTATTAATTTAATTCTTTTTGGAAAGAGAAGATCTATGTTTTCCCCAAAATATCAAATAGAATTATAAATGACTCCCAAAGAGTAAAATAATCTTGGATTTGTAATCAACATAATAAATATAGCCTTCAGGTGAATTTTCATCCAATTTGGAAGATGTTTGATTAAAAGATGAAATCAGGAGAGAAAAAGTGTATAGAACCTTCAAAATATTAAATAAATGTATAAACAACTCCAACATGTAAAATTTATGGCAAATTCTTATCCAACACACTATATATGACTTGTGGGTGAAGTTTCATCAAATTTGGAGAATCTTAAAGTCATTAATGCATGAGGAAAGTAAAAATAGGATTTGGTTTATTTAACACACTAAAAGTTTCCAAAAGGAAAATATAATTGCATAATTGGAATCTACATGCATTAATTAGTCTCTGTGCAAAATTTTATCCAATTTGGTTTCTATTTGAACCCTCTTTGGAAGAAAGAGAAAAAGGAAATTAAATACCAATTTCACTTTATTAAATCTCCCGATTTGAATGTCACACGTACATGTTACCTTATTCTTCTAGTTTCCCAATATTGCGATGAATTTTGGCCCTTAGATTTTGATCTGATGGTGTACAGGTCGTCTCCTACCTTGAGTAGGATATGCGAAAGAAAAAGGTGACTTTTAGGGTTTGTGAAATCAATGTAATTATAACCCTAATTTCACATACATGATAATAGGTGCTTTCAAGACCTAGATTTGGATCTAGAAGTGAACGTGGATTGTTAGACTCTATAGAGAGGAATGTTTGCATCTCCTATTAGTTCTTTTGAGAAATTAACCTATGTTTCTTCTTTCTCTTGGTCCTATGGACATTAGCCTACACAATATCTTCTTCTTTTGGAAAATGTGCTTCATGTGAAGTACATTATACTATCATTGATCTTGTCATCATACTATCACGTTTGGATATTCTTTTAGACTCTTTCTTATGCTTTTCCATGATGGTACATTCTTTTGTATTATGTTCTTCTTTTACCACCTTGGTAGTGGATGTTTTATGGCAGATTATTTGATGGCATGGATCCTATGATCTCACTTTATACTTGATGGATGTTTTCATCATCCTTATTTATTTATACTTGCTTATTCTTTATATATGCATCATATGGTGACTGCTAGTATAATGTTACATGTTATTTTATGTGGATGTGAACATTCCCACATATGAATGTAGAGTTAAAAATGCATGCATATAAAAATATATTTGAGTAGATGTGTATTTCCTACTCAGGGTGGATGTATACAGTTCCTACCCACTCCATATTTACAGTGGATGTATATAGTTCCCGCTCACCTCATATTTGTGGTCGATGTGTTATTTCCTACCTACATGTTTATATTGTCTAGTATTGTCACATGTGAAACACATGGATGCTTTATTGTTAAACTTTTCTCTTATATCACTACTATAGAAAAGGCCTTTGGCGTCGGTTATTTAGAGCCTTTAGCATTGGTTTTCAAGCGACACCCAAGTGGGCGCCACTAAAAGTTGATACATTTAGCTTCAGTTTCTAACTGACACCATAACTCTTCCCTCCACCGAAAATGCGCCAGCAAGGGAACCATAAGCGTCAATTCTTAACAAAAACTGACACTATATCATGATCAAAGATGTCAGTTATTTAACAAACACTGACGCCATAACCCTTCTCATCATCAAAAATGTGCCAGCAAGGGAACTATAAGCGTCGAATTTTTTCTAATCACCGACGTCGTAACGGGATATAGACGTCAGTTTTATGCTATAACCGACGCCATATCCCTGCCAGCACGGTCGTGCTTCCCAACACAGCCATGGTACCTAGCCACAATAGGCGTCGGTTCTTATAGATAACCGATGCCAGCAAGGGAAAAGACGTCGATTTTTGGCTAACAACTGACGATGTATGTCTTTGTTGTCGGTTTTATACAAATAATTGACGCCTATGTTCTGATTTTTTTTTTCTTATTAGTTTGCAGGTCTGCTGTATGGCTGGTCAACAGGATGCAGAACATGCAGTTCAGTTCTGAACTGTAAGTTTACATCATCCATTGATATCAGCCAACATTCACATTCAGTTCCATTCATTTCATCACTTTTCACATTCATACATTCACTCAGAAAAAGTCATTCACATTCACACATATGACAATAAAGAAAAAGTCATTCACATTCACATAAAAATAATTATGAGAACAAAGTTTAGAAATATCATTCTTTATTCATCATCGTCATCATTGTCATCAGATACCCAATTATATTTAAAAATTCCCACTACTTGTGGGGATTTTGCCCATTCTTCTCTTACAACACCTAATTCCTCCCTCGTATAAGGAGTATGTAAATCTAATAACTTTCCACTTGTACTAAAGTTAGTTTTAAACACATGCAAAGAGAATGATGTATATATATAATTAATAATATATAATAAGATTGATATATTTCATATTATCTAATGAGACTATATATAATACCTTATCTATAGTATCGATTTCCATTGTGGCATATTTGATGATTAGGTCCATAAATCACATCACATAGTAGGCACATGCCCAGCCGTTATCTTGTGTAGCATACTTTAAATTGAAACATACAAAATATTCAAAAATACAAATAAGCACAGTTCACATAAATAATATGTACATTGGAGTCGGGAAATTACTTTCACATTCTCCCAAATTAGTGGCTGATTCTTTTTTGTGAGGACCTTTCCTCCAGCTTTTTTGAACTCTTGAAAATCCCTACATGTTAATATAACACATTAAATTGCATAATTAAATAGTAATGTAATAACAGATGTTAACAGATATAAAAATATGTAATATTTCCCACGTGAATAATGGCCTTTTCATTGTGTGTCCATATAATGCATTCAATTCATTCTCCACAGGATCTAGATAATAGAAAATGAACATCTTGGGGATAATAACTAGTAACTCCCAATGCCTACCACTACAAGTAAGAAAGTTAAAAATTAATAACTCAAAATCCACAATAAAAATGTAATTTTCTTAAGTCCAAATTATAAGCATAGTAAACTTACTCGACATTGAATGGAGCTATTATCACCATCTTCTTATTTTTACCAAAATATTCAAAAGCAACACAACAGTATGAAGTAACTGAAGAAGGGTCTATATCTATAAGACTAATCAAAGATGGAACCAAAAATCCCACATGGGAAAATACAAAATCTGTACATATCATGTGTAAGTGGCTGCAAAACATATATTACGTATGTATTAATATATAAGAAACTAGATCACTGTATATAAAACAAGGTATACGAATGTATAAACAAGATCTCACCATATCCACAGCTCTATCATAGATGTGTTCAGCCAATCATAATGAAACAACTCTAAAATATTTTGTATAAATAGTTTGTTATCGCATGATTGACCTGCATTAATACGTATACATTAATGTATATGCAAAACTTGTATTACGTATGTATTAATACATATGTAAAATTTGTATAGATAGATTGTTATCGTATGATTGACCTGCAACATCCTCCAGAATAGTAACATTTATAGGACAATTTGAATCATGTTCGCCTATTCATACTGCCATACCCCTACAATTAGGCCCTAACGAGGTGTGTAGGTCCCTTGGAAGCCAACTTGGTACTTTAGGAGGTGGAGGTGGAGGTCGAGATGTAGAGGGTGTCTTCCTTTTGACCTGTATATATAATTTCAGATCAATTGATGCATATATACACACTAACAAATTAACGTAATGTAAATTTACCATACAATATTAGTATAGACAACATCCACTTTGGGCCACATTATCACTCTGCCTTCTGCCTCACCAAGCGTTTCAGATCTGGGTGGGCATATGGCAGTGGAAGATCCCTCCAATCGGGGAGTATATGTATCAGGCTCACACGAACCGCACCAGCTGGTACTAGAGTCCCATGTAACATCTCCCCTGGAAGGGCTGGGTAAGCTTGTGCCTCTGCAATGATATATTCTTAACTTTTTAGACAGCATGGCTTCAACCCCTACAAATTTACGTAAAGAATGTTATAGACATATATACATAAACATATCATCTTGAAAAGACTAGCTACTATATATGTCATAAAAATACTTATAGTGAACGTGCTAGGTGGTGGGTCTACATGATTACTCCCAACCTCTGCAGTAGGAGAAGAGCAGCCCTCCACATGTACTGTCTGAGTGGCAGTCTGAGATGCCTACCACTTGCTAATTGATTCATTGACTCTCTTATCAAGTGTTTCCTCGACTCTCCTATCAAGTGCTTCCTCGACTCTCATTTCAATTAATTGATCTACCTATACATGGACAAAAGAAACACTATCTTCTAATTATTGAATTCTCTTTCGCAATAACATTCTAAAAAAAGAATAAGTTACCTCAACTTGTGAAAGTCTCGCTCTTGGGACTGGTTTGCGCTGTGATGCCCCAAAGAATGCTTTGATGCCCACACTAGCGCATGCACCCCTAATACATCCAGGATGCTCTGGGTTACCCAGAGCAACTGTCAATTCATACCTTGTGCCTTCAGGGAAGAACTTGCCTTGCTTCCTCTGCTCGTGCAGCTCTCGCTAATCGACATCAACAGATTTTGGTAAGTAAACATAACAATAATCAATATTGATTGATTGCTCTAAGAGTTGAATTTTACCATTTTTGCATCCACCTCAGCAGTTGTGGGCTTCGTTATATCTCCCTTCTTATTTTGCCTCCCAGCTATCCACATAGCATGGCGAGGCAGAGGTGCATGACCAATAGTAGAGGACTCCTGAGTAGCAGTAGATTGAGCAGTAGACTCAGCATGTAGTCTTTGGCGAATGCCTGCATAGCCTCTTGGACCCATTGTGTGGTCATGCACATTCAGTGCACGCCTTGCTCTTTGAGCATCACTGATAGCCTTGTTAGTAAGCACATTGATTTGGTTAGTAACACTAAAGGTTAATCTTGAATAGGTGAATACATAAGAATGTATATTAATTAAATTGGGAGTGGTGCTTAATACCTTAAATTCATCCATTTTTCTTTGGGTAACAAACTCCTCCCAATCTTTGGTATCCAGGTAGTTCCATTGCTCAGTGGCTGCCTTCTACCTAAATTTATTTTTTAAAGAGAATACAAACAAAAATATTAGTGTAGAGTTAGTCAAAAAGTGATCAATGTCTAGAATTTGAAATCAATCAAGAATTTCTTCTCAGCATCACGTATGTAATCTCAGGTGATATTTGTCCTATAGTTCCTTAGGACCCTCCCACATCATTGCATCACGCATTTACGATGCAACTTTTCATCTAGATCAAATATACTCTGCAAAATAGAATTGCTATTAACTAGTATCCTAAAAATGAGTAATCTACAAAAATAGAATTTCAAATAATAATAATTCACACATAATTCCTTCCATACTAAGTCTTTCTTTCCCTTAGGAACTTTATGCCAGGATTCAAAAATAGGACTACAATGGCTACGAGTAAGAACCCCAATATATGAAATAAATGAGTTGTGGTTCACTCCAACTGGATTTCCTGCATGATCAAAATCCACAGCTAGTTTGGGTCCATTGCCCCTTTGCTGTAGTAACTTGTTCATCATTGTGATGCCCCTCACTTTCTCAATCAAGTGCCCCAATTTCTTCAGGGGGTACATCACCAACCTAAAATTTGACAAAAAAAACACACTTACGGGATATAACTATAAATGAACATATAGATAGAAATCTCAGGGTCATATTTTTAAAACTTACATTGTGAGGCGGAGCATTGACGTCCTCACCCTCACGATAATCATCAGCACGGTCATCAGGAGAATGCTCAGCCATCTAAAAGTTCACATTCACATTGTAAAGTTCACATTGTAAGGTAATTCACATTGTAAAGTTCACATTATAAAGTTCACATTCACATTGTAAAGTAATTCACATTGTAAAGTTCACATTCACATTGTAAAGTGGATTTAAGACCTATCAACTTCAGATCTTTCATTGATACCAATGTACGAATGTTGGATGAGTAACCCTGTGGCACCTTAACATTTACCAAGCATTCACAAAAAGCTTTCTTCTCCTTTCTCGACAACGTGTAACAAGCGGGAGGTAAGTATGTTCTCCGATCGCTACTAACTACTTTTGTTAATTCTATCCTTATTCCCATTTCACGTAGGTCTATTCTGGATTTAATCCCATCTTTAGTCTTACCTGGTATATCCAATAGAGTATCGATGACGCTATCACAGACATTTTTCTCAACGTGCATGACATCGATACAATGCTTGACTGCTAAAGAACTCCAATAAGGAAGATCCCAAAATATTGACTTCTTCTTGAATAAAAATTTGTCACTCTGTGTGGCCATCGTACATTATGATCTCTTACCAAATTCATTGGCAAAGTCTTTTACTCTTTCATAAACATCCCCCCTGGTATAGGTTTAGGTGCACTCCATTCCTCATTCCATCCATTGAATGCTTTACGCAACCTACGATACAGATGGAATTTTGGAAGAAACCTTCGATGACCAAGATATACAGTCTTGCTGTTGTGTTTTAGTCATATTGAATCAGTGTTCTCTTCACATATAGGACACGCTTTAGATCCTTTGACACTATATCCATACAAATTCCCATATGCTGGAAAGTCATTCACAGTGTAAAACAACATAGCATGCAAATGAAATGTCTCACAAATTCCCATATGCTAGAAAGTCATTCACAGTGCAAAACAACATAGCATGCAAATGAAATGTCTCTCTTTGTGAAGCATCATAGGTCATCACACCTTCACCCCAGAGTTTCTTCAAGTCATCAATCATAGGTTCAAGATAAATGTCGATATCATTTCCAGGTTGTTTAGGGCCTGATTTCAACAAAGACAACATAACGTACTTATTTTTCATACACAACCAGGGAGGAAGATTGTATATAACAAGCATAACTGGCCAAGTGCTATGTTGGCTGCTCAATGTCCTGTACGGATTCATCCCATTTGTACAAAGCCCAAGTCTTAGATTCCTGACTTCTTCACCGAATTTAGGGTACAATAAACCAATCTTCTTCCATTGTAGGCAATCAGACACATGTCGTAGGATCCCATCATTATTTTTCTTAACATCTGCATGCCATCTCAAATTCTTCGCATCTATCGGATTGGAAAACAATCATTGAAACTGTGGTATTATAGGTAGATACCACATCACCTTGGCAGGAGAACCAGTTTTGGACTCCCCTGAGGTCGTCAATTTATACCTTGACGCACCACATTTGGGACAATCTTTCAATCTGCATAGTCCTTTTGAAATAATACACAATCATTCAGGCATGCATGTATCTTCTTGGCCTCCAATCCCAATGGGCATAATAATTTCTTTAACCGATATGTTGAGATTGGCAGCTCGTTTCCTTTAGGAAGAATTTCTTTCAACAAAGACAAGAATGATGTGAAGCTTTTGTCACTCCACCAATTGTTAGCTTTCATCTTATACAATCTCAACACAGTGCTAAGCTTTGTAAACTTACAACCTATGTATAACGGTATCTCAGCACCATGCATAATGTTTCTAAACATGGGAGGTGGATCGGTGTGCTCTACCCCACAACTATCCAACATCGCATCAACGGTGTCTACTGGAACTGGTTCGTTCACATCTACGTTATCAGAGGCAATTTCTTCTTCCACACAAGCACTACTATCGACATCCACTAATTTTAGGTTTGAAATCTCTCCATGCCAGTGCCATTCTGTATAGCCTTATACAATCCCGTTGCACATGACATGACTTTTGATTTCGTCACCAGTGCTGACTTTCAAGTTGTTACCGCAATGCCTACATGGATAGTAGAACCTATCACCAGGTTGTTTCCTATGTTCCTTGGTAAATATAATAAAGTGGTCAAGAGCAGAAATAAACTCTGGGGTGCAGCGATTTGGAATGGACATCCATGATCTATCCATTCTATGATCAAAGAGAAAACAAGTATATATTAGAACAAGATTAGGGTCTAGGGTTAAAAGATTAGGGTTTATGGTTAAAAATTTAGGGTATAAGGTCTTATATATAATAAATGTGTACCACCTATCCCATTCTTGAACACCTAATCTCACTAGTAAGTGTATAATGTGTATTGGGTTTTCAAGAAAATTTCGGCAGCATTTCCCCGATGTTCTCCAAGTACATATGTACTTAGAGAACAAACGGGAAAGTGTTATCAAAATTTTCTTGAAAACCAAATACACATTATATACTTACATCCTAAGGGAGATTAGGTGTTCAATAATAGTCCCAAACCGA
The DNA here is from genome assembly GCA_963693085.1 of Alisma plantago-aquatica. Classification (NCBI taxonomy): domain Eukaryota; kingdom Viridiplantae; phylum Streptophyta; class Magnoliopsida; order Alismatales; family Alismataceae; genus Alisma; species Alisma plantago-aquatica. The sequence continues at coordinate 115,208,271 of OY856415.1, read as the reverse complement.
GGACTATCCAAGATTTACTCCTAATGAGTAAATCTTGGACGGGTTTCTAGGCCAACAAAATATAACACCATAACAACAATTTTCTTATAAAAACACTTCTGGACAACCATAACAACATATCAATGCTTCCTAAATTAATCAATTTATTATTTTATAACATAAATCATGGTGGGTATAACATAGCAAACAACTCAACATGTCACAAAAGAAACATGTCCTTAACTTAATATACAAATATTTGTAACAAAACTCATTAGGAAGACCATTCATAGATATTTGTAACAAAATATGTCCTTAAGACAACATTATTTAAAAGATATGATGTTCATGTGACATCAACTTAGAGTTTCAACAACATAGAATTAATTTTACAAAGAAAATGTTGTTTATATTAGCAATAGCATGTAAGACTTGTATTTGATGTAGTAGTACTTGTAAAAGAATTAATTTTATAGGATTTTTGAACAATAATGGTTTGTTCCTTGGTCTTTTTTTTGTGCGTGATTGCAATATGGACAACTGACTCATTTTCCCTCTCCAACCCCAAGCCCAAAATATAATGCAGATATAATCATACATAAAAATTGTTTGGAATTTAAAAGAGAAAACCCAAATAGAGGCTCAACTTAATTAACCAAATTGGCCGAACTTAAACTACAATATTCATGTTAAACCAACCCTTTTTGACCGTAGTAGCATCATATTCTAATAATCATGTTAAACCAAACCCTTGTTGACTCTGGTAGCATTATCTTCTAATAAAAACTAGTATGAATTTAAAAGAGAAAACTCAAACAGAGGCTCAACTTAAATGACCAAATTGGCTGAATTAACTATAATAATCGTGTTAAACCAACCCTGGTTGACCTTGGTAGCATTATCTTCTAATCAAATGAGTCAATTCAGATACTAGTAAGTCATCAACACTGCATACACGACTGTTTTTAGGTTCTATCGTTTGACCTCTAAAAGAAACTAAAACCAAACTGGATGAACACAATGTTGCAGCCTCTATCAGGTTCTATCATTGAGCAGGTACCTTTTGATCAAGAAGATGAGCGGTGCAACGGTGGTGAGTAGGCGACCAGGTCACAGCTGGGAAGAGCGGCGGCGGCGAGTAGGGAGTCGACGAACACGGAAGGAACAACACCGGCGGCGGTGAGCAAGGAGATGGGCGGCGGCGGCGAGGAGGTCACAGTTGGGAAGAGCGGAGGCGGCGAGCTGGGAAGGAACAACACTGGTGGCGGCGAGCAGGGAGAAGGGCGGCGACGGCGGCGAGCAAGGAGAATGAGTGGCACGGCGGCGGCGAGTAGGGATCAGTGGGGAGCGGCTGGCGGCAGCGCGCAAGGAGGAGGGAGAAGGGGGTAGAATCGCCAGACCTAACGTTCAATCGTAATGAAACAGAGAAAGGGGAAGAGTCTGGCTCGTGCGGGTGCTATTAAGTTAACCATAGGCATGTTGGTATCTATGCCCTGAGAGCCAATCATGGGATGATTGGTGGGATACATTAAGATTGATTTGATAAACATCAAAGGCAAGCTTCCAATTCTTTCTGGTTCAGTCATATGAGATAGTGATAGAATAGATTGAATGTCTAGAGAATGACAGTACTCAATGACGTATGCTTTCAGGTTAAGGACCTGAACGATGAGATCATACGGATGCTAAGAGTTTGTACATTCTTGTTTTGTCCCTAGTCGGATGTCATTGTGGAAGGGAGATAGACAACAATGACACACAAGACTAGATTGTGGTGTTGGTTGATGACAGAATCTCATTAGTCATGATATAGAGATATCAAACCAAACACATAGGTACTTGTTAGAGAACAAGTGTATCGGACAGACCCACTGTGAGTTTGACACATGGAACCATGTCATGGTAGTCACAGTTAGTACTCACAGTGATGGTGGTGAGTGTGATTCTTAGACCTGAAATCACTGCACTCAACACATGTCGTTGGGTACACTTTGACATCATCAAACGCAGTCCTGAAACATGGGTTGTTATAAAGGTGATGATTGGGTGGATTTGACACATGGGTCTTTTGAGGGGTGAGTGATAGATATGGGATTTGTCCCTCCTGAGGGAGTTTGATATATGAGGCCACTTGATGAGTAGGATTGAGATAGGCATGCGCACGCATGTGTGAATCAGTATGTGATATTGATGTCATACATATCTCCTTCAATCTACTCTGAGATCAAGAAAGTGAATGAACGTTGACTCGATGACTGTTCCATGCCTCGAGTTCATTCAGGATATCAGAGACAAAGGAATTATACATTCGTTGTAACACCATTCACGAATTGTAGGATGAAAGTTGTTCTCCAACTTTCTACTTTCACTTGGGTAGCACTGATGTGTGACTAGGCATCGCTCTTTGCTTGTGAAGTCATAAGTGTTATGGACTTTCACTGCCAACGTGAAATGGACCTGTAGGGTCACACACATAGGATTTAACCTAGAAGAGGAGTTTTATCCACAAGCAATGTTTAGATTGATTACTAAAGGAGTTTAGTAGTTCAATTAAACACTCAATCAGTCGATAGCTCAATATCATATGGTTCAAGGTGTTGGACGCATTGAATGGAGTATCGGATTGATTGAAATCGCAATTGACTGATTTTGCCCAACCTGTGCTCCCAACCGATCGGCTCATGTGATGAACCGGTCGGCTGAGGTTGCTGAACCGGTCGGCTGGAGTGTCCAGGCCGATCGGCTCATGCCCAGGATGAAACGACCGGTTCAAGAGTTGAACCAATCGACTCAATTGGTGCAACCGACCAGTTGGGAAAGTCATGTCGGCAAGAATTTTCCTTTGGTTTCAAATTTCCCAATTCGATTGGGAATAACATTGGTATTCGATACCAATTGGGAACGAAACAAGGAAAGTCTTTTTGAGCCGGATTAGGACCATGAACCGATCGGTTCAGGGCACCAACCGATCAGTTGGAGTGCCCCAAACGATTGGCTCAGGTCCAACCGATCGGCTCAATGGCCGAACCGATCGGTTCAGTTGTGAACCGATCATTTCAAGTTGCGAACCTGTTTCTTTTTGTGGAAAATTCACGAACCCTTCTACTCCTGCGTTTAGTCCCGTATTGTCGGGGCATGAGAACCTTGTCCCATGACCCTCCTATATATAGGGGTATTGGGGGCTTCTCATGGTACACTTCAGTGCAACCAGTTGCTCTGCAGAGTTGTCGTTCTCTCTGGTTTTGGTAACCGAGAGAGAGCTCGAGCAAGTGCTTCCCGCAAAAGGGAGGTGCAGCAAGGGAAAGACAACTGTAGTTACAACTGGAGGCAGGAGAGTGTGTTGGCGACTAGTACGTCAACAGGAGGGTGCGACTCCTTCCACTTCCTTGTGGGACAAGGAGAGTGGAGTTCCAGGTGGTCCGTGTGGACTACTACAGAGGCGGGAGGACACTGCCGCTAAGGAGGACAACTGTCATCCGACAGTCCGGTAGGAGGAGGTGGAGTCAGTCCCGGTGCGACCAGGAGCTGTACAGACACCATCCAAGACCGGAGTTGAAGACCATGCATTGCGCGAGGTATTTTCACCGAGCAAGCCTCGGGACAAGGTATGATTCCACAAACCATCCTTTCCTATTATATAGACGTTGACGCGTTTCCTCGGTATGGGTTTGGGGAGAAATTTTTTTTGTTTCCGCTGCCTTCTCTGTCTCCCCTAAAACCCAACAGTGGTATCAGAGCCACGTCAACTGTTCTATATTTTAGGAATATCGATATGATCAATTTTGGTTTGTCGCCTTTATTTATTGCATACGATGCGAATAATATCGGCTTATACATGTCCAATCCTAAATCCATAAATCCCAATTACATATATGATATGTATTATTAATGCACTCGATACGCGTCGCCCTTAAACGAGTTTTGTGGTGGATGTGTGTGGCATGATTACGGCCTATAAAACCCTATCTGTGTGTGGTTGTTTGTGGTTGTTTGCATCTCGGTCTGCGCACCGATCTTCCCTCTCCTATTCCTGATGTAACTCGAAATAATTCGAGATTCTTTCCTACCTTTGCTCCCCCCGAATGTAACTCGGGGTTTCCCTTTTAAAGCAATGTAATAAATAGGATATATTTTATTTCCTGTTATGTCGAAGACTGGAGGACATCAAGACGACAGATGAAACGATCGGTTCAAGGTGTGAACCGATCGGTTGACGTTCTAGACGATCGGTTCAAGGAGTGAACCGATCGGTTGATGACCGGTTCGATGAGCGAGACGAGCAGGTGGCGGACATGACGAGATGCACGACGACCAGGCGAACCGATCGGTTAGAGGAGCCAACTGATCGGCTGGTGGCACCCAGACGACCGGCTAGAGAGTAGATCATTCATGGGATGAGTTGATCAAGTCGGATGGCAAGACACAGATGTTCATCTTGTACAGGTTGCATGTGATGTTGACCTAGATGACCGTGATTCCTATTGGCTCGAGGAATCACATTAGGATGGCCATAATCATCGCTTTTTATCATTTTGCATGTTTTCTGTGGGATATAGCATGTATATGATACATACTATGTATTATGGTGATTGGATATGTATATGTATATAAAACCAAATCCCTCATTAAAATATTAAGTTTTAGATTCCTTCCAAATGCGACACATGTGAAAAGCTTGATTGACCAAGTGTGGGCACGCCCTAGCGTGGTGCACCGTCTATCTCGTGGAAGCGTGAAGGATGAATGTGTGGGTCTTCCCTAGCAGGGTGCATATTCATCGTGTTTGCTTTGGGTCAGACTTAACAAGGTGACCTAGATAGGATCTAGCGCCTTGAGGCATGGAGATGATCATGGCAAGGAGTTGCATATGACATCTTATCAAGAGTTGCATATGATGCAATTGGCAAGTGTTGCCTACCTGAGAGATCTATGTTGTGGGTGACAGCCCTAGCTGGTCCATGACTTAGAGGATTTCAGGATCTTGCCCACTAGAAGGTTGTACGCTGCAATCTTCTGAATTGATGGTGAGGGCTATCAATTTGAAGTAAAATAGTGGGAGCGATAATTAATTAAAGGCCTAATTATATCGTCAACTTTTCAAATCAATCAAACAAGTCAAAAAGAGTTTTTGACTAAAATTGCATATATTTCCTTCTGTTAAAATAAATGGTTAATCAACAAATCACTTTATTTGCGATCGGTCTTTGAGACCAACAAATTAAATGGGAATAATTCCACGACTGGTTAGGATGATGAGAAGTTTTCTCAATCAAAGAGCGAAAGCTCTAAGTCCTAGTTATACCAGAACCAGATGAACTCGATCCCACCATATCAATGGTTGAAAGTATGCTTATGACATTGATGAGGAGTGCTTGATGTTGTGTTCTCTGAACTATGAGTTGCAGAGACAACATGAGACATATGATGTCTCAAAGACACTGTCCTAGTATGTCATGACAGAAGGAGATCCAGTAAGGTATTAACACACTCAATGTGATTGGGTATGTGGAAAACCTGACTAAGAAGGATTCCCTCTGAGCCAAGAGTTGGCTATTGGTATGATACTGCAAATGTTGTGAGAATCATACAATTCATGATAAGCTACAACATGAACAACTTTGACAAGTGTTGATAGAGTTGTTGGACATGTTGAGGATAGTAGAGGCAAAGATGAAGAAAGACAAACCATAATCTTTGATGTGATCAAAGAGAAAGGTAATTCTTAAGGGCAAGGATAAGGGCAAAGAAAAGAAGTGTTCTGATGCTAGCCAACAATCCAAGCCGTCTTCAGCCTCAAGGCACATGGGGAAAGGGTGTATGAGGGAATTGCCCTCTATATCTAGAAGAACAAAAGAAGATGAAGGAGGGGATGGAGATCTCCACCTAAGGTATCAAGAAATGAACCACTTCTTTATCTGAGGTATATGATACCAAGATATGGATATGTCATATATGATATGCAATATCCACAAAGAAGTGATGGCCTTTGTGAAAGGACCAAGAAAGAAGTACCCATCATTGGAGCAAGTGTTGCTGCCATAGATAGGAGTGTCTTTCAGTTTATTTCAGCCTAAAGGACACGAAATAGAGTTGAGAACTGCTATTTCATATATTGCCAATAGATAGAAACACTTTATTTTTGCATATTGTATGACAATGATGGCAATTAATAAAGTTGATGTTTCAATCTTAAAGATATGATCTTTGTGGAAATGCCTTGTTTATCTTGTGGTATTCGATATGCATAAGATAAAATGATACCTAAAAGTTATTAGATAACTCAAACAATCAAATTAGCATCAATCATGAGAAATTCATTTCTAGTTTCCATGTTATGGATAAATCTAGACTCTTTTGGTTAGAGAACCAGTAAGAGACATGAATATCTTGGACATGATTAATCAATCTTCACTAATGGTAGTGAGAGAATGATTATCCTATTAGGTATAATACATGTGATGTATTTACATACCTATTGGAATGAGTGCTAATACTTCAAATGGTGTTTAGAAAAATACCAATATGAGTATCTTGAAGTGTTCAAGATTATCATAGATGAAGTACAAATTTGGTAAAGTATTAATTCTTGATGAGATCAATGAATGAAATACTTGGACCAAATGTTTGAGATCCTTTTTAGTGATTATGATAATGTATCATAGTGAACTCATGATTAAGGCATGGTGATGTCTAAATCAAGAAGGAGTCATACTCTAAGGAGTTAGAGAATGATTATCAAATAACTGAATTCTTCTTAATAAAAGAATACCCCACACTAATAAAGGACATTGAGAATCACAAGGAGTTGTGAGTTCTTATATCCTTGACAGATACACCTCAATTATCTATGTGGTGAGTTGTTCATGTGATGAGTCAACTATCTAGATAAATATGAGGAACCAAATTTTGAGTTATGGTTTATGATCATTACATCCTAAATGATTTCCATGTAAACCATAAGGTATGACCTTGATGGTAGCACTCATTGGATGAAATCCATAAGTGCAAATGAGTCTTAAGTGTTAAGACACATGGATAACATTTTGAGAAGGATGATGCTTGTTGCAACTTAATGACTAAGACATTTGGCATATGGATACTAAAACCGCATTCCTATGAGGAATAAATTAAGGATGTGTATGTGACACAACCTATAAGGTTTATAAATCCACTAATGCAAATAAAGTCTATAAGTTACAATGGACTAATCAATGTGATTGATTGAGTACAAGCAACTCAGAATTGGATCTTTACTTTGATGATATAGTCAAAGGGTTTGACTGATATGTCAAAGATAATGAAGGGATCTGTGATTTAGTGGGAGCGTATTCACATTCCACATGTTGATGTGAAATGGAAATGTTCTAGATTGGAAATCCAAAAGTGGAAATTATCTTTAAGGAAGATAGAGACATTTCCTATATGATAGGAATAGAGATCTATAGAGATAGTTCTTGAAAACCTCTTGACCTGAAGAGAGAAAGCATACATTGGCAATCTGTACTGAAATGTTCAGTATGCACAGATTCAGTGGGAGAAAACTAGTCCATGTCACATGGAGTTAGTATCCCAAAGCCAAGTGTCCAATTCTTATGAAGAATGTGAACACTAAGAATAGATATGGATCTATCATGTATGCAATCATCCCATTATCTTGCATGTATCGACATGGCAAGAAGTAATTGCATTCATCATCTTATATGTAGGACATGGCAATATGATGTGCTCATCCTGATAACTCGTATGTGGGACATGACGAGTGGATGTCTGTCTACTTCCAGTAAAGGTTACTGGAACACCATGAGAACTTGATAAGTACTTGTGAAGTACTAGTTCTGTGGTGAGGAGGAAGAGTTTGATGTAAAGAGTTACATTGATGCGAACTTCTGAAAGGACAGAAAGATTAATCGCAAAATATATATAAGATATATAAAAGTGAAAGTTTGTTGATAATTGGAAGTGTTCCAATGAAACCATTTAAAAGGAAATGCCGAGTATCCGTGTGTTAGAAAACAACAGTGGATACTATATGGATCTAGAAGTTCATGAGATGAACTTATAGATATTCCGCTCATTGATGAGAAGTCTGGAATCCTTGATCATGCAATGTGGCTAAAGGTTAGCAAAGGAATACTAGATCGCATATTACGGCAACTCCATCTCATACGTGTGACGTATAGCGAAGAGATGTGAGACATGCAATTTATTCTGAATTTGGCAAAGTGTTGCCATTACTCACTATTTTGGCACTAGAGCACAGTAACATGTGGGACATGTTTGAAGATCACTATGAATATGATTCAAGAGTGATTGGCTCGCAGTACAAGTGGGAGTCTGTTGGTATGTATGCCCTGAGAGCCAATCATGAGATGATTGGTGGGATACATTAAGATTGATTTGATGAACATCAAAGGCAAGCTTCCAATTCTTTCTGGTTCAGTCATATGAGATAGTGATAGAACAGATTGAATGTCTAGAGAATGACAGTACTCAATGACGTATGCTTTCAGGTTAAGGACCTAAACGATGAGATCATACGGATGCTAAGAGTTTGTACATTCTTGTTTTGTCCCTAGTCAGATGTCATTGTGGAAGGTAGATAGACAATCATGACACACAAGACTAGATTGTGGTATTGGTTGATGACAGAATCTCATTAGTCATGATATAGAGATATCAAACCAAACACATAGGTACTTGTTAGAGAACAAGTGTACCAGACAGACCCACTGTGAGTTTGACACATGGAACCATGTCATGGTAGTCACAGTTAGTACTCACAGTGATGGTGGTGAGTGTGATTCTTAGACCTGAAATCACTGCACTCAACACATGTCGTTGGGTACACTTTGACATCATCAAACGCAGTCCTGAAACATGGGTTGTTATAAAGGTGATGATTGGGTGGCTTTGACACATGGGGCTTTTGAGGGGTGAGTGATAGATATGGGATTTGTCCCTCCTGAGGGAGTTTGATATATGAGGCCACTTGATGAGTAGGATTGAGATAGGTGTGTGCACACATGTGTGAATCAGTATGTGATATTGATGTCATACATATCTCCTTCAATCTACTCTGAGATCAAGAAAGTGAATGAACGTTGACAGGATGACTGTTCCATGCCTCTAGTTCATTCGGGATATCAGAGACAAAGGAATTATACATTCGTTGTAACACCATTCACGGATTGTAGGATGAAAGTTGTTCTCCAACTTTCTACTTTCACTTGGGTAGTACTGATGTGTGACTAGGCACCGCTCTTTGCTTGTGAAGTCATAAGTGTTATGGACTTTCACTGCCAACGTGAAATGGACCTGCAGGGTCACACACATAGGATTTAACCTGGAAGAGGAGTTTTATCCACAAGCAATGTTTAGATTGATTACTAAAGGAGTTTAGTAGTTCAATTAAACACTCAATCAGTCGATAGCTCAATATCATATGGTTCAAGGTGTTGGACGCATTGAATGGAGTATCGGATTGATTGAAATCGCAATTGACTGATTTTGCCCAACCTGTGCTCCCAACCGATCGGCTCATGTGATGAACCGGTCGGCTGAGGTTGCTGAACCGGTCGGCTGGAGTGTCCAGGCCGATCGGCTCATTCCCAGGATGAAACGACCGGTTCAAGAGTTGAACTGATCGGCTCAACTGGTGCAACCGACCAGTTGGGAAAGTCATGTCGGAAAGAATTTTCCTTTGGTTTCAAATTGCCCAATTCAATTGGGAATAACATTGGTATTCGATACCAATTGGGAACGAAACAAGGAAAGTCTTTTTGAGCCGGATTAGGACCATGAACCGATCGGTTCAGGGCACCAACCGATCAGTTGGAGTGCCCCAAACGATCGGCTCAAGTCCAACCGATCGGCTCAATGGTCGAACCGATCGGTTCAGTTGTGAACCGATCGTTTCAAGTTGCGAACCGGTTGCTTTTTGTGGAAAATTCTCGAACCCTTCTACTCCTGCGTTTAGTCCCGTATTGCCGGGGCATGAGAACCCTGTCCCATGACCCTCCTATATATATAGGGGTATTGGGGGCTTCTCATGGTACACTTCAGTGCAACCAGTTGCTCTGCAGAGTTTTCATTCTCTCTGGTTTTGGTAACCGAGAGAGAGCCCGAGCAAGTGCTTCCCGCAAAAGGGAGGTGCAGCAAGGGAAAGACAATTGCAGTTGCAACTAGAGGCAGGAGAGTGTGTTGGCGACTAGTACATCAATAGGAGGGTGCGACTCCTTCCACTTCCTTATGGGACAAGGAGAGTGGACTCTAGGTGGTCCGTGTGGACTACTACAGAGGCAGGAGGACACTGCCGCTCAGGAGGACAACTGTCATCCGATAGTCCGGTAGGAGGAGGAGGAGTCAGTCCCGGTGCGACCAGGAGCTGCACAGACACCGTCCAAGACCGGAGTTGAAGACCGCGCATTGCACGAGGTATTGTCGCCGAGCAAGCCTCGGGACAAGGTATGATTCCACAAACCATCCTTTCCTATTATATAGACGTTGACGTGTTTCCTCGGTATGGGTTTGGGGAGAAAATTTTTTTGTTTCTGCTGCCTTCTCTGTCTCCCCTAAAACCCAACAAGGCATCAGTTATTCAAAAAAACCGACGCTTAAAACAATAGGCATTGGTTCCCACCAAAAAACTGACACCAAAGGGGGGTGAAAAGTTTCACAGGGATAGCGCGCGAAAACACATCAGTGTCGGTTATTGTAAGATAACCGATGATAAAAATGGACCAAATTTCTGTCTCACAAAAAATCTTTAGTCATCGGTTAATTAGTTAATAACCGACGCCGTATGTGAATTTTTGGAGGTAATTTTTTCCCATTGGAAAATTTAGATTTGGCGGTCGATTTTAGGCATTGGTTGCTTATTAAGAAACCAACGCTAAATTAAAAGCGATACACGTGTCTGGCTACTCTTCACAGATAGATGTCGGTTTTTGTATTCAACCGACATTGTACGGTTTAGGTTTCGGTTTCTGGTATACAACCGATGCCTGTAAATGTGACGTTATAAGCCATTTCTGTAGTAGTGTTAATTGCCATTTTCATTGAGATTTTTTTATTTTATGCCTGATTGGGTAGCACTTTACTTTTTTATGGGAAGCCTTTTATATTTGTTGTCCTTAATTTCATATATTGCTCCATTTCATATTTAGTATGCATATACCAACCTTTGCTGATGTATTCTATTTTTCTCTTCTTGTTGGGGTATGCTTCCAACCCTAGGTGAATGACTTGGATGATACTGCATGAAGTCTTAGACTTAGCTTAAGGAGTTAACGCTTCGAGACAAAGTTGTAATAGTTTAGATTTCCCTCTACATAGATCCATATGTTGTACGTTTTATGTAAACCCTGCATGGGAGATTATGAATGTGCTTTTGTAATATTTTAGAAAGTTGATAATAGTCATGTTTTATATTTCTTTGCTTCACTTTGGTTGTTTTGAATACCACTCATAAGATTTGAAAATTTTACAATCGTTTCAGCATACCTTTTGAGTATGTTTAGGATGGATGTTTTGTTCTTCAAATTTTTAGTAGGGAGTGGTTCCCCTCTGGGATCCCACTCCTTACAGTTGGTTTTGGTCACTATACATGGTCTAGTTGGTTGATTGCTATAGATGGCTTTAGTCTTGTATGGCCGACACATAAGTGATGTTTGGAATGATTGATTAATCATAATAATAATGATGCTTAACCCTAATGTTCTCCAAGAATGTGGGAAGTAATACATCTAGGGTTTGATGTGATTTTTTTATGGAAGCCCTAATTTGTTATCTATGAGAAACCCTAACCCTAATTTTGGTTATAGAAAACATTGATAGTTGCATGAAACATAATAACATGCATAATCATAAAGACAGAACATTGAATCAAACCAAATTAAATTATGAAAAGAATGCATGGCTTGTTTACCTAGAGTAATCCACCTTAGGTCAAGTCCTTTGATTTGATTGAGACCTTAATCACTTATAATTTTATTAATAACATGATATTTACATTAGTTCATGATCATTAAAGTTCAATCTTGGCCATTGAATTATTTAAGTATTTGGATGTGAAAAGTAGCATTTGAAAATAGGTAGATCGATAGAAAATCAAAAGAACTTTTCAACTCATATTTTTGCTCATGATTCTGAGGTCCTATGTAATTTCAATGAATATTACCACATTGACCAATCAAGGATCTGAGAACTATATTGTGACAAAGTTTTAAATCAAATATAAATTTGATGTAAATGAAAGAGGAAAAGATTGAGAAGAATATTGTGCACGTTGCATGAAATCATACATGCAGGGGCAAAATCATCATTTAGTATTAAACCAAACTCGCACGTCAGCTACATCAAAGGTGTGTTAAAATGCCTCTATTGCCTTTGATGCTAAACATATGATCAAAAGGGAAAGGGTAGAGAGGTCATTCATTGACCTGGCTTATTCCTCCCCTTGTTCCAACCCCAGCAGTGCGACTGGAGCTTCAAGACTCCAATCTAGGGGGAGCATTGTGGCCAATCCTAGGCTATCGAAGATTCCATCACTTTCCTTACATCAAAACAAATCCATAGAGCTATAACCCACACTCGAGGGTGCACTGGGATGACAAAACACATGGCACAACCATGGATGTAGAGCATAGCAATGGTCAACAAAGGATTGGAGCCAAAGAGATAAAGCAAGATGATCAAGAATGAAAGCAAACATCTCATGAAGTCAAACTAAAGTGAGGAGAACATTCCCATAAAAGAAAGGACCATTGGATCCCTATCTCATTAGAAAACACCAGAAAATAGGGGAACCAGTAGGTAATCAAAATCCATGGTGAGAGGTAGCGAACAAACCCTTTGAAGATTAGAAAATGTTCATCGAGGATGTGAGAAGCCCATGAAGTTACTTCTGTGTCCCAGATATCACCATGAAGGCACGGAGGTGAGTATCAGAGAGGACCCAAACCTGGGCTACATGGTATGGAGGATGGGGTAAATGAGGGGCAAACTATCAAAGTGAAAATGCAGAGTAGTTTTTGTAGGTCGTTCCTTGTGCATCAATTGTACAAAAAGAGGCAGATAACACTGAGATGATGTGGTGTTTGTTAGAGAAGGAAAGCGAGTAGGGTGGAGAGACTAGGGGCTCTAGGGATTCAATTGATGGTGGAGGAGTGAAGCCTCTGGGCTGGTAGAGTTGTTGGCACCCTAATATAGGGTTCAAGGCACCCGGGTGGTGTTTGTGATCTTGTAGGAGAGAGGGGTTGAGAACCCTAAATGGGTGTTTGGACAACCGATATTAAGGAAAGGTGAGTAACGAATCAATAGAATCGGTAAGAATGACAAATTTGTAGGAGGAATAATTTTTAGAAACAGAAGGGAGACGAGGGAGAAAAGATTTGGGGAAGATAGCACTGTAACGCCGATTTCAGACGTAAAGAAATCAGGATGTAGGAGATGATGGATTGGTTATTGGATCATGAGAAAATTAAAGCCAACCGTTGGGTCATGTGTGTAGAAAGGAAATAAGATGAAAAGGAGCATGTGAGAGGGTTTGAACTTAGGTGTATTACATCACATTAAATGATTTTGTGATTTAAATCCTTATTAAACTTGATTGGAGTAGAGGGTCAAACATAGTCAAAATGAAACCAAATTTGGGCCACACACTAAATAAGTAGTCTAGATCGTTTCTAGACAATAAAACTTGCATTTTACATATCTTTTTCCCATAATTTTTATGTTTTTCATTAACTTGGTTTTTATGCACTTAAAAGGTGAACTAATCTAAAATGACTTTTCTTGGTCATGTAGTTGAGTCCAAAACTGAGATGATCAGTGGTTATCTAGCTTTAAATTATGTATGCCTTTTGGGTTTATCATCTTAGAGGAGAGAGAAAGAGTGAATAATGTTGTTTCACTTTTATGTAAAAATTTATTAAATGTTAGAAAACTTCTTGTTTCAATTATCCAATATATAATTTTCAAATTCCAACTCTTTCATCTTGCTCTTTTGTTTCCTTTATGTGACAACCTCTATCAATTTGATAACGACATCGCAAGAAACTATGCGAAAACAACCATTAACAGTGGATTACCAAAAATCACTAAAAATTAAAACCATTTTTCATAAAGATCCATTGCCAGGAAATTTATTACAGAAAGGCCCAAAGCCTATCATATACAACACGATGCATCACACATGTGTTGTCTTAACAACATCCCTATTTCATGTGATATTAGTTTTCTTTTACCAAAAACATGTACATGATAAAACTATTAGAAATAATTGCCTTTTAGCCAAAAACTCAGATCAATCGTAAAACTGGATATGAAACTATCCCCCAAGAACCTGAGAGTACATGGATGACACATATGACTTCTATCTGCAACAAGATATAACTGATAGCACACCAAAAAATTGCAGGTCTTCTTCCTATTGTTGTCCTATTTTAGCTACACGATCTCTGCTACCTCATGAATGTCCACCTAAAAAGTTGTGGAACCCACAGGGAGAGACAAAAGTCCCAGCGGGAGATATAACTCTCCGCCAACACTATTATTATCACACATATAATTTCTATTCAAAGATAATGATAAAACAACACTATGTTAGGCAGTTCCAATTATAATATGAACATTAGCAAGGTATATCCATAAATTAGCAGATTAGATATCTATGAATGACTACTAGGTTATTCGATCTTTTCAGAAGGAATATGAAGAACATGTATATCATTTATCAATTGTGTTGTAACAGCATCTCAAGCGTATCCTGTGATCATATTGTTGTGGTCTGATATCAGTGAATCATGTGAATATACTTCTAGGTATTAACCTTTGTCAATCTTGTGTTTATATTGCGAGGTATTGATCTTTATCAATCATGTGATTATACTGCTAGGTATTGACTTTCATCAATCTTGTGATTACACTACCAGGCATTGATCTCTACCAATCCTATGATTATACTACCAGTTATTGACTTTCATAAATCCTGTGATTACACTGTCAGGTATTGATCTCTATCAATCATGTGGTCATACTGCCAGGTATTGACTTTCATCAATCCTATGATTACACTTCTTGGTATTGATCTCTATCAATCATGTGTTTATACTTCCAGGTATTGAATTTCATCAATCCCGTGATTACACTGCCAGGTATTGATCTCTATCAATCCTTTGATTATACTACCTTCATCAATCATGTGATTATACTGTCAGGTATTGATCTCTATCAATCCTATGTTTATACTTCTAGGTACTGACTTTCATCAATCTTGTGGTTACATTTCCATGTACTGATCTCTATCACTCCCATGATTATACTGCCAAGTATTAACTTTCATCAATCCTGTGATTATACTGCCAGGTATTGATCTCTATCAATCCCATGTTTATATTGTCGGGTATTGACTTTCATCAATCATGTGATTACATTGCCAGGTATTGATCTCTATCAATCCTGTAATTATACTTCCAAGTATTGACTTTCATCAATCCTGTAATTATACAACCGGGTATTGATCTTCATCAATCCTGTGATTATACTGTCAAGTATTGGTCTTCACCAATCCTCTGATTATACTACCAGGTATTCATCTTTATCAATCATATGATTATACTACCTGGTATTGATCTTCATCAATCCTATGATTATCTTTCCAGGTATTAATCTTCATCAATCTAGTGATTGTTCTGTCAGGTAATGGGTCAAATGCATTATAACATCTTATAACATCAATCAAGTTACAAGTATGAATGGTATATCATATTGCCAAGGATTCTTTAATAGTTGGGACAACTTTATGTTACTCTATAACCTTCATCATGGGATATTAATCCCTTAAACTCATCATTGAGTACCACATCATCTTACTCGACAATATGCCTCTACTAGGTCGTCAGACCTATTCACATCCTGTCTATGATACAATCATTCCATAGGTCTCATAAGGCATAATCAAGCTATACTAGATTATAATCACTATAGCCATCATTTGTCTATATCCATAATGCATTCACGGTTAAGATTTCATTATTGTAACCATTGATCATTATCATCATGCCATTTCAAGTTACATTCCCTCTTTTGGTTGGGGTTTCTCTTTTCAACCGATTAGGGTTTCCAGGGTTATATTCAATAACGAACCCTAAACCATAACTCCTCCTCTCTAGAAGATTATATTATTATCTTTACATTCAATTGTATAATAGATAATCACTCAATCAAGTTACAACCTTCTCATGATTAGGGTTAGGGTTTCTATTGTAGCTGATTAGGGTTTTAGGTCTATATTTAACAACCGAACCCTAATTCATAGCTCCTCACATCTAGGAGGTTATTTTATTGCCATAAGTAATCAATCACACTTGATTACTCTCATCATTTATCATTAATTGATTATCACATGAGTGATATAAGTTTCTCTCTCATCCTCATTAGGATACTAGATTCAACTTTAACTTGTTGTATTGACTTGACCCTCTTTAGGGTATACTGGCCTACACTTATCAAAGTGTATCCATATCATTACATCATAGTGTATCAACTTGACTATACTCCTCATGTGTCAACCTACACTCATCTAGGTGTATCGGTATACACACTAACCCTTGTGTCGGCCTAGACACTATCACTTATGTCATCCTAGACACTCTTACTTGTGCCGGCCATGACACTCGTGTTAGCCATGACACTTGTGTCATATTAAGCACCTTCCTTTGTGTCTCCCTAAGGCATATCACTTGTATCACCCTATATATATACAATTGTGTCACCTTATGCATATACACTTTTATCGCCCTATGCATATCAACATGTGTGTGTCGACCATAGCACATTCTAGTGTATCAGCCACACTATCATCTTGGGTGTGTGTCAGCCAAGGAATCAAAGGATGTGACACCCTAGACACCATCAATTGATATCAGTTTAGGGGGTGTATCAGGTTCTAGGGTTAGGGTTAGATGATATTGGGTTAGGCATCATTATCTCCCTCACACCCTCACTCATCAAGGTACTGACCTCACTTATCTTTTGGTGTATCATCTTCACCATATCTTGGTGCATCACCTTCATCATACTTTAGTGTAACATCTTTACCTCACTTTTGTATAACATCTTCACCTCACTTGGGTGTAACATCTTTACCTCTCTTTGATGTAACATCTTCACCTCACTTGCGTATATCATCTTCACCTCACTTTGGTGTAACGTCTTCACCTTACTTAGTGTATCGGCCACACCATGCTCTAGGATTTTGGCCTCACTATCATCTTTTGTGTCGGTCATGACACTATCACTTGTGTTTCCCATGTCACATCAAAGTGATATTGGTTTCGAGGTGATTAAGGTGATATCGGTCTTGAGGTGCTTCAAAGTGATATCGGTTTAGAGGTGCTTCAAAGTGATAACGGTTTAGAGGTGCTTCAAAGTGATATCGGTTTTTATCATCTTCAAGCTCCAAACCTTCATCCATTAACACTCTAGTTCATGGACAACAACCCCATATATAGATTAGATCTCATATATTCATCATTTAATCAAGGGAAATCGAAATTGAGAAGGAATCACCAAGTATTGTACAATTGAAAGTGAATAACAATAGAATTGAAGTAGAGTTATATAACTCGCCTCAAAATCACCACTAGAGCTTCAATCTTCAAAGCTCCATGTTCCCAAGGTTGAAGATGCCTATCCAAAGGTCCAAGATTTGTCTATAGATTCACCTCCATCAAGAAGAAGGCATCATAGTTAGAAACTTGGTGAAGAAGAAAAGAAAGAAAGAATTATGATCCGATATACATCATTCTCAAAAAATCAATCTTTAACCTGAAAAGTGCTCTCTGAACCAAGCGGGAGAGTCTCCCATCACTAGGCTCACCAACCAACCTGGACTTTGATTCTTATTATTCCTACCCCCCCTCAAAACCATAAGGATTTCAGCCATGAGTTCCCATATGACATAAGCTCTCATCGGGTGGGGTAGGCCATCATTCTCCAGGTCTTTGAGTACCCGTCATAGCACGTGGTTGGTGCACTAGGCTGATCGAAACTCTACTTTGATTTGAGGATCTGGCACCTCCATAGAGTAAGAAACTAGGTTGAAGATGGTCATGGCATCACCTTAGACAAGATGCTCGACCTTATTCTTTCTCATTGAGCTCCTAGGGTCGTCCACCAAGAAGGAGGTGGTAAAAGAGTCAAAATGTTTACTTACTTGTGAAAAGAGGGGCTTATATAGTTGAGTTTCATGAGAGAGGATACATGAGAGGTGGAAACATGCAACCATAATTATATCTACATGCAAAACTATTGTGGATAATTCATGGATGAGATATCGGCCATTGGGTAGCTTGCTTGACAAGATATCACAACCCAATATTACTTTATATGCAAACTGATACAACTTTTACAAGGAACATCTAAATTGATAGGCTTCACCTACTTGAGGTGCTTAGCCCGATATGAATACTTCCAAAAGTTTCTAAACCGATATGAGACCTCCTCTATGGTTTCTAAACTGATAGGCACTCCCATATACTCTTCATAACTCGACACGACCTTATTTAGGTTTCAAGATACTCAATATTTTTTGGTTCTTTCACCACCAAGAGTGCTATCACTCAACCAAGACTCAAAAAAGGTGCCCCTCCTTTATCTCTCCTATTTATGATGATAAGAGAGAGAACGGATACTATAGAGACGGTAATTTGCATGTCAATCCCTTACTTTGGGTAAATTGCAATTTACATCAAAACTTAGCATAAAAAGTACAAGCATCATCCACACAGGCTCAACTTGAAACTTAAGCTCTACACAAGATGCCCCATAACATCATCCTCTCCTTATGATGCTAAA